>JAVIWC010000260.1:600000-1200000 GCA_031894815.1 Creontiades dilutus
GTCTCCGAGTAGTTTGAACGTCGGCCACGGGGAGCCATGCTGTCCCAAACGTCTTGTGATGAACTGCAGGCCTTCCCTCCGCAGGTTATTAGGGACACGTTCACTTGAAAGAGAAGTTCTTTGGGACAAGGTCACTCACTCACCTCTGGATTTAGATGTGTTCCTAAATATAATTGTTAAATAATTGTTAAATAATTGATAAATTATGTAGAGAAAAGTATTGTTGTTGTTCGTGGTGTAAATGTTGTATTATGCAATATGAAATTAGAAGTGAGAACCAACTCCGAGCTGGGCGTCAATGCCATTCTATCAAGCTTGGTCAGCGGCTATTGTTCAATTGAAGATCATGAATGTAACATGTGATGAGAAATATGCCAAGTAAACTAGTCTTCTATGTGTCAAAGCCAGGACATGATATTGTCAAAAGTTTCAGTTGACAACTTACAGAGGGTGTTCAGAAAGAAAGAAAAATCCCTCTCAATTCGCTGTCAAATAACGTTTCGTAGGATGTAACTAAAACCGCCCGGGCTAGGAAAGTTTTCAATGTACAATAGCCCTTCTACACAGATCACTGATAATAGTACGATGAAATTATGAAACGCATACAAGGTTCTGAGCTCTTTGCAAATCGATGTACAATTCTGAGCACATATCTTGATCAAATTTCGCTGCGTAATCCAAAATTGAAAACAACACTGCCTGAACCATTTCTATCAAATTTGAATTTCGCGGAGAATACTGGGATGCCTTGAACGACTGGCTATCAAAAAGACATCCAGAGAGGCCAATTAAGAGATAAACATCCAAGAACCTAGCAAAAGAGACACCTAAATTTTCAAAATGTCAAGACCTGAAAATTGTCCGTAGTTTGAGAGTCACCCGCTTGCGACTCCCATTTCAGTTGACAATCCATCACCAAACCAAGATTCCTACAACTATCTACATACTGTAGAGAAGAAGATGCTACCCTTACTGTAGCATAATAAAACTCCAAAACCCAATGTCATTACATAACACTTCGATGGAATTATCCGTGACACCACTTCATGAAATTGTTTGATTTCAAACAATTTCGAACAGGAGAAGAACCATGAGGTTTGACGAGTTAAACGCCTGCTCATAATCAATTAGACACAAAACAGTCATTTTGTTCTGACCCATTCCACGTCGATTATCATCAGATACTCTAAATAAAGCCGGTTCAATTATATCTCCGGTAACCAAACCCGTTTGATACAGTGAGAGATTATAAGAGAAAGGGAGAGGGAGAGATCTGACAACTTGTGACAGTAACCCCTAGGATTTACGATTTTAGAAACGACCACATTTTAGGCGACACGACGCACGATAACAGCTGCGAGGAGTTACGATTACTTGCGAACAACTGGGATACAACGTGAGTGGTGAAATACACAGGGGGCTCACGCTGTCATGTAAATAATTTTCCCGATTCGGCCAGCCTTCTCTCACGTAGGGCAGAACACAGACCGGGAACGACCCTCGACACCGGAACTCTCTCAATCGGTTACGTATAGAAACATCGGACCTCAAGTGTTTCTACCTTTAACGTTGTCCCTAACACCCACAACCCAGATGATTTGCCCGTATCAGAAACCGTCGGGAGAGACCTGTACATACCGTTTACCCGCGGTAATTGCAGGCAAACACTGAGGTGAACGTTTGTTTGTTTATCGCGGTAGATCTCAAGGATTCCATTCCACGAGGATGCGGGTGGAGGAAACAACGCAACTCATTACACTCCTTAATGGATTATAAATAGCTCTACCCAAACGCTGAATTCATTGTCCGCGTGTGTTTAATGTCCGATGCGATCGGACTCACGTTATCCCAGGGTTGACATGTGGTAATGTTGAACACCAAATATAAACGAGAATTTTGGAATTGCGAGTTCAGTAATGATGGAAGAATGTTCCCGCGTTGTGGGGTTTTGGGTTGGTTTGTTAGGAGTGGGGGAAGCTCATGAGCTATCTTCCTCAACCCTCTCAGTATCCATCGTGACGACGTTGAGCAGGAGGTACCCACGTCACTAGCCCGAAGTATTGCGATCAAGTTTCTCGCTGCAAAATGAGTTAAACCAACCGACATCTTAAGGAGATTAACTGCAGAGTTCGCGGAAGAGGCATTATCGAGAGCTAGAGTGTTTATACAGCACGACCACCTTTTGAGGGTTCGTGAGCATGATGAAAAAGAGAGCCATGACCGCAGAACCCGTACCACCGTTACTGCGGACAACATTAACAGTGATAGGCAACTTGTTTAAAGTTTATTTCGCAAAACAATAAATGCTGCTTATTGCCGTGACATTTAGAGTCGCAAAAGACGAGACCTACCAATGAGAGAAGTGATTCTTCTCAACGAAGCGGGTGATGCTGACGCTCGGGGATGACGTAGCCATCCTGGCGGACTCACTGCCTGACGTGCAAAGGAAGGTTAATGTTCTGATGGGCTACTGTCGCTTGATTCAGCTTACCATAAACACCAAGAAATCAAACATCCTTATTTTTGATAAAGGAGGTCGCACTGGGAAGAAAAGGAAAATCATGTGCGGCCAGGATGAGATCAAACCTGTGTCAACCTTCCAGCACCTCAGGGTGACCTTCAGCCGATCTGGGAAATTCAGTAAGAACAAGGAAAGACTCATAAAAAAGGCTATATAGGCGGCAGGAAGCACTCGGGAACTGCTGTGTAGAGGAAAAGTGGACTCCTGGGACTGTAGGTTCAAACTTTTTGATACCCTCGAGTCTTCGGTACTTCTGTATGCGGCAGAGGTCTGGGCGATCTGGGACACTGATGACTTGGAATGTTCTGATGTTTTGTGTCTACTGTCGCTTGAATCAAGGTCGATGTGCTCAGAAACGCTTGGATTCCTAACAAGACTTCGAAAAATGGATGCTAAAAGGTGGCCCAGACTCTGTCTGAACAAATTGGTGGCGCTTACACAAAAGCGCCTGGGTGACCCGTTTCACTCAATCGTTGTCTCCAAGAGAAACTTGTCACTGCAACTGGGGATATCGGGTAAACTCTGCTTACACCTGGAACGACCTGGGGAGATCTCTTTACAGTCCAGACCTGTCTCTCATGTGACTTCCATGTGTTTGGTCCCTTAAGGAAGCTTTGGGAGAACTTTGCTAAGGATCAACAGCGGTCATTGCTCCGAGCTTTTGCTCGTGATGAGCCATCCTGCCTGGCGCCAGCTATACAAAGTTTGCCCTCACATCACCAGATCTGCGAATTGTCTACTCAACTTGTGAGTCGAATCCATCGACCATTAACCGTGAAACGACCTCAACCTGACTTATTTTTAGGCATTCCGAACCCTAACCTCATTGTCATTTTACTTTGATTTATACAAATAAATTATTTTGATTTGATTTTATTCGATTCTTCTCTACGACAATGCTCACCCCTACACAGCGCCCCCGTTTCAAGAGAAATTGGTGCAACTGGGGTCGGGAAACACTGGAACACCCTCTTTACAGTCCAGACCTGTCTCTTTGTGACTTATGTGTTTGGTCCCCTTAAGGAAGCTTTGGGAGGGCGTAACGTCAACAAGATAAAGGCTGAGCCTAAGTGCAATTGGCTACAGACGACCTGACTCTTACTTAAGTGGAGAACAAACGCGGGCGAGGCGAGCGAGCAAGCGACGCGATTTGGACGAATTCCAAAATGTGTCTTACGTGAGGTTACACATCGCGTTGTCGCTGGAGCTGGATACGCCATATTTCCATCCATTCCTCCAGAGTTATTTCATACCAGTTTCCCTCAGTTTTATTTTATATTCGGAAAGCTGCCTTCTTTTTCCAAATTTTTACTGCTTTCATCGACGCTGTTGCTGTAATATTTGGAAAGAAAATGAAAGCCAGTTGATTAAATTTATCGGCTCCGAGGAAAACTCGTCGAGTTTCACCATTTGTATCCTGTACATTTATGTTTTGCAGGGAATTTATTAAGCAATTGAATGGTGTATCAATTTAAAAGAAATAATTTATTAAATGGTGTTTTGATTTACTTGAAAAACTCGTTTGCTTCGCCACAGCATCCCAAGCCAGATTTGCGAGGCTCCTGTTCTTATAAATCTTGCTCTTTTTGTTCCACAAAACTTCTATCTTTTGAACTTCTGATATTATCGCTTCCATGATAAAAATGTAAAGCAAACCACAAAGGCAATAATTTACTAAGAAAGCAATATCAAAGACGAATGAAGAATGTCAACAACAGCAGGGTAACCTACAAAAACGTGAACAAATAATAACGCGACAAAATTCAAACCGATTTGAAAATCAAACCACGCGACGCGAGCGTTTGCCGTGGCGAACGCGTTGCTACGTAAGACACCTCCATAGAATTGTATTGTTTGATCGCGCTAACAAATCGCGTTGGTCGCCCATTCGCTCGCGTCGCTCGCATTCGTTTTCCACGCCGTTAGAGGAATGGGCCCAGCACACTTCCACTGCCTACACAATAATATATATAATTGCACATTATAATTCATATTAGTCAATTTACTCTGCTCATTCTCAGCATTGTTTTAGAATTTCTCAAATCGGATTCCCCCCCTGAGATAATTTGGGGAATTTTCATTTTAAAATTCTTGAAGTTCTTGTGGTGTTTTTCTGCGGAATTTTGCCACAAGATCGGCGTTTGACCTCATAAGGATTGTGTCCATTAATACTCCATTACCAATTTTTAAAACGCATTGTCGTGCAACATAATTTAATTAATATAAAATACCAACTCGATTAATGAACTGGCATGTAACAATTTTCATTTTCAGGGTAATTTTCGTTTTACCCTAATTAACTTTATACCGTTTCCGAATGTCAACACTGATATCAACACTAATTGAACTCCTACCGCCCATAGGATGAAGCCCTACTTCAAAAACCCGGTCCGAGACGGTTAAGCGACATTTTAGCTTAGTTTGGACCTATAGCCCGACAACATAGCTGGCTTTATTGCCCTTAAAACCTTTAATTATTATCAGCCCGATGAACGTCTCATCCTGACCTTTGACCCGGGCAATTAAAACCCGACCTCCCGAACCGCTAAAGTGGCTTTGACCCGCACAAAGCGAATTGCTAATTTCAGAGGGACTCGTTGATGACACATTCTCACTTAGTTAATTTAGAGAGGGAAATAATTGGATTTTTAATATTACCGGTCGTTCGTCTGGGTACATTAATAACCTTTTTCGGTAGAGTCTAGATTTTGGGTCAAAAACATTTTAAATAACGAACTTTGACAAGTTCCACCCATACAGCTCCACGAGGTGATTTTTTCCCTATAGATACATAGGTACTAACTTAAAGGTACATTGGTATGAACAGTATGAGGTTTTGGGGGTCACTTTTAGATTCAAAAATTGTGTTTATTTCGCATATTCCGGTCGATTCTGCTGAAATTATTAGGGAATTATTAGGTAAATTATTAGGGAATTATTAGGGAAATTGCACCCCACTTGCCTATCAGCGAAAATATTGAAAATCCCGTTGCTTTTGGTTTATTATTGAATAATAAACCATTGTAATCGCTCTTGAAAAAAAATTCTAAACCCCCCTGAAAATTTATGGTTTACGTTTCAAAGGGTGTAGAATCCGAATCTGCAATAAAAATTTTTCCGTCCGTCCGCCGTACGCCGTACGCACGATTTCTCCCAAACGGCTGGAGCAAAAGATCTGAAATTTTCAGGAAAAATCCATGTTGGTCCGGCAACGCCCCAATTCTTGAGCCAGCTCTCTTACTTAATTTAAAGTGCCCTTTAAGGGTTGTCAAATTTTTGTAAAATCCCTAAAAACCTTTAAAAAAAAGTCAAGGCGGCATAAATGTGTACTCTTTTTGAAGAACACTCCACGAGGAATCGAATGAGCCCTTCCCCAGGTCCGTTGGTCAAACCATTCTCGATCTATGGCCCGATTTATGGTGCCAACATTCGCTTTATTTTGGTTTATTGTTGTTTTTGTGTTGATATCATTAACCTAGTGACGTAGTGATGTAGTAATGTGGATACTGGAGTGAACTCCTAAAAAGCTTTGTAGCCGATACACGGGTTGAAGCATTCTGATAACCATAAAAAACGCCGCAAATTATTTCACTGGGGTTTATTATTCAATTGGCTTGCGTTCATGATTTGAATGTATACTAAGCTTTTTAGTGTGCATGTTTCTCAGGGATAGGGCGATTATTGAATTTCAGGAGATATGCATCGAGCACGTAAATCTGTTCTCAACCAAAATAACTATTTGGATTGATCAGTTGATCATATTTGTGTGCCTCCTGAAATTCAGTAATCGCTCTATCACCTGTGAAACACGCACACTCCATAGCTTAGTAGAAATTCAAATCATGAATGCAAGCCAATTGAATAATAAACCCCAGTGAAAGAATTTGCAGCGCTTTTTTTAAAATTAATTTTGGCCAATTGCATGTGTGCGTAGGAGACAATAGAGCTTTCAAGAAGTTAGGACAAACTAGATGCCTAGTGAAGTCCATTTGCGAATGAACGGATGTTTTATACAAATTCCAAGGCCGATTATGGTTCATGCGAAGTAAGGCCGATGGCCAACGGAAATTGACGTACCTTGAAACGTAAAATGACGAAATTTCAGTTGGATATACACATTTTTATTATTGAATATGAAAAACCAAAATGAAAAGTGCCAAAATGGGTGTGAGACATAGGTTCCTCTTATTCTTAACAATATCATTGACATTTAAAAAATAATCAGAAGTTTCCTAATCTCGAAGTATATCTATCATTAAAACATGAAGATATTAAGCTTGTTGAGAAAATTCACGGGATATCAACGCCTTCAGCTTGGTGCCTTGCCGGACTCCGAACGAATTGCATCTATTGTAACGATCTTGTTGAATGTTGTGAGAGTTGATGGAATGGTATAGTTGCACCTTCCATTGAGGTGGATGCGGTAATAATGCATTGCCATACTCAGAGGATGACCCGGACGCTTGAAAACGTCTGATTCATCTCCCAAGGCGACGGATTCTAAAATCGGGAAGGGCGAACAAACCATTTCCATAACAGTTGAATGAGGAATGTGAAGAAAAAATTTGATTTTCAAGTTGTTTGAAGGCTTCAAATTTGAAGCAAGATCGGACGATTGCGAAGAGAGAAAATTACGGTTTGTCGTTGGCTAGCGGAAAAGTCTCATGGAAATGTAGTACCGATGTAGCAAAAGTAGGATGGGCCCAAGATGAGCAAGAAACACCATAAAACGATCGGAGAGCAGGATTTTTCGTTTGCGCAAGAGCAGCAATTTGGTGGTTTGTGAGCGAAGAAACTCACAGTGGACCATCTGCAGCCCAACCTTCACGTTCCCCGTAAATTTCATCAAAATCAACAGCCAAAAATGCATTTTTATGGAAATGCATACCGAAGGGGCGAAAATGGCCAAGGTATCCCAGACAGATAGAGAGCAAGATTTTACGTTTGCGTATGGGTAGCGATAAGGTAGTTTGTGAGCGATGAAATTCATAGGGCACCATCTACAACTTGAATCACATTTTCCCTGTACATTTCATCAAAAGCAGGTCGACAATTTCCATGGAAATGTACTAGCAAAGTATCATGGGTGGAATAAGCCGAAATTGGACGAGATACCCCCAAAAAACGGAGAGAGCAAGATTTTACGTTTGCGCATCAGCAATGTGGTGGTTTGCGAAAGATGAAACTCGTAGGGCATCATCTATAACTTCATCCACACAATTTCTGTCAATTTCATCAACGAAAAAATCAAAACAGTAAAAATAAGTCTTGCAGTATCAATAATATTGCGTTAAAATTGATGTGATGAGGCCGTTAAATCGGTCTTTCCCGACTACCTTCCGAATTGGAGAGATTTCGGATCTCTAGGACTTGAGAAAATGGTGCTAAGTAGATTTTACTTTTGCGGATTCACGCAGTGATGTATCAATTTGTGAGCAATGAAACTCAATCCCTGTACAAATCTACACCTAAAAATGTCATCAAATTCTAATACAAACGGTAAAAAAAAGGTGTTACAAGAATCGGGGGGGATACGACACATACACTGGTAGATAGATAGATGTATTTATTGTGTTAAATACACTCATACACTCATAGACACATACACTGCAATTGCGAGTTGCTCTGAATGGTCTAAAATGTTACGTGCCTGTGAACAATTTAGAAGGAAATGCTTTTTTTTTTTAATTTTATTTCGGAGGCTCGATCCTTTGGGGAAGCCCCTCCTAAGCCCCAGATGCATTTCCTTAGAGCAGGGGTCTCCAAGGGAGGATTTGATCCGGCCCGCCACCCACGGAAAAACATGGATGGTTGGAAAAATTAAGCTACCGCCAGAACGTGATGACTTCGAGGGAATCAAGATTTTTGCCAGACGAATGATATCAATTTTTGGTTCAACGTATCTTTGCGAACAAACCTTTTCAAAAATGACACATGTTCAAATCCAAATATCGAGCAATGCTTTCAGAAGAACACTTTAAAAAATTTGCTTACGATTGGAACAACAAACTATGATCCTAAGTGGAAAGACATTGTAAGCAAAAAACAATTACTCACATCACATTAGATTTTTTCCCTAAAATATTTTGTTGAATGTAATAATTTTAAATAAATAAAAAATAAAAAATATATTTCTCTTAAATAAGTGGAAAGACCTTGTAAGCACAAAACAATTGCACACATCACATTAGATTGGTTTTCCAAAAATATTCTTTTTAATGTAAATAATTTCAAATAAATTAATACAAAATATATTTCTTATATATAAATTTTGTTTCCCATATTGGGAGCTTAAAAACCCTAATTTCAACTGTCTGATTGCAAAATTTTCCATTCCTGAAAATTCAACGGTTAAAATTTTTAATGAACAACGAAAAAGAAATCGTGGAACGAAAAAAATATATTTAACCACTAAAAACTAATTTTTTGTTCCTATATTAGGCCTAATTTTGAATTTGTCAAACTCGTCTAGGAGTGCTTAAAAACACTGTTTTCAAGTGCCTAATTTTTAAAATTTCCCGGCGGAAGCCCCCGTACCCCTCTTTAGCTGGGGGCCTAGCCCCCCAGACCCCCCCGTTGCCCCGCCCCACTACCTCCACATTATGATATGGCCTTTGAGGCAAATAGTTTGGAGACCCCCGGCTTAGAGCATTCGCAAACATTCAAGAAACATGGAACATGCTTTTGATAAGGCGCTGATGCGCTCATTACTACCCTTTAACTCTTCACTTCGAAAGTGGTTCACAGTCCTTTTAACCAATTTGCTGATTCTTTAGATTCCATTTCGTGAGAACGGATGCCAACTTAATACATGAATAGAACTCCTCGGTTTTGGCAATTTATAATTTGCGCATAAATTTAGGGCCAACGTGCCGTGAGCGGTTTTTGTACGATCACAATCGGGAGAGATGAAATTCTATGGCACGTACTTGGGTTATTTGGTAGATCACTGCAAAATTTCTTGACAGCCCCGTTGTCTACCCTCGCGTGACATTTTTCGAAGAGATTTCTGGTTAATTTCCCAAAACTGAAAACAGATCCACTATGTGAAGGCTTGTTGTGCCTTCACTATGCATCACGCACTTCAGTGTGACATTTCAACCGCATACGCTTCATAAATGCGATTCACTAAATAATGATAAGGGTTTCCAGAATCGCTACCGTTTTCAGAGATTCATATTTGTACTGGAGGAGTGTTCCAAATAACTGTAATCGCGTTGATAAATATGAATGGGAGGTAGAGAAATACTAGCTCTCTCCCCCTAACGTTCAACATACGTCGGGATTTATACGCTATTCGAATTGGACCTGAATTATTTATGAAGGAAGTCGAGACAGAGTTTGAAGTGACGGCAGCGATCGGGGTCAGAATAAATCGATTTACCTTCATACGGCAGACAACACGGAAGATGTCGAAGGAAACGATCGATGGACCGATTTCCAAAAGGAAGTCTGACCCAAAAGATTGATCCAAACTTGTCATCTCGTTGGAAAATATCCCAATACTTTAGAGCCTGTTCAACCATAAAGGGAGATAACTTTAATCGCAAAATCTAATCCTTGAAATTTGACGAAAACAACAAGGAAACGATTGTGTCCAAACTAAGCTCCGTACAAGAGATTGAAAAGCGTTGTTTCTTCGCTGGAATCTGCCTATTTTGCTTCAAATTCCACCTGTAGGTAGCAGACGAATTGTTTTTCATTTCTAAAAATCACAGTTTTCGTTATGCCTTAATAAAAATTACCACAGGCTATTTTAATTTCAGACCATTCTGCACAATTTTCATTTGTTCATGTGTGTACAAATGAACAAATTGTAACTAACTTAATTGGTGTTCGTCTGATTTTGATGGAATACCCGAACTGTATGAACTCATCCCGGATCCAACTGAATAAAGAAGGAAGCATTTGAAACGTGCCACATTTTGGGGAAGAAGTGCATTCAGCAGCGTGTTCCACTGCAGCGTAAGAGCTAATACACCAAGTGGGAAATACAACTAGAGATGGGTGTGAACTAGAGATATATCTGAAGGTGAGGCAATCAACGGATTGGACACGGAAAGGGAGCTATGGAGCAATGAACTGGCAGATAATTGCTGCATTGAAGGTCTACAGTGGTTCTCTGATGACAACAGTCAGAAGATCTAGGAGCTTGACACTGTCAATGCCTCTGCCTAAGGGAGGGCCAACAAAGGGAAACTAATGAGCATATCATCCAAGCGGTTCGGTTTGTAGGCATGTTTGGCGTTGTTAATACGGTCCGTTTACATTGAGATGTTTGATGTAAGGTACATACGAGAATAGATGGAAGAGGATGAAGGCGAGACCTTGTTAAAAGACCTCCAGACTGTTTAACATTGATGCTGCTTTCTTTATAAAATATTGTGTTGATTGCGATGTCTTTGGCTTACTCAACCGTAGTACTAGTTTACGGTGAACAGTTACATTACAGAATTCGCTTCCGGGCGGAACTGGTGCGTAGAAAGTGTCCTTTGTTCCACGCGAATTGGGCAAAACTTGTGACAGCCTGTCGACACTGTTCTTGAGGTGCCGCCACAAAATCGTGCAAATTTATTTAAAACGTTTCAATGATCCATAGCACAACTCTACAAAACCAATTTTGGTTTATTATTCAATAATAAACCATTGTAATCGCTCTTGAAAAAAAATTTTCAACCCCCCCTGAAAATTTCATGGTTTACGTTTCAAAGGGTGTAGAACCCAAATCTGCGAAAAAAATCTTTCCGTCCGTCCGCCGTACGCACGATTTCTCCAAACGGCTGAAGCAAAAAAGCTGAAATTTTCAGGAAAAATCCATGTTGGTCCGACGACGCCCCAATTCTTGAGCCAGCTCTCTCACTTAATTTAAAGTGCCCTTTAAGGGTTGTCAAAGTTTTGTAAAATCCCTAAAAACCTCAAAAAAGTCAAGGCGGCCTAAATTTGGACTTTTTTTAAGAACTCTCCATGAGGAATCGAATGAGCCCAACCCCAGGTCCGTAGGTCAAACGATTCCCCATGTATGGATTTGTGGTGCCAACATTCGCGTTATTTTGGTTTATTATTGTTTTTGTTTTGATATCAGTAACCTAGTGATTTAGTAATGTGGATACTGGAATGAACCCCTAAAAGGCTTTGTAGCCGATACACGGGTTGAAGCATTCTGATATGAATGAAACGCACCAAATTCTTTCACTGGGGTTTATTGTTCAATTGGCTTGCGTTCATGATTTGAATTTCTACTAAGCTTTGGAGTGTGCGTGTTTCACAAGTGATAGAGCGATTATTGAATTTCAGGAGGCACACAAATATGATCAACTGATCAATCCATAGGTATTTTGGTTGAGAACAGATTTACGTGCTCTATGCATATCTCCTGAAATTCAACAATCGCTCTATCACCTGTGAAACACGCACACTCCAAAGCTTAGTAGAAATTCAAATCATTAACGCAAGCCAATTGAATAATAAACCCCAGTGAAAGAATTTGCAGGTTTTTTTTTTTTTTTTTTTTTTTTTTTGGTGGATGGAAAAAAATTGGCGATTCTGAACGAATTTTTAGAGCTGATTTCAAATAGTTGTGCAGATTTTTTCTAACGCATCTAGTTTCTCTTTATTTTTATTATAAAATATCACGAGGTGAGAATAATTTTCCGAATAAGATGGGATTCAAATGTATTCTACTTATTCGAAATTCCATTCTTTTTTTCCAAATTCTGAATGATTCTACGAAGAAGAACATGGTTGGTACTCAATCCAAAAGAGCCCAGTCAAACGTGGAATCTTGCACAATAGGTACCTAAGCAATATCTTACCAAAATATTGAGTTCTTGCTTTGGTGAGAAGTCTATTTCAGGCTAGTTGATAAAATCCTCATGGATGGTAGGAAACATATGGCTATCACTGCTGTCCTCAAATACTAAGTCCATCAAGTATGGAGGAACGGGAACTGGGGAGTCATCTCCATGAGGAACTGGCCTAATTGTTCGATGGAAAACAGCTCTTTATATCGCGCGCACACCAGATTTCAGGACACTGGCGATATAGGAAAATGTCTGCGGACGTTGGGAAAAATGGCCAAACTTGAAAGCAGACCCAAACCGTAGGACCCAGCCTTTTCTCATATTTTTTATATTTTCTTCTCTTCCTTCACGAAGACCTTTTTAGCTCGAAAAGTATGGAGCCTGGCTTGCTTTTTGGGACAATTTTGACAATCCACCCACAGCTATTAAACACTCCTGTACTCAGCAGCCAGTCCTAAGCATGGATTAAGTGTGAAGGGTAGTTGTGTCTGCTCAGCCCACGACAGTCAATTTTCAGCCGATTTCACGTCACCCCTCCCGCGTGAAATTTTTCGTTAGTTAGTCCAAGGCTAAAGCATGTTTCATGCTAGAAATCTTGCAGTGTTATGTAATGAATGAACTACAAAATCAGGCACAATGGATAACAAGAACCACTCACATGATGATACATTCACGGTAATTATACGAGAAAGCTTTGAACCACTTGGCGAATTGTTAATTAAATTGACCTGCCTGTCGAATAAAGACCAAGATTCATATAATTCTGCCTATCTCGTTGTTTTTAATCGTTTAATTGGCTTCCGCCCTTTCTAATGAACAAATAGGATAATGTCGTTACACCAGCTGTAACGGACGGCTTAATGATGAGTAATATTTTGTAAAACGAACTTCACGAAAGGGACGAGGAAAAAATTAGCGTTGTATTAAGTTTAGAAAACAACGGGCGGGTTGGTTCAGCGGTGTTTTTTTCACGAGGATCGGCACCTTACACCGTACCAACCCTTTCTCGTCTATATAAAGGCAGTTACCGGAGGGGCTTCAGTCCCTTTTTCTCTTTTGAAACATCCACTACCATCAAGGGGTCAAACGAGACACACAGGGAATACTTCCCTTTTTTTTCGCCTTGGCAAAGAAGAACAGCTCGAAAGAGAAAACACCCGTCCGACAGTAGCTCTCACTTCTCAGAGCGTAATAACACGTTCTCTTGGCCCGCTTCTCCGCTTTATACTCGGGAGGGAAGGAGGGGAAACGGTGTTTTTACAACGGGACATTATATCCCGTCATCAGAGCGCGTTTTCCCCCATCAAAGATCGTGTAGCGAAGACCTCACGTAATGCCGAAGGGTCGTAACATTATAACCGACACTCGAGAAGTAGTAGTAGTGATGTTCCCCTTTAGAAGATAAATGGGGCACAGCGCAGTGGCGGCTTCTGCTTTGAAACCCCGGGGTATACCGAGACCGTAACGGACAACCACGAAGGGAACGTTAGATAAAAATGTGCGTTGTTCCGTCACTTAGATTGTTAGGAATGTAGGTAGGTTGGCTCATCGGAAGTGCCGTGTTAATGTTTTGTGCTTGTGGAATGATCATCGTCCAACCCTCATCGCCAAAGTTTGGGGCTGTTGCAGCAGGTATCTAGCCTTCAATGTCCCAACAGATTCTCCGTGGGAAACCGAAACCCAAATCGACGGACAACTGACCTCGCGATCTGTTGATGCTCAGGACTTTTTTTTAAATGGCATCGGCCTCTATAAACCATTAGCTAACTATAATACAGGGGTAAATTATTTCAAATAATTGTTAACAGTCTATGGTTTGTACTGTATTCTGTTTAGAAAAGCATACATTTCTTGATATACTCTATGGTTTACTGTTGATATGGTTTCCATTCAGAAAGGCAGAGGAATTTCGAATGCGAGTAGCTGTAGCAGAGGTCTTATTTTTTTTCCAGTGCAGGACACGTTAGCAATATGTGCTGCATATCTTCTTCAGAATCGAAGAAAAACCGGCAGTCCGATGAGGTTTCTACTCTAATTTTATACAAGTACGATTTTGTAATGCTCGTTCCACAGCGGATTCTGGAGATACATTTGTAAAACTCTCTGGACTTTCCCGGGAAGCTGGAGAACCAAGGCTGTCTAGATGGAGTCGGAAACATGTTTACGTATTTTTTTACCGGCATGGTAGTCTTGATAAAATATACTCCACTGGGATTGGGGAGCTTTTTTTTAATGTCTGTGTAGATCAGAGGGTGGGAAGACCTGGTCCACGGTTTCCTCCGTGTTATTTATGACATTTTTGGTCAATTGATCTGCACGTTCCTTACCGTGGATCCCAATGTGACCCCTTATCCATACAAATTGGATTTCTCCACCTCGAGCTTTAAGAAAGCGAATCCGTCAGGATCTTCCTTTCTAGGGCATTCGGGTACTCCCCGAAGCACCGGTCAAAACGGTCAAAATTTTCCTTTCAATTATAGTTCATCGCCTGATTATTGTTCACCCTTTTAATTATTGTTGAAGAACTTAGTTTATTTCATAGCAGATAATTATTTTCTTATTTTATACTCATAGGGAGCTCGCTAGGTAAGTTACCTTAGGTACTGGTTTGTATCGAACCATCCGAAATATTTAATTTCATTTTATGGAAATTACTCTTAGAACTGAGGTGAATTGGTTTGTTGAAAATTTCACTCACGCCCTCACCCCAGCTCGAACATGCCTTTCTCAATCAAATACGAATTTCAACTGCCAATATGCAAAGGAGATCAATCTTGTCCGCTTTCTCGGCTTCAAATGGTGAAACGAACGACTCAATCCCACCTTGATAGGAAGTTCACTAATAGGGACGTAAATATCTAACAACAACAAAATAATAATAACATTTTGAAATTTTTGTCGAACTCTAGAAAACCGTGTTTTGCAACAGTTGAAATTATATCTGCCCAGCAAGAACCACTGAGGAAGTGAAAGCCCAATTCCATCTTTAACTCATGGTATTATTGCAGCAAAGAAGACAAGGGATGCAGAAAAGTTGATTGCTTACCTCACATCCACAGAGCCAGTCTGCCTTTTCGTAGAAATGAGGGTTGAATTTGCAAATCGTGGAACAATTTCTGCTTGCTTTTGAGGTTTGTTGCAGTCCTGCCAATTCTGGTATTGGGCGGCCTTCATCGCGAATAATCAACAATTTAGCGAACTCACGGTTAATAGCACTTACTGTATTCCTAGCGTATTTACAGCTACACACAGCTCACTCAACACAGTTCAGTCACAATAGTTGGGGACAATCGGTTGGGGCGCTTTATTTCGCGGCGCTCTCGTTGGTTCATCATTTGGACCGAATAGGATCAAACGCTGTATTCTCCACTGTTCAGGACGGAAGGAAAGTAGTAACCGGTTCTGTCTTAAATGGGTACCACACATACAAATGGGTACCGCAAGCACTCGAGAAACGATTTTGACTCCTACAGACTTCGACAACTCCAATAACCTTGATAACAGATGTGAACAATCGCGCGTTTGTAGCAGGAGTAGCGAGAAAAAATCAAACCGATTTGATTTCAAGCAGCTTGTAGCATGTGCATGTTAGCTATTTGCGATAGAGTGTGCACGCAGGACGCACAACTCCGTTATCATAGTTAAATCGGAAAATCGCCCGTCCCGCAAAAAACGCTGAACCCACCCGACCCGCTGGTATCGCTTAGTTCCCGCTCGCGTACTGTTGGTATCGTTCCACAGGAAGACACAAGACTTAGAGGCTATGTATTTCTGTAGGCACACTAGTATTTATCGATTATTAAATTTTCATGTTTTCTGGAAGATTCAATACTGTTTACTGCATTTATTGAATTTTCTAATCCTTTTTGTTACATTTTATGTTGTGCCATTACATTTATAATTCATTTAATGACGTTTGAATTGATCGTCCGAGTCTTTTAGATATCGAGCCACCCTTCTGAGGAACGCCAATGAAATTGCTTTCTAGGAACAATCCGTTTCCCAATAATCGTCTTCCCACTCCCCGGTTCACAAGACCCTTTAAAAAGGTGATGAGACCCAACTTGAGCCGAGTGGAGACTTGAACGGGGGCGTCCCCATTGTTTGAGTGGGGATTTGCCGACTAGGTGAAGGGCCTTTCCTTGGTTGTCGAGTGGCCCTGTTTGTTCCTTTGAGTGGGGAGCCTACGGCGGCTGAAAGCGGTTTTTGTGTACGCAGAGCAGAACTTCAAACTTGTTAGGTTCCTTGTTCGCGGGTGATGGTGGAAGTGACCATTAATGAGTAAGCCACCTTGTAGTGTTAATGCAGACTTATAATAGAAGATAACGTGTGGAAACAAACAGCTAATACAGCCTACGTCTATAACACAATCTATTATAATGAATACGAAAGCTCTACCTAGTATAACGAGGATTTGATGGAATGAACTAGTTGCCCCTTCCAAGGGCTGAGACGGTTAGACAGCAATACCCTGTACCACTGAAGCTAAAATGGATCAGATTTAGGCTCAGATTCAAGGAACGGTAAGCCAGAACTATCCACATACATCACACTTCTCACAACTCTTTACAGCATTTAGATCTCAATTGGTTAGCCCCATGACTATCAATTTTTTTGGGGGAAATTTTCAATCAAATTTGGCACAGTAGTTTAATAAGGTCTAACGGTCAGAGAACTGCATGCATGCCTCGTTCACATTTCTCGTTTAAAGCGCAGTGAGCATTTAGTGAATCTTCTTCTCGTTTTTCCAAGGGTTGAAAGATGGACCCCAATATTCACGAACGCCTTGGAGATTATGGAAGGCCGGCCAGGATTCTTTCTCCTATTCACTGAGCACTTCTTTCTGTACCAATGAGTTGCTCGGCCGAAGGGATGAGGTATTGTAAAAGTTCAGTTTTCCTCAAGTTGACCTGGTCGTGAAGACTCCACGCGTTCACTACGGCAGTCTTAAGAGAATAAAGTAAATCGCAAAAACAGAACTCCAGCGATGATAATCCTGCCAAGTCTAGCTGTGGCCTGCAATCTACCCAGAACGTGGTAAAAACATCCCAAATGAACGTAAGATATCATTGGGACAAGTAGGCGCGGTTTTTCAATCGTTTTGGAGACTGCTTTGCCCATTTCTAATTTTCAAAGTTACGCTGGGAAAGTCCCCACTGGGAGTCAAGGGGTTTTAAGTAACAGTTCGTTCGTGTTTGTTTTCCCAGTTCACTTTCTGGAGATGAAAAATTGTTTTTTCCGTCCCACGATGTCCATTGGAGTTCATTCTATCCCCTCCTAGTTATATTCAAAGATGCTAAACCTCACGAAGCTGTTGACAACCTTCCATATAAAACCCATACGTTTCGAACAATCCTGTAAAAGTGCCAAAAGCTGAGGATCATCAGAACTAAAGTTTCACCACAAAAATTGAAAAATTGTTTTCTCCAAATTTTCCACTATTTTGAGTTTAAGACCATTTTCAATAATTGTCGTTACATGTCTGTCCATTTGTCTGCAGCTCCTTGAAGCATCAAGTCCAGCAAATGTTTACTTTCGACGTGTTACACCCGTATTCTATAATCACATTGTACATCTCCTTTTACGTCTTATCTCACGGCCGTATGAGTAGGCGTTCAAGAATTGATCGAGCCAGTAATTGCAAAAGTTCGAACCCCTAGGAGTTTCTCGTGTGATGAGTTAGGTGACATGAGTTGGCATCATTTAGGTCACTGGGGCGGAGGCAAAGCCCGCGGGGAATTGGGGTGAAGAGGAGCCTCTATTTACTGCCTCATCCAAACAACCTCCACCCACCTAACGATCAATCGGAAACTTTATCTCTTTGATTCGCGCGAAAAAGCTAGAGCCCACATCACTAAATCCAACATCGATAATGTTGGAACATGAGTGTTGTAAGAGTTAAATCCTCACGGGACACATTGTGCAGTTATCGCGAATGTGCCGATCCAGGAAATTTCAATTGGAAAATAGCTAAGCTGGATTAAACAGATGGAAGCCCAAAGGGGATCTGTGAAATTGATTTTACCACTTGCAGTAAAATCTTTCCAATAGGTTTCACAAATTTTGGCTGTCGAAACAGCCAGAATCTGTGCTGCTCCTGGAGAACTGAAGAAGCGTCCGAATTCACGCATCCCATCCGTCCGCAGAACAAATTCCGAAAACGGCACATTGGATTTGTGCTACCTGACAAGTTACATTTCAGAATTGGGGTTGAACTTCAGGGACCATGGAAATAGTACTAGGCTCCCTAACAGTTGACTGGTGGAGAACATTCGCTTATTCAGTAGATGAATTGGAATTGAGAATCGAATGTCCTTGTTCGGGAAGTGCAACTAAAACCATTACTGGATACCTAATTCTTGATCGAAAATTGGAACATCCAAGAAAGATAAATTGTTTAACATTGGGTACTTGGATGATATGCTGGAGAATACACCCAGGAGAAAGGAGGAAATCAATGCATGTTTTATGAAGATTGAACTGTGCTACAAGCGAATGAATGCACAGTGTGACCACGAGAAGTGTTTTCATTTCAGAAAAAGCAAAACGCTGCTAATTTACTACTAAAACCATTCATTTAACACTAACATATTTGTTAGTTAATCCCATTGAACTTAAGTCGCAAAAATAGGGTCAGAAAGGTGATGTCCGTCTTCCATGATACAGTTTTCAGTTCTGTGGAAGAAGCTCTTTCACACTTCCCCAAATAGAAATCGCACACGTTCTTGTTGGGAGAGCCAGGTGGGCAAGGCAGATCTCCAAATCTTCAAATGCCATGTCTTGGAAACAAATCCTGCAAGAGATTCATCGAGTGGATAAGCAGTAGCTCTATCTCGCTGGAACCAAATGTCCTGGTGCAAATTCAGACCCCGCAATAGTGGGACGAAAAATTCATCGATCATAGTCAACTCCAACCTCCTCAAAAAAGAATGGACCAATAACACGTTGTCTCGATTTGGAGATTGTCTGGATTTTCAAGATTTGGAGATGCGCTCTTGCCACCTCGTTCTCCCGACATGAACATGTGCGATTTATTTTTGTGGGGACATTTGAAGGAGTGTTTATGCACGTAAAATTTTGATGAGCTGAAGGAGGCAATTCGTGAAGAAGGTGACACTAATCACTGAGCAGTCACTACAGCGAGTATGCAAAGCTTCTTCCACAGAACTGAAAACTGCATCATGGAAGTCGGACATCACCTTTCTGACCTTATTTTTGCGTCTGAGGTTCAAAGGCGTTCCCTAACAAGCACATTAGAAAAGTAGATAAATATTTCTTGTTGTAAATGAACACTGTTTTGTTTTTTCGAAATGTAAACATTTCTCGTGGTCACCCTGTACTTAACGATCATATATTCAGGGCTTGTATATTCTGCTTTGGTATGAAAATACTTCAAAAGAAATTGAGGAGGAGATCTGACAGGGGCTATTCCGACATGGTGAGTACCATGGTGTTGAATTATTTCAAGTTAATATGAATTTATTGTTTAACAAATAAATGTGGAACGAGGCAATCAATATGAGTTTTTTTTTAACTAAGTGTCGAATTCAACTTCCTAAAAGGGAGCTGAAGAATTTTAATGGGGATTTATTACTGTTGTGTTGATAATATCAACACAATATTATTGTGTTCGGCTCACTTTTCAACGATCCTCGAGGAAAATTGGTTGAACCTAAAGATTGAAGAATAAAACGCGGATCAGAGCAAATTAAGACTCGGTGCCGAAGATAGCTATGGTGCAAGGCTTTCCTGTATTGACAACTTGTACAAATATTGAAACATTTCTCCAGCAAAAAAACTCCAGCATTTTATTCAACTCTGCCTCCACTGATCATTAATAGGATCACATGGAAGAGTAGAAACCGGGGCAGTAGACACTCGACCGGTATAGTTTGATTTTGAGACATAGGTAGTTTCTAACTATAAAAAAGAAGTTGCCGGTCCGATCCGGCCATTAATAGCTATCCAACGGTGGAAATCGACTACCCCTGAAACCCATTTGAATCCGCCGGCTGCAGCCCTTTCCCCTCGTAGGATCGACTGGTCACCACTTTGATTCGAATTCAAACTGCACTCTAGAGCCAATGCGAGTCATCAGAGCGGACTCGAGTGATAGAATAGCTCACTTGATGGGTTGCACGCGCGCTACGTACACCGAAGCCTTTGACGCTTCTCTTGATAGCCTTCGAGCAAACGTTCGATATTGGACACGGCTCTAAAATATCTTGCAAAAAGAGATGGGCCGAACATTGCGATGTTCGAAGCGGTCTAAAATATGAAATGAGACTGGAATCTAGATTTCGACCACAAAAATGCCATCCCCAGGAATTGAGTTCAAACAGGATCTTGAGGTACCTAATTGAAGTTTATTGCGGTTGAAGCCGAATTTGATGACGTGCAGTATTTTGCGTGGAACTTGCATTAGCTATAACCTATTTAACAAAGGAGTTAAGTTTTTATATCACAAAAAACTACCGCAAACGTACCAGGCTGATTCTCAAATTACGGGCAATTTTCAGGTCCTGACATTTTGAAAATGTAAGTGTTTCTTATGCTAGGTTTTTGGATGTTTATCACATAATTGGCATCCCTGGATGTCTTTCTGATGCCCAGTCATTCAGGACATCCCATTATTCTCCGCGATATTCAAATTTGATAGAAGTCATAACAATGGCGTGGCGGTTACGGTCACGACAATGACAATTTTGGTATGTTTTCACCTACATGACAATTACAATTCGGTCTTTCAATAGAGATTCTTCCTATACTACTTGGATTTTTGTGGGTTCTAAAAATCCACACGGCCTTCCAACAGAATAAGTGGGTAGAGGGAGAATTTTGGGATCAAACATAATATGTGAGCAACTGGGGCCATTGAAATGACATTGAATAAACACCCTGTTTTCAGATATTCTCGCTCGACCAGAAAACACTGCCCCCTTGCTTGTAAGTCACTGCTACCACCGAAACAAGAACTTCCTCGGAAATCCCCGTTTTGTTTCCTCAAGAACACATTCTTTTTGGGCCATGACAATGACCCTAGACTAAAGTGACCTAAAGTGCAGCGTTAGGACACTGAAAATTTGAAGCAGGGGATGAAAAACTATTGAAAACTGCTCTTCAGATGTAAATAAAAACGAGAGAATTTCCATGTAATTTTAAATCTCAGGTAAAATATTAAGGTATGGGAACCTCGATACACTTGCAGATCATGATAATGACAAATCAGGGTTTCTCAACCCTAAAAACGCTGCAAATTCTTTCACTGGGGTTTATTATTCAATTGGCTTGCGTTCATGATTTGAATTTGTACTAAGCTTTGGAATGTGCGTGTTTCACAGGTGATAGATCGATTATTGAATTTCAGGAGATATGCATAGAGCATGTAAATCTGTTCTCAACCAAAATACCTATTTGGATTGTTCAGTTGATCATATTTGTGTGCCTCCTGAAATTCAATAATCACTCTATCACCTGTGAAACACGCACACTCCAAAGCTTAGTAGAAATTCAAATCATGAACGCAAGCTAATTGAATAATAAACCCCAGTGAAAGAATTTGCAGCGTTTCATGCGTATCAGAATGCTTCAACCCGTGTATCGGCTACAAAGCCTTTTAGGAGTTCACTCCAGTATCCACATTACTACATCACTACATCACTAGGTTACTGATATCAGCACAAAAACACTAATAAACCAAAATAATGCGAATGTTGGCACCATAAATCGGGCCATAGATCGGGAATGGTTTGACCTATGGACCTGGGGAGGGGCTCATTCGATTCCTCGTGGAAATTTCTTTAAAAAAAGTCCAAATTTAGGCCGCCTTAACTTTTTTGAGATTTTTAGGGATTTTACAAAACTTTGACAACCCTTAAAGGGCACTTTAAATTAAGTGAGAGAGCTGGCTCAAGAATTGGGGCGTCGCCGGACCAACATGGATTTTTCCTGAAAATTTCAGCTTTTTTTGCTTCAGCCGTTTGGGAGAAATCGTGCGTCCGGCGGACGGACGGAAAATTTTTTATAGCAGATTCGGATTCTACACCCCTTGAAATTTTCTGGGGGGGGGGGGGAGGGGGGGTTAGAATTTTTTTTTTTTTTTTTTGTTTTTTCAAGAGCGATTACAACGATTTATTATTGAATAATAAACCAAAAACATGGAAATTATATTTGCTTCCGAGAGTTTTCTATTGGTCAATGCAGTACTCAATGAATGTATTCAGATAAGGGGAAAAAGTTGAAAGTCAGATGATTTCGAACGACACAGCCATTTACACGAATTTCTCTATTTCTATAAATTGAAATTTTTATTTTAACGAATTTCGAATTTTAGATTCTGACCCCTCAGAAAAACGTAGAAAAACTGTAAAACGGCCGTGGAGGAACTTTTGCGAATTTTTGACTCAAAGAATTTTAAGGTTAGTGCAATTAAAATTCACAAAAAGTTCTTAGGCGGCTAAAAAAGTTAACGTTCAAGTTAAAATTACCGTAACGATAAACTGAAAGGAGAAGGAACTAATTGCATTTCTTCGAGATAATTCACTTAAAAAACTACAAGAACTGAGTGTTACTCTTCTAAACAAACAACAATTCAATAAGTAACTTACGTTTTCCAGTTACTTTTTCTTTTTTTTTTTTGAACTTTTTCAAGAGCCTATCAACTTTTTCATGTCTTTGTTAAACAGTGAAATGAAGTATGGGTCGAAATGCCATTTATGAATGGGTATGACGTCATTTAAGGAAAATTATCATTTGAGAAATGGGTTCCGTTGAGCTAAGAGGAGCGTTCCGGACGTAAACTCACGTTTCTGATATTCAGCTATTTTTTTCGCTCCTTCGATCATTACAAACACGAAGGTGAAGGGATGGTAGGACTAGAAAAAGTTTAATGCTCTAAATTCGTTACGTAAATACGGGTATTTCCTGAAACGGGTTCATTTTTAACTGCAGAACAAAATTGTTTGAACCGTTTAAACTCAATAAAACACCTTTTCAAAGGCACGTTATCTCGACAAGAGTTCGCCAATTTGATTTCATTTCCGCCATAAATGGTAAGATCAACAGTTATAATGCAACAATTGTATAGACAATGACAATTTTAGCCATTTTTTGCTACAAACCTTGAGAGAGAAAAGAGTCTGATTGCTTCAATTGAATTACATCTCTGAGTATTCACACTTGGGTTGTACAAGACGAACTATTCGTTACACCATTCGTTGGAAAACCCTTAATTTATGCATACAATTATTAAATGCCAAACCGGTTTGGCGGTCTTTTATTCTCTTGTAGTTGGTTATAATCGTTTTAAGAAAACGGAAGCTAAGGAATCTGTAATCCGGTTAAATGGACTGCAAACAACTTTCGCGGTCAAAAGAAAATACTTTCTTAAGCTGTGGCCGTTGATGAAGCACGTTCGATGTTTCTTGAATTTTAGGAGCAGGCTCTAGGCTAAGAGCCTGGATGCTTTTCCAGGGTTCTATTTGAATGAATTTTCGTAAACTAAGAAGAAAATAGAGGAAAGAGTTACAGGTAAAACGTGAGTAACTCCGTGGCACTTAACCCACACCACGCCCTAAGCTATGGAACGTTCGCGGCCAGGCATATGATGTAGGTATGGCGTTTAAATCAAGAAATCGTTTTTTGACGCCTCAAAATCTTTGAAAGTCAAAAAAAGTTTGAAAGTGATATCCCATTTAGCATATGAAGCAAGCCATGGAGAGGTCGAAATCATGCTCTGCCACCATACGACGAGGTGGTAGTGGAATGTAATATTTACCCCTTCCAAACAGTAAGGCGATTGTTCTGCAATACGTCGCAGGATACTTGGAAAAGAAAATGTACAGGTACAGATTCGATTGCAGCAGTTTTAATGATAACTATCCATATCTTTCACGATAGGCTGTAAAGTGTATCCTCTTGGTGTTGCAGGGTTATCGTTTCTACCTTTGTAAGGGGCAACTAGTCCATGCCATCACATTCTAGTGATAGCCAAAGATGAGAAACCTCACGAAGCTGTTTTTTGCATTTTATATATATATAACCCCTCGACTTTCAAACAACTCTATAAAAATGCTAAAAGCCGTGGATCATCAAAACTAAAGCGCCACAACAAAAACCTATATTTATTTATACCCTATAGAAAATCAGATTCCCTTCCGTTGCTTAATGAATTCCCCTCTATTGTTTCGCACTCGAAGCGAGATCCCTCTTTAAAAATGATCATTCCATAAACCAAGATCTCTGATCGCTTTTAATGGACAGTCTGGTGGAAAAAACGTTGAAATAAAGAATATCCGACTTACTGAAACCAGTGGAAAAAAAATGTTTCGCATCAAAGACAAAGATGAGGAAAAATTGAGAAAAAAATACTGAAAAAAGAGATGAAAACAACGCAGTTAAAACATCAAAGTAGTAAAACCATCGATTTCACCAAGCCATCACAGTTATTAGTCCTGTAAAATGGGAGCTTACAAAAAAAGGATGGAACCTTTCAACGGGATCATTTTCCGGTCGGGGCATTTTTTGAAGAGAGAAAAAAAACTGGAAAGATGAAACTGTATCCCAATTATTGGTTCGGGGGGTGGATGTGGATTTTCAGAGTGGTGGATGTCTCTTTCGTATTCTGACGGGGTTTGGGTCGCAATTGGACCCCTCGACCGTTTTCCAGGAGAATGGAATAGTTAGAACTGACAATCGACGAAGAAATGGGCGTAATTTTGTTTCGCCAGCTATCAGCGGGGATGGCTGCAGGCGGACTGGGGCATAAGCATTGATTGGCGTTTTGTTATCGAGCGAGCGAAGGTACGATAGACACCCATTTATGAAGCCGGGATAAACACGTTCTAGGAAAATGCAGGACTATTTTCAGGCTCGGTTTTATACGGGGAAAAGAGGGAAAGTGTCTCTGTACCCCTACAACTGGGAAGTGGTGGGATGGACTAGTTGTACCTACCAAGTATTGGGGAAATTTAATGCAGTACCCAGAGCATATCCCTGTAGCAGAAAAAAATCAGGTTTATACTCAGGAACTGCATTTTCAAGAAACGGAAATAAATCCGTCGCAATCAAAGTGCTTTCAAAAAGTAGGGGAGGGGTTGCATGGGGAGGTGAGGGTTGTTTGTATACATAATTTTTAGGGTGTAATCTTCAACAAGTTGTCCATTTTGCCTTGAGGGGCAGTGCGACGTAAAGGAGACTCAGGAGAATCAGTGTCGGAAGGTGAGTGGGTCGTTACCAGGCTGAGCTAAAATATAAAATTACGGGACAGTAGACCTCTATGGACCTACAGCCAGATCATTTAAATGATTTTACACATTCAAGTACCGAAGATGAAAAATTGCCTATGCAACCTACAAATATGGGATTCTAGCTCAGAGGAGGGTAGCTAGTAAACAGATATGAGAGCTACGGCTGGGGGGGAGGGGGGGCTAACAAGGGTTTAAGTGTTCATAAACGGTACTTACTAAGCCTAACAAACTCCCTGGAAAAATCTTTAGATTCAACCAGAGCACCAGAGAGGCTAGTGCTTACCAAGGTGGCAGGTACACGAATGACCCCCCCGGGCGGACGGAAAAGTGGTGATGCCGGGATAAAAAGGGCGGAAGGAGCCCAGCCGAAGGTTAGTCGAAGGAGTGTTGAGCGCGGGGAGGGAGGGGGACTGTCGGGTCGGTAGCTAAGAACTGGATTGTACTCCTGTTAATCATTTAAATGATAACAAGAAGGTGATGGAATGCCCCTTCCAACATCTGAGGCAAAATGTCTGCAACACTTGAAGGATACCTCTGAAACTAAAATCATCTGATTTAAGCACAGACAATTTCAAGAAACGGGAAAGGGAACTACCATCCACCATACCCTACGCCTAGAATGTATTCCAATCTCCAATTATTACGAATTTAGATTCATAGAAGCAAAAGACGATGAACTTTTCGTTGTACTCGAACTACTGAATGCTGAGATACTCGGTTGAAATTAATGGAGTCCAGATTCTATCAATCGATGCTGCAGAAGCTAATTCGATATTGTCTTGCGCAGCTTTAAGGACATCTTGGACACAAAGCAGGCATCTATTGTAGTAAAGGTCAAAAAGAAGAAGGCAAGTTGACAACGGCTTGTACCAATACCAAAAATACCGAAGCTCTCAAGTGGAATCCACAAGGACGACGCAAAAAGGTGGCCAAACAACGAATAAGGGATGAATTTCCTAGTCTGCCCTTCCGTTGGTGGGTTGCTCGGAAGTGTCCGTTGGCAGTCCTTCGTCAAAGTTCTTTGCTACGGCTAATTAAAGTGCTACAGAAAGCAAATTGAAGCCAGAAAGTCAGTTGAATCACTATACGTGGTTTCAATTTTACATTCATAAGGTGAAAAAACGCTGCAAAATCTTTCACTGGGGTTTATTATTCATTGATTCATGATTTGAATTTCTACTAAGCTTTGGAGTGTGCCTGTTTCAGAGGTGATAGAGCGATTATTGAATTTCAGGAGATATGCATAGAGCACTTAAATCGGTTCTCAACCAAAATACCTATTTGGATTGATCAGTTGATCATATTTGTGTGCCTCCTGAAATTCAATAATCGCTCTATCACCTGTGAAACAAGCACACTCCAAAGCTTAGTAGAAATTCAAATCATGAATCATTGAATAATAACCCCAGTGAAAGAATTTGCAGCGTTTCATGCATATCAGAATGCTTCAACCCGTGTATCGGCTACAAAGCCTTTTAGGAGTTCACTCCAGTATCCACATTCACTGCATCACCAGGTTACTGCGATCAAAAAAAAAAAAAAAAAAAAAAACGCTTGTGTTTGTTTTGATTGCAGTAATTTAGTGATGTAGTGAATGTGGATGCTAATGTTGGCACCATAAATCGGGCCATACATCGGGAATGGTTCGACCTACGGACCTGGGGAGGGGCTCATTCGATTCCTCGTGGAAAGTTCTTCAAAAAGAGTTCAAATTTAGGCCGCCTTGACTTTTTTTGAGGTTTTTAGGGATTTTACAAAACTTTGACAACCCTTAAAGGGCACTTAAAATTAAGTGAAAGAGCTGGCTCAAGAATTGGGGCGTCGCCGGACCAACATGGAGAAATCGTGCGTACGGCGCACGTTACGGCGGACGGACGGAAAATTTTTTATTGCACATTCGGATTTTACACCCTTCGAAACGTAAACCATGAAATTTTCAGGGAGGGTTAGAATTTTTTTTTTTTTTTTTTAAGAGTGATTACAATGGTTTATTATTGAATAATAAACCAATAGGTATGATCGCATTGAATAATGATTGCTAATTTGCGAAAGCTGTTTAATGAGTAAAATACTGAATTGTTCGAACGCTATTAAATCTTTCTTTTTTTAAAACATTTTTTCAACAACCAAATGTTAAGGAAAACTTCATTTTCTCAAATCGTTAGCGCTTCAACTGTTATTTCAATCCTCTGATGATGATTGTTGATGATGGAAACTGGCTTCTGTTGATAGGAAATTTGATGCTGATTTCAAAAACGTGGTCAAAATTTAGAAAATATTGAAGATAATTGAAGAAAAGCGTTTTTTTCTAAAAGAATTCATCGATTTTTGTTGTTCGCAAAAAGTGAAAATAACTCTGAAACGAAGTCTCAAAAACAAATTTTCAACGTTGCATTTTCTCTTCAAAATTTAACGTAGAATCGAAAATTGAAATAAAAAGGGGGGGGGGGGTCAAGAGGCAACCACAAGTTTCAATCGAAAATTTGAGGCACTAAAACATCGAAAAATGAAAAACGGGCTCCATCAACTTCAAGCAGAGTGAAAATACTATGTAAACGGTTGAGTTCAATTTTTTGATAGCATGGCTGTAATTCCTTAATGGGCCCATATAGATGGGACACCCTGTAGGTGCTTATATAAAACTTATGATTACCAACATCCTAGAGTACAATGCGCTCAAATTTCAAAGCAATGTCAAAATAAATGTACTTGAAATACGATGAATGATGAAAATCCGCACATACAACCATGCTGCATGACTAAATTTTTATTTATTTCATTAATTTTGCAATCAAATAATCAAAAGACCTTATATAGATCAAAGGATTTTATAACTGGCCTATACGATCAAGGTGGTCTTGCAAGAAACACCTACACGCATTAAAAAGAAACGTTCAAAGTTGTATGGATGTCCTGGGGCCCGGGAAAGCCTTCATCTTGAAAGGAAGTATACGCCATAATGATCCCATATGTATGCAAAGCTATTTCTTCTGAAACGCTTTTTCATTCGAAAACGAGCCATCGAGTAATTTTGAAAAGGATGAAAACAAGTGGAAGCATAAAGCGAGAAAAAGAAAAAAAAACATACTCATTACTTTTCTGTGGTGTGTTTAAAGGCAAAGGCGAAGTGGTTTTTTTTCCTTAAAGGTCGACCTTTGGGCGGACTGAAAATCACCTCGTGCGACAGGAAAAAGGTATTTACATGAAAGAGGAGCAAAATATGTACCTATGTAAAAAAAATTATCGTCCCACAGAGAACTTGATCCTCTCGACAACTTCATTGAAATCGACTTATGAAACGCCATTTTCAAAGAACTGCACGAATTAACTTCACCGCCTTTTTTTCGTCGTAACATCCTTAGTAAATAATATTTCTTGTTATAGCGAAGTTTTTAACTTGAAAAACGTTGCAAATTATTAGACAGAGATTCGTTATTTCTGTGCTAGATAGCCCTTCTACGTGAATCACTGTGTTGAGAAAAGTGTGGCGCTTACAGAGCTGAACTAAATTCAGTTCCTCAATGAAAAATTTGCGTTGATCTAATAATTTTGAAATTTGTATAGACAAGGAGATTGAAAGAATAAAATAGGAAAAATTCAGAAGTAAGATTCGATGGAGGATATACCTATATTTAGTACTATAGCTTGTGATTTGAAATAGAAAACTAAAATTTATTGATATAACGAGTGTTAACCTGACGAACCGAACTTAACGAGGAATAGATTCTGTACCTAATTTCTGACATTAAGTTCATTCCTAAAAAGTTTTTGTTAGATGCTTCGTTTTCGAGTTTTTTAAACTTGAAGATTTTTTTCGTGTTTCCGATCTTAATTCACTATTTGTAGCCTGTGGCAGGTTCCTCCGGTTAATACCCTGTGTAAGGGTTGTCCTACTACCTAATGGCGTGCCATGCACGAAAAATTAGGTTCATAAATTGTGAAGATATATAAAACAATAAACATTAACAATTGAAGGTCCGGGCAGAACGAGCGAATTAGCGAAATTTTTGAAAAAAATGGAGGTAAGCACGGATTATTGTACCAGACAACAAATCTGACAATGTAAGAATATTTGCCTCCCTTTAAATATTGTACAGGCAGCCACTTTAAATGAATTAATTAGTAAATGTAATTCCTTGGATAGATTGATCAAGATGATGTTACTGGTATATACCGATGTTGGATTTTGGAGACAAATTTCGTAAAATTTGATAAAGTAGGATCGGATAAGAGCTCCGGACGGTCGAAGGAGGAATTTTTGTTTCCAGTCAATTTTTGAAACCTTATAATTAAACGTAAACCAATTAACTTTTGAGGGGGGGGGGGATGAGAAAGAAATGTGTGGTCATTAATTTTAATAAAATGAACACCAGTATACGAAGTATAATAAAATATGACGTATAAATGTAAAATGGATGACATCTAGCGTCGTGAAACTTGCTATTGCTATGAAATAGCTGTTAAAAGTCGAGAATAGGTAACCCCTTCCTGATAAGACCGTCGCCATATTGAAAAACCCGATGTCTCCTATCGATATAGGTCCACGCTTTCGATGTGTGTTCTGTCTAGTTTGCTGGTCTGGATGCTCGCTTCGCTCGCATCGCAAAAACAGAACAATATCCTACATCAATACTTCTAGTAAACTATGGATCAGTTGTGTGAGACCCAAGGCAAGGTCGTGACGCTTTGGGAGGAAAACCCCTACCTTCGCCTTGTCTCCCACGGCTCAAAGGAGGAAAAGTCGAACGTCCGATCCGATGATTTTTCCGGGAGAACAAAAGAACTCCAGTCTCAAATCAGCAGCGGATCAAGAAGATATCTCCCGTCGCATGATCCCAGTTGTGATACAAACTACTGCTACAAATTGTAGTAACCAGTGCTCCGTGGTTTCTCCCCTTACCTCTGACATCGGACTTCGACGCATCAACATGCAGATAAGGTATAGAGAAGAGACATTAGCAAAAAACGCTGCAAATTCTTTCACTGGGGTTTATTATTCAATCGGCTTGCGTTCATGATTTGAATTTCTACTAAGCTTTGGAGTGTGCGTGTTTCACAGGATAGGGCGATTATTGAATTTCAGGAGATATACATGGAGCACGTGAATCTGTTCTCGACCAAAAATATCTTTGGATTGATCAGTTGATCTATTTGTGTGCCTCCTGAAATTCAATAATCGCCCTATCCTGTGAAACACGCACACTCCAAAGCTTAGTAGAAATTCAAATCATGAACGCAAGCCAATTGAATAATAAACCCCAGTGAAAGAATTTGCAGCGTTATTTTATTGAACCTCAATACCCGCCCACAATAAAAACATCTATAATTTATCAAGTCCTTTGGCACTCGTATTGCGTTAAAACTTCCCCAAATCCAAATTTAAACGATGTAGCCAAAGGTAGACAGATGTAGAGGGGGCACACAAATATCATCAACTGATCAATCCAAATAGGTGTTTTGGATGAGAACCGATTTACGTAGTCTATGCATATCTCCTGAAATTCAATAATCGCTCTATCACCTGTAAAACACGCACACTCCGAAGCTTAGTAAGATTCAAATCATGAACGCAAGCCAATTGAATAATAAACCCCAGTGAAAGAATACTTATTTACCCCAGTAATAATACTGAATAATAAACCCCAGTAATAATATTGAATAATATTTACCTATATATTATCAGAATGCTTCAACCCGTGTATCGGCTACTAACTACACTACAAGTATTCATATCGGCTATCACTCCAGTATCCACATTCACTACAACTCGACGCTATCGGCCGGACATCACTAGGTTACAAACAAACAATAATAAACGAAAAAACGCAAATGTTGGCACCATAAGTCGGGCCATACATCGGGAATGGTTTGACCTACGGACGTGGGGAAGGGCTCATTCGATTCCTAATGGTATGTTCTTCAAATAGGAAAATATTTAGGCCGATTCGACTAGTTTTGAGGTTTTCAGGGATTTTACAAAACTTCTACAGCCCTTAAAGGGCACTTTAAATTGAGTGAGGGAGCTGGCTCAAGAATTGGGGTCGTCGTCGGACCAAGATGGATTTTTCCTGAAAATTTCAGATTTTTTGCTCCAGCCGTTTCGGAGATATCGTGCGTACGGCGTACGGCGGACGGACGGAAAATTTTTTATTGCAGATTCGGATTCTACACCCTTTGAAACGTAAACCATAAAATTTTCGGGGGGGGGGGGGGTTAGAATTTTTTTTTTTTTTCCAGAGCGATTACAATGGTTTATTATTGAATAATAAACCAATAGGGTAGAATAATTTAGAGTTCGATTTATTTTAAAAAGGCTGTAGATAAAAAGGGATATAATTGAAAATCCACGCCTTCTTTTGAAATTTGTAAATACCCTATATCCGGGAAAGGGATATTTTCACGGTATTGAAAATCATTCCATAATACATGGCAGTGGTATCGATATATTATCCTATATATGTGTATCGATGGAGGTACACATCGATACATCTTCAAATGAGCCTGATAAGAGGTATGGGTTACCTATTCTCTACTTCAGCCGAAATTGCTTTTAGAAACCAATGCGAATTAGGAATGTGCAAATATGACCAAATCCGAACTTTGATTCATGATGCCTTTCTTCCTCAAGAAAAGCTCATTTATACCCAAAATCCAATCAAAGAGTCGAAGAAAATTTCATTCCACCCTCTAAGGTTGATCAAATGTGAAAAAAAAACCCACAAGCCCTCAATCTGCGAATCACTTAAAAACCGCGACCATCGGATTTATTACCCCATCCCAACGACCAACCCGATGTGGCGAGCACTTTTCGTCGAGTCCGGACGCAGGCAGAGAAACCTCTTTAATAGGCGTTGAAGGATGATCATCCAACGGAAAGCCTCATAACGGCAACTATTGTTTTCAGAAGGCCTACTTTGTCTCTCCAAATATTTGAAGAAAGATCTACATTAGCCAGGTAATCTACGGAGCTACCTTCGTCCTCGTTTCATCCAATAAGCTTGAAAAGTTTACTCAGCGCCGCCTAAGTCAACTTGAAAAAAAAAAGTTCTTTTCACGGGAAGTGGAATATTAAATTCACCTGCATCGGTTCCCTAGGCTCGTTAGATTCATGAACCTGCCTTTTCTCACGGTAAAAGACGTAAAAAAATTTATGTATTTTCAGTTTACTATTTACAACTAATAACTTTTGTATTCAATCAAGATAAACAAAACGTCTATAATTCCTCCTCATGCATTGTTCCAGTGCATGAAGAAATTTTGAATTAAATACATTTTAAATTATACTTTCCGTCTGCCCTGCACACAATGCCTTTTGAAGCTTCTTTTCTGAAATTACTGATCCAAACTTTTTCAAAAACTATACCTACTTTGGCCAGGAATATGCCTTAGTGTCGGAATTTCGAAAACATGCGAAATAATAGTTTGGTTAACTGTTTCAACAATGAATTGTTGAAGTCGGCGAAGGATAAATTCTACTATTCTATTTTGTTGGTTTATTTTTCATGAGAATGTGATTACAAAAATTGAAAAGCACAACAAAATCCCATCTTTCCGTCCTAAGATGCACCTTGAAACTTGTAGGGAATTTGTCTGAGGGAAAATTCGACTACTATCACAACTTATTCTCCAGAAGGGAGATACTAGCTTACGTTTCTTTCTGCTAAATGAACTGAAGGTTTATTTAGCGTGTGGTGTGAGGTTGTTGCTCACAAACTCAGCAATACCGGTCGCGGAGCGACCGAAGCACCATATTTGCTTGCGGTGTAAGCGTACAAAGATCGGCGATACCGGCCGCGGACGGCCGAAGCACCAAGCTTGGTAGCTGGAGAGGACAGCGAGAGGAGATAGCGAACAAGATTGGTGTTCCCAGCCTCTCGAGTCTGCAGCACCAATTTGAAGCTATGTAGGAGAGGTGTAAGAGGTTGAGGTGATACCAGTCTTGCAAGACCGCGGCACCGCAACGGAATGAAGGTAGATAGTTGAACCTAACGAACCGACTGAGTATATACTCAAAGGCGAAGTTAGGGAGTAGAAATCAAAACGTAGGGATTCCAGTTAAAGCTGGCAGGGCTTCCACCGAATAAACTATATCCTTCCGGCCTGCAGGTGAACCCCTTCTACCCTGCTCCCTTGAGGAGGGTGGAAGGGGCGACCCTACCTGGTCGGCTTGGCCTCTCTTTATTATGGAATAATTCTACTATGTACATGAGTGAATTCTTCACAAAACTTTTCTCTGAAACTGCTGCTCCAAGGTATACGACATTTCATATTTTTTCGTAAGTTGAACTCATTAGTTAAAAGGGTTCTGTTTATAGCCGAAATGACTTGAAGAACAAATATGAGAATCGATCCATGCACACTTCGACAACAATTTTAGCTCGCCGCATCCAAACATACACTTGTTGTTGGACGCTTTACGAGAACTTCAGAGCTAGATTTATGCGAAGATCAACTGTGAAGATGGAGTACGGTAAATGAGCGCGTGGAATGAGCGTATACGGACCGCTTTACATCCATCCGTTCTCTCGCCAAGGCAGTGGCAACTACACGATGCCTAAACATCCGAGAACCTACACGTAGGGATTTTTACAAGTAGAACCTTCGCTTGGTTATAGGGATACTAAGTTTATAAGGAAAACAATTATTTTCCCTTGCGATTCCTTATAACCAGGTTTCGCTGTAACTAATCCAAATATAATCCGATAATTATCAGGATATTGTAAGGACAACCTGTATAAAGAATACGAATTCTTATCCCTTACGACTCCTTATATTCAAGTTTCTCTGTCATTTGTCAAACCGAGAACCTCTACCTATGGGATTTCACTCATAGATACCTGGTTATGAGGAAAACGTGGTTGTAAGAAAAAACGGCTGGAGCAAAAAGCTGAAATTTTCAGGAAAAATCAATGTTGGCCCGACAACGCCCCAATTCTTTAGCCAGCACTCTCACTTCATTTAAAGTGCCCTTTAAGGGTTGTCAAAGTTTTGTAAAATCCCTAAAAACCTCAAAAAAAGTCAAGGCCGCCTAAATTTGGACCTTTTTTTAAGAACTTTCCATGAGGAATCGAATGAGCCTTTCCCCAGGTCCGTAGCTCAAACCATTCCCGATGTATGGCCCGATTTATGGTGCCAACATTTGCATCCACATTCACTACATCACTAGGTTACTGCGATCAAAACAAATACAAAAGCGTTTTGTTTTGATCCCAGTAACCTAGTGATGTAGTGAATATGGATACTGGAGTGAACTCCTAAAAGGGTTTATAGCCGATACACGGGTTGAAGCATTCTGATATGCATTGCTCCGTCTTACGAAATTTAAAATTTTCAAACAGAATATTTTTCCATTGTAATCGCTCTTGAAAAAAAACGGTGCAAATTCTTTCACTGGGGTTTATTGTTCAATGATTCATGATTTGCACTTCTACTAAGCTTTGGAGTGTCCGTGTTCACAGGTGATAGAGCGATTATTGAATTTCAGGAGGCACACAAATATGATCAACTGATCAATCCTAATACCTATTTTGGTTGAGAACCGATTTAAGTGCTCTATGCATATCTCCTGAAATTCAATAATCGCTCTATCACCTGTGAAACACGCACACTCCAAAGCTTAGTAGAAATTCGAATCATGAATCATTGAATAATAAACCCCAGTGAAAGAATTTGCTGCGTTTTTCGTTCGATCCAGTTGTACATTTCTAGATGCAGCTGTAAACACCATGTGTTCAATATCAAGGGGTTGAAGCCTCAGCGAATGGAGTGGATGTCTACAATGATGAAGTATGAGTGTTTCCGTCCTAAAATGAAATTGTTAAAATTAATAACATTGCCGGTTTCTGACCTTTCCTGGTTGCGGTGATTACATCTGAGAGCGTTAATCAAAATTGAAAAGTGAGAGGGGAGTTTGAAAGGACATTCAATTACAAAGATCGTTTTGAGAAGGTCAGAGCGATACCTCATCGCGTACAAAGATCCCGTCATTCATTAGCTTTAAAGCCCTTCAGCCCCAACCGCCCCTTTTCAATACGAAAGGGTGAAACATTAATCTGAACTCCTCTTCACCTGACCTACCTCTCAGTGGCTTACTCAATCTTTCACCCGGGCCCATTAACGTTATTTCGGAGTAAAATTCTACCTGGTTGTGAGGCGGGTGGCACTTGGGAAACCTATGGAGCGTGACGGCGAATCATAAATTACCACCCGAGGGCTTGTGAGAGCGGACGGGGTGGGAGGGGGTTTGATGTACAGCTGCTGTTGTGGAGAAATGTGACCCACAAAAGGTTTTAAGTGGCGGATTTCCTTCCCTTCGGTGGAAATCCGAATAAAACAGATTGTTGACTGAACATCGGGTAAAAAAAAAACTAACAAAAAAACTCAAGTATTGTGCTTCCCCTAAAAACGAGATGAATCAGGTAACAGGTACAACCCTGTATTGCAAAACCGATGTTTAGATCAACCGAATAAATCTTAAAATTATTTCTCCTACTTCAAATAAGACTGGAAATTAGTATGGAACAAGCATAGCACACGAAACAGCAACCCCGAAGAATTGGTAGAAGGAGTGTAGAGCCTCCGCTGTTAATAACTTTCCAAACCGATCTACCATCTCTTTGAAATGAAGCCTTTTTTGTAGGTTCACATAATAAGAGCACACAAGGTACGCAAACACTGATCAGCTGAGGGACCTCTGAGCTACCTAAGTTAGAAGTCTCCTATTTTAATCGACTTAAGGTGGGATTTGAAACTCCATTGGAACACCTACTCCAACTATTAGCAAGAGAGTAGTGATAGAACTGAAGAATGCAGAAGCGAACTGATCTTCTATTGATATTTCTGAAGAAGTACTCATACCCCCAGTATGTATGTTTGATTGGCAATCAAAGGGGTGAGAATGGATGTGTGCCTGATGAGTGTGGGGGAATCCACTGTGATTTAGTACCTATAAGTTCAGTGTGATATCAGAATAGGATCCTAGATTTGTAGTTGAGTATATACGTGTATCAGAATTTCAGTATGGGGACCCTACCTGGGCTGTCAGGGGGGGGGGGGGGCAGTGACCGGTGGTAATTCCCCAGCCCCGCTGTAAAGTATGAAAGTCCGTGTAAACAGGTTGTGATTGTATTAATTGTGTGAACGTGACTTAGATTGTAGCCTAGAATGGCTCTGCGATAATCAGTGCAATCTATAGTTTATGAATCCAGTGTGTAGGTAGGATTCGTAATAGGCTGGGAGGATGCTCAGTGTCTTAGCCCTTTTTCAACAAGATATGGACTTAACTTAAAATGACATCCGATAATGGGAAGATCACAAGTTAAAAGAAGAGGTGGACTAGTACTTCGGCGTCATTAACTGGTGTCTCTAATAAGTACTGGATCCCATAAAATCCTGGCACCTCCACGTGGTCCAACCCAGACACATTCGTCGAGTATGCCAATCTTCAGAGGGGACAGGGCCATACCATCAAGAAAGAGTGAGGGAAATCCACTACTGCCGCATCCATCAGGCCCTGCCAGGTTGCATTGGGCAAGAGTGGCGCCAGAAACAATCTAATCCGTTCTGATTCTGTAGGTTCTTTCCTAATTGTTCTACGCAGCTGAAGTTTGAACTGAGTACAGCTCATTTGGGAAACCCAGCAAACAATTACAAGATGAAGCGGCGCAGAGGCCGGTTGGAGGGCTCAAATTTGATTTTCTTGGCAATATGCAGAAATCATGCTCTTAAAGGAACAGCGACGATGCGGCTGCACATTAATGCTAACGTAAGATTGTGCGTGCAGGATCTTCTTGGTAGAAAGATTGTGCGTCCATGATCACCCTAGTTTGCTTGTGCTGCTTACTCAGTTGTTTGACCTGCTCACTGAGTTTTGATACACGGTACAATAAGACAGTGTAGAGAATACAAATCAACATGACGAAATATTTAGCATCTGGATTATGAACTAAGGCCAGGATACTTCTTTGATGAGTGACAAAAGTTTCCATAGCGAGTTTTGAGCGTTAATTGGGGCTCACGGTCTTACTAATAGGTTTACTAAATGCCAGGTGATCAGCCTGATGAATCTCGTTCTAGAACGTTAAGTTGGTTCAGCATGGTGGTTCCTAAAGCATGATATCTCATTTCACCCTCTCCGAGTTTAGAGTTCAATCCTTTATCCAGTGGTTTCTTGGTGCTTAGCTAAGAGGAAAGAATACTCTGGCAAGGTTTATGGTTACTATCCAACCAGCATAGTGAGCTGCTGATTGATTTAATTGATAAAATAAACATCAACCCAATCATTTTTCGATATTTTTTTCCAAAATGGGAATCAAACAAAACATCGTCCTATCGACTGGAGCTTTTTAATAACGGTCAAACCAATCCAAGAGCTGCAATACCAAATTTTGAGGCAGGTTTGAAGTGAACAAACCTTTCTTTTATGATGCCTTGTAAAAACCATGAAAACGTTTCATCTGAACATCAACATTAGGCTGCACGTCTTAGTGTTTTCCTGGATCAACATGTTTTCGAAAATTCAGTTGATTTAAAGACAGAATGACAAGTTATGAACCTTAAACTATCCATGAGATACCGGATATTCAATATTGATTTGTCAAGTTACTGCCGAGTTCGATTCGATGCTCTGAATCACCCGTTATAGAATCCAAGTTTGTTCTCTGCATCGGAGCTAAAACGGATCCACCAAGTCAAATGCAAATCCCGCTACAGGTGAAGTGAAGGAGGAGTTGAAGGCTTCAAAGGAACTCCAGACATGCCTGACCTAAATTATCTACTTATTCAAAACGTCTGACGTAAGGTATAAAAGGAAGGCGCTTTTGACGCGTCAGGAGCAGATGGGGGAGAAATCCAATTTAGAAGCGCAGATCATAACCTCACTGCGGGTTTTCAGACTACGTGAAGACATTTCCCGAACGTTAACGTCAGGGAAAGCTTCCTCGTAATTAATATCCTCGAGATTCCGCCGTGAAAGGTTGAATGAGAGGGCTCTTGTCAAGATGAACATTGATTAGTGCTGACTCACTTGTCGAGAAAACAACCGCAGCGCTCCCTTTCAACTCATTTCCTTTCATAGTCAATCTACGGTAACGAGACAACAGGTGCGAGGCTTCACAAAACTTCCTCAAAATGTATGAATCCTCACTGACGAATTTGTTTTGTTATGTCAATTCACGTCAAAGGTAGTTCAAAGAAAGAAAGGAAAATTTAGGCTAATATTTGGTACTTAACAATCAGCGAAGACTCCTTGAAATACATTTTAATGAATTACATTCCAACCAAGAATATCAAAACTACTACATTTTGGTCAGCATCCATTCTAAACCAAGAATATCTACTCAGTATTAGATTTATGATTTCTTAATTACATGCATCACGAAAAAAATAGTGTTTTATTGAATTGCTATTGTGGTGGATATGGATAGTTCCCACTTCAAGCCTGACCAAAAACCTGGGTGTTTCAGGTATGTCGCTTGAACCCTTGGCTAGAACAGCGAGTCCATTCCATCACTTCCTGTTACAGCATGTACAGCTAGCTAGTAGTAAAATCATTTTGCCGATTGGATAACAAATCAGGAATGGTTGGAATATGGGAAAAATCACACTGATCGCCGTATTTCCACAGACCCACCCACCACGGGGTTTTCAACAACAGGTTACTGATGATAGAAGCAGGTGCTGAAATAATTGCAGAATGTAGCAGCACTTCGGATACCATCCCTAGTCACTCTTGGATTGCTTGCTAGCAAAAGCTGGAATACAACTGTAAAACTAGGTCCTAAAAGCCACTTTATACCCATTAGATTTAACTAATTCCATTCCATTAGATTTAGCTCCCAATTTCCTAAGATACGATTGACAATGTTCCAAGCAATTTGCAGCATCCACTGGACCCTCTTTGAGAGTGTTGGTACGAATCTGGAATGACTTTCTCCACCCACATTGACAAGATCTGTTCAAGGTGATGCGTCAATCGGAGTTTCTGGATCGGAACACCATTGAATTTGATGTCCAAGTTAAATAGAAGGTATTGCTTACTTCCCATGCCTTTCATCGAATACCTCTACCGTTAACACACCCATCTACACGAATGCCGAAGAGTCCCTTGAAGGCGTGCAACTTAGGTTTCCAAGTTGCTTCCTTGTAGGACAGTGTTGGATGGAAGGATTTATGTTGCGTGGGCGATGGACAACAATGGCTCGTTTTCCCTGGAACAACGCACGAAAACTTGTGATATGTGCCCATTAAACTCGATTATCCTGTTTTGCTGAGTAAACTTATATTAAAAAACCCTCCATGTGCCCTCTATCTTTCAAAGCTCGACCACAAGCTCCAAAAAAACTCCATTCAAAAAGTGCAAAAGAAATTCAAACGACTTTCTTATACCGCAGTTTGAAATTATCCGGCATTTCCATCACAACAGCCAGATCATTCAGATCAGTGTTCCAGCTTTTCCACAATCAATCTGATCACATTTCCTTTAATTTGCGTATTTGATAATGTTATTTATCATTGTTGTATACTGTAATTATATGATCCTGTGCGACACTGTGCTGTGCTACGTTGCTCTTTACCCCGTATTATTAATGAATACATAAAATCAAAATATTCATTAAAATATCCCTTAACAAGCTTTAAAATCTGATTTTCCAGATTTTATTTGGAGGTTGAACTGATCCAGAGAATAAGTCCTTAGTTTTTTCTACATAAATAGGTATCAGAACATAGTATTGATGAACTTGCCTTGAGTATCGTTTTTATTTCAACTTTCAACAACTTTGAAGCTGACTTTCAACTACCAACCTCCCTATTTCCTGAGATACAACCGGTAATGTCCCAGAAAATATCAAATATTTGTCGAAAATAAATCTTAGCACGCATCAAAATCCAATCCCAAGTTGGTATTCCCTGGAGAAGTGATTCAGCAAGGAAAAGTACATAGTGTTCTTCAAATCTATCGAGTTAGCTCTAATAGAATTTACAAAGTTTTCTCTCATCCTCGGGAAAACTTCTCGGAAGACGCTCTCCTGTAACCATCTGTACCGCCTCGCAGCCCAAATGATACGGAAAGGGGGTCAGGTCAGAGCGTGTTTAGGAGTTGAGCGTAGGTGTGTATCCGCGCCGATGTTTTTGTTTGAAGTGAGTTTTTCCTTCAGCTTTCCTTATAGGAAAGTTGAGGGATTGGCTCACGGAAAGGTATGGAAAGGGTTGAGGCAAACTTCCCAATAGAAGATCACTTTCGAAACAAGAAGTTTGCGGGTGGGGAGCAGGAAGCGACGAAGTTCGGATTCAAGGGAGGTCGTTAGAAGTTGGGCCTTGCGCATAGCGCCAATGTCGCCGATGAGAGGTGATGGATTGGTTACGACGAATCCAGGTACAGAGACCTGGCCCACGTCACCAAATTCACCATCGTTAGAACCTTAATGAGCAGCATATTGTGCAACCATCAGAATATTAATCTACTATATACTACTATATTACTAGCTTAAGTGTGGAAATAGAGATTTTTCTATTTCTCGAGAAGAGCCAGGTGCAAAATGGTCACTTATTTTATGAATAGTTTCACCATGATCCGTGCAATATACCTTCAATGAGAAACATGAAACCCCACCACTGCAGCGAATGGAATACATAAAGTAGGCAGGATAAAAACATCGATGCTGAAAGCTGAATGAAGATGCTCTGTTCATCGGCAGAGTAGAATTAAAATGCGGAACGTTGATCTGAGAAAAGAGCTAAGTATCTGCTATAGAAGTAATAGACCTATGTGCAATGATGTACAGCATTTTCCACAAGGACGAGAGAATGATTTGATTAACATTGTGACTCTTTCATCTCGTTTTGAAATTGACAACGTTCTTTACTAGACTTCAATTTTCGTCCATGTACGATGCCTGAGAAGTTAACCGTATAGGGTTCCAATATTGGTAGTGAAATTATTATACCATCCATATCTCTCGGGACTCGAGAAATCTTCTTAGGGTCTCATCATATTCCCTCTCGAACAATAGGTTGGCTTTTTGGAGAAGAGGTTCCTTGCGCGGCATAATCGGATTCATTAACTTCAATAGACTATTGGGGCCTTGGGGAGATGGAGGTTCCCTTTAGTTCGTGATATGGACGTAACCGAAGAAGATTTTAAGCCTCTCCTGGGAGTTTAGTCTTCAGCCTATGAGATACGAGAACAAAAGCGAATATGCGCCGAAGCTTTAGCGATTGTTTCGCTCAAAGTGAAGCCATAATTAGCTCTCCCTCAATTAGGAAAGCAAATACTTGAGATAATTTTCATAGGAACCAGTTTTGAGACCGCCTAGAATAAACTTCAGGAGTATTAGCGAATTTTCGGAGAAAATTGGCATATTGCAATGGCTCGAATATTAATTTTAAAACATGAAATAAAAATTGAGGGCATTCTGCCACATTGAAATCGACTTTGGAAATTCTGGAACGGCTCTTGGTTTTAAATATTTTCCGAACCAATTTGATGGACTTTCGGGTGTTCGAACTACAGGTGGTGTATACTAAAAGAAATGATGGACTTATTTCTGTTCAACCATTGATGCAACTGCGAATACGCAAAAGCTTAATCCACTCAGGATCATTTCTCAGGTTTCATAGTTTAATTTCTCCGATCTCGATTGCAAGTCGGGGAATACCGGTTCAATGATACCAATTTCAATATGATACTATCATGAATAGATGCTTGGAACGTGATCCTTGTAACTTTCTTAAACATTCTTGTGTCGCTGGAAGCTGTGTCCCAATCACATCGTACTGAGAGAGTTTTCCTTAATTACAAGGATTGCGTTCATCTGAAGTTGGACCAAGGAAAAACTTGTCCGCCCCTGTGCTTTATACTGAAATATCGAAGGTTTGCATCGGACTAAGGAGAAAATTTACTTTTTTCGCCGTAAGGGTGAAGAATAAATCAGAATCAGGTTGATAAAAGGGCTACCGTAATCCCCCCAGAGTATAAACCGACTTCTGAGCGTAATTTTCCCTTTTGAAATACCCACCCTTCCGAATCTTTTTTTTTTTTTTTCTGGAAAAAAGTCCTATCAGCTTCCTTCTCACCCCTTTTCCACTCATAACACCATTTTCTTCCCTTCAGTTTCCGACCTCTGGGGAAGGTTTCGGTTGAAAGACGGACGGCGGGAAAGCTCGAATATGAAATCCCTACCCTTTTCCCCGCTTTTTCTTAAAAGGGAATCAATTTCAATAATACGGCCGACCATCCGAAGGAAGGCACCTTGCGTTTTCCATCACTTAGCGGCCTTGATAAATGAGGATGAATTTATTAAGGCTTTTCCCCGCCTCTCATTCCTACAACACTGATCCAAGGAACCTTTTCACTAGACCTGATTCGCTTATCGCCGTTATTACTCGACCTCGGGCAGCCGCAATCCCCTCTTTCTCGGAGTGGAGTTAGGGAGAATAAAAAATCCCTTCTTTTCCGTCACAATTCAGATTTTTTCTCGCTTTCTTTTGCCATACGCTTTTTCAACGTTAAAACAAACTTGGCTCACGTGGCGTGGAAATCCTTAATGAGTGCTTAATGCCCGTGATAGAGCTCGCCAGGGCACTCGCCAGGGCTCGCCAAATTCCGACGATTGTGTTAGGTGTTTGCCTACTCCCTTCCCTCCCAATACCGAATAGTACGAACCTCTGCTTCTTATTGGTTTTTTATCCATTTCAAAAGAGACGAATATTGGGCAATAGGCGAGACATACTCACCAAGCTGCTTGAGCGCAGCATAATGCAATTTGTCTAGTATATCCCCGAAGACTTACATAAAAAAAAACGAAACAACGTCAAGAAAATTAAACAAAATTACGAGACCTGGTTTACTTTGCGCCGCCTTTAGGGATTTGGGAGGTTGAGGAACATTTAAGAGGGAAAGGCAGATGGAAGAAAGCGCCCCTTTAAAACTACCACCAGTTAAGGTTTCGCACTCTATTGAATAAGGTCCAGGTTGTCCAGGATACTGTAATTAAGATTATCTTGAGAAACCATCCTAAATTCTCTACAGTGGCTCTTTGTAAGACCTTTGATGATAAGACATACCTCAACTCCAAAGGGAGTAGTGTATTCCCGTATTTAAAAAGTGGAATTCGTGACGATGACAAGTGCATATCCTCGAGCACAAGAACTTCACACAAGAACTGTTCAGTCTAGTGTTAAGCTTCCAATCTATGATACGAAATCATACAAGCGTAGCGGTAAACTGGATTTATCATCATAAAATCCTCATAAAACTCCTGGTAAGGCCATTGCATTTTCTTGCTTAGCAGTTCTTTTGATTTTCTCCTTTTATATTTTATGCTATATAAGTACTTTCTGTAGTTGATTTTTGGCATAGAGGGCCATGGTATCGGCTCCACCATTAAGCACAAGTTCATAGAAATTATTTGTTGAAGGGCAGGGAGCTTTTACATTGGTTTTGATGTCATTTCCCACTAGCTACAGCTGTATACCTAATTAATTGCTTGAAGATAATTTATTGTGTATTATTTGTGATGAGTACCGTTTTATTTTTGATAATTTTTCAGAAAATGAATCTTTTATTCATTCGTTCATTCAAGGCAATAGACCCAAAGGAGCAGGGTGGTGGCATCACGGAGCACTCCTGGCGAGACGCCCAACTCTAGTAGTTCTGATGCATTGCAGCTACGTGCTTGCATTCAGTAACACGATCCACCATCTTCTTTGTCTTCCACGTCAGAAGATATACACTGAAATGACATCTTCCGAAATTTTGAATTGTAATTATTCGAGCTTCAATTTATTGTTTCGTCAATAAAATTGCAAAAATTTTTTATTCAGAAACAATGAGCTGTCCAAGTCATTAATTGGCCCGACATTGATAACAAGAAGGTGATGGAATGGTTAAGTACTTCTGACAAGGGGTGAGTAATCCCCCCCCCCCAAGCTTCATGACGCACCGCACCCCGCCCAACTTAGAACCAGCCCCACAAAACACAAATGTAGAAAATACTTGTAAGCACCCCTTATTTTATCCAAAACTAAAAGAGGGTTTATATACATCAAAAGTTGTTGCCTTTTGAGCATTTTTATCCCACACAAGTGATGCAAAATTCAGGACACCATTAGATCATCATAATCACAACCCAGTGATAACATTAGCAACGAATACCTACAATCGCGGTGCAGCTTGTGTGTGTCGTCTGACCACCAGCGCACCCCCCGAAGATAACCGAATACTTACATAACTCGCCAAACCTCCCGCCGCGCGCCGGCGGCAAAATCACAGAAATATTCGAGCACTGTCGTTGTCATTAATACATTTTCAGAGAGAAAAACAAACCATATTTAAATTAATTACTAGGTTGATTATCATGTACGTTCTATCTAGTGATGTAATATATTTTTCACGTTAAACACTGTTTCAATCAACTTTATCCCCCCCCCCCCCCCAGTTTTTCTGGGACCCCCCCCCCCTCCCTCAAGAATTTCAATGAGGCAATCTGCGTCACAGCTCCCCCCCCCCTGAGGGAACCCCTACCACTAACCGTATCGTAACTAATGATAAATAACTAACCCTATAATAATTAATAATAATCACACCGTCAAAGGAAACAGTTGATTGATTGATCTGATTTACGAAACAGTACACAGCATCACGGAGAGTAGGAAAACAGTAGGGAAAAGATAAGGTGATGGTGGTAGCTAGGGGATGGTAAAGCTACCAAGATACAGATTAGACGCAAACTGTCCCGCGAATTAACGTCTAGTTCATGTGATCTATTCACCTCAAGTCAACTAATCTGTTGCCAGAGAGTTATGAGTTATAACATTAGCAAACTGAATTAAAACTTTAGCAAACTGAATTAAAACTTTAGCAAACTGAATTAACCTTTTCGCAATTAGAATTGAACCTTTCGCAAACTAATTAACCCTTTCGCAATTAGAATTAAACTTTACCTCCATATCTGTATTCGCGAAAGGTTTAATCTTAATTGCGAAAGAGTTAATTCTAATTGCGAAAGGTTTAATTTCAATTGCGAAAAGGTTAATTCAATTTGCTAAAAGCTTAATTTAGTTTGCTAAAAGTTTAATTCAGTTTGCTAATGCTATATAGACTCATGCGTAGTGTAAGCAACAATCACGCTAGTGCTAAAACAATACGTGCAAAATACATATTTAAGAACGTGTTTGCACATTGAGGGAATAGTCTAGTCGGAATATATAGTTACGTGCGATCAGTGAACTATTTTCAATATGCTGCCTGTTCCGAAGTGTTATGAGTGTGTGATTAACTACGGATAATCTTTAAACTCATAGGTAGTGGAAGATACAACCACACTTGCGAATTTATACGTGCATAATAAAACTTTAAGAACACAGATGGTTCGAGGGAAAATAGGAGTACTATCAGACTAAAGAAAAACCTTTTGTTTTTTCCACGAATTTGGTCTGAGAAAAGTCTGAATCGGATTTGCATCATGTTACGAGTCATTATTCCTCGTATTCATTCCTCTTGGGCTTAGCTGATCCTACAACCTCTCCTATAAAAATTATAATCAATTATCCTTCTACTGATCAATCATTGCAAGGGACTTCCTAAACATGCGGCACCACCTACCTCATCTCGGCTTTATGATTTTTTATTAGAGATTTTGTAGGAAAATACTTGGTACTTACCTGTGTATTTGCATGTTCCGGCATTCCATTGTATCAATCCATGAAGATTCATGTTCCCAATAGATGGAAGATGAAGATAGAACGGTATTCGCGCGAACACGGAACGAAGTAGACTGCCGGAGACCGCCACGCCCGAACGACCGGAGAGAACTGGTCGAGGCCGCTGCGCCCGAAGACGGACAGGAAAGGACTGGTCGAAGCCGGCCGCTCTCCGATACGAGCAGGGCGGCGGAGGGATAGGCGGTCGCCTCGGTGCCCGGAAAGTTCGTGTTTTCGAAGTTTAGGCGCCTAAAAACTTGGAAAACACGAACTTTTTGGCGCAACTTCACAAAACACCCTTTAAAATAAACGTGAAAACAGAGTACCATGTCCTAGGTAACATGGTTGGGCGTTAATCGATTAACGAATACTTTTGCAATTACTAATGTAATCGTGAATAACGATTACTTTTGAAGCAATCGTTATTCGTTGGGAAAACGATTACAAAAGTATTCATGATTAACGAATCTTGTCAGCGAATACTTTTAAAGTAATCGTGAATAACGAATACTTTTTTGCCATTACAGATACGAATAACGATTACTTTCTTTTTTTCGAAGTCTCAGAAGTGAGATCTTCGATGAATCCAAAAATCTTCGTTGTTGAGTGAAATTAAGAGGAAAGGGAATATGATCAGTATCATTGTTCTCCGGTGATCGTTCATACGGGCCAGCACATTTAGGAAAAACGTCATTTCTAATCTATTTTTCGATGGAATTATTACCTTTCAGAGATGGACATCCTTGATTAACGAATACTTTTACGATTACATTTACGATTAGTGTTCGTAAAAGTATTCGAATAACGAGAGAAATCAATTAAGTACTTTTGTATTCGCGCGATGCGATTACTTTTTCGAATACTTTTTTATTCGAATACAATTGTAATCGATTACAATTGTATTTGATTACTGTTGTATTCGAATACTTTTACCGATTACAATGGTCCACGCCGTTGATATTTACTTTTGATTTTCGTCTTCTAGACGGTCTCCTGCCTGAATTTAATTAATAAAAATTGACTTTTATAATAAACCCTGAAAAAAATCCGCATATTACACAAAGTCAGAAGCAGGCATAGCTCATAAATGAACAATAAAATAGACAATAATTTTATGAAAAATTACATTTTTAGATTGGTACAAACTAAGATTTGAACTCAAACGATGTTTCCATATTTTAACTTCTTGGTTTTAAATTAGTAAGTACTTTTGGTTCCAATTTTATGTGATCACAAGTAGGTACCATTATTATTGAATGTTCAATTTGCTATGTTATCTCGAACGACTACCTACCGGAAAGGATATTATTGAATGTAGTTCACAATTGATTTTAGCGAATTTGCAAGAAAAATCACTGGGGTTTATTATTCAATTGGCTTGCGTTCATAATTTGAATTTCTACTAAGCTTTGGAGTGTGCGCGTTTCAAAGGATACAGCGATTATTGAATTTCAGGAGATATGCATGGAGCACGTAAATCTGTTCTCAACCAAAATACCTATTTGGATTGATCAGTTGATCATATTTGTGTGCCTCCTGAAATTCAATAATCGCTCTATCCTGTGAAACGTATAAGGTATTTACCTTATAACTTAGGCCACTGGCTTCTTGTGAGAACAAGGGCTCAGTGAGCTTTAAGGGAAGAAGTAACCAAAGAATAGGTAATTTTGAAAGACTGAGATTTTATTTATAAAGTAAAAATGCCCCTAACTATTTCCTACGCAAAGCAACGAGTGACCTCTTACGGTTCGGGCCCGTACGTGAAAATAAGAAAGATTGCTTGGCTCACCAACTGCTGCAACTTCAGATTCACTTCCTACTTGACCAAATACAAAAACTCGCTGTCAAATTTAAACAAATAACTTTCGGAAGAAAAGGGGAAAACTCGCGAGGAAGACGGACCGTCGAACTGATAGTAATAAAACACTGGGGTTTATTATTCAATTGGCTTGCGTTCATGATTTGAATTTCTACTAAGCTTTGGAGTGTGCGTGTTTCACAGGTGAAAGAATACTTATTTACCCCAGTAATAATATTGAATAATAAACCCCAGTAATAATATTGAATAATATTTACCTATATATTATCAGCGTTTCATGCATATCAGAATGCTTCAACCCGTGTATCGGCTATAAACTACAAGTATCCACATCGGCTATCACTCCAGTATCCACATTCACTACAACTCGACGATATCGGCATCACTAGGTTACAAACAAACAATAATAACCCAAAAAACGCAAATGTTGGCACCATAAATCGGGCCATACATCGGGAATGGTTTGACCTACGGACGTGGGGAGGGTCTCATTCGATTCCTCACGGTATGTTCTTCAAATAGGTAAATATTTAGGCCGATTCGACTTGTTTTGAGGTTTTTAGGGATTTTACAAAACTTTGACAGCCCTTAAAGGGCACTTTAAATGAGTGAGAGAGCTGGCTCAAGAATTGGGGCGTCGTCGGACCAAGATGGATTTTTCCTGAAAATTTCAGATCTTTTGCTCCAGCCGTTTCGGAGATATCGTGCGTACGGCGGACGGACGGAAAATGTAAATTTTATTGCAGATTCGGATTCTACACCCTTTGAAACGTAAACCATGAATTTTCAGGGGGGTTTAGAAGGCTGTTTTCATCATATCAATTTTTTTTCCAGAGCGATTACAATGGTTTATTATTGAATAATAATATAAAATAAATAATATATAATAAATATAAATGAACTCATGTTAAAATTTTACCTTCATTTCATTAAACTTTCCTACAAATTCGATGAACATGCAAAAAATCCAAACCCTTTGGGTAAACTACTGTTTTGAACAAGTTTTATAATTAAAATTGGTAGTTGAACATTTGCCTTCAAAGTGCACTTAACGCATTTAATCAACATAAAATGCAATAATTTAGGGACATTTTCTCATACGGTAATAATGCATAACTGGAAGTTTTGGTTCTAAGTCTACCCTTAGGTAGCTAAAGCATTGTTTCCACTTTCGAGAAATGATTAATTTTTTTCCTCGATAAAATCAAAGTTTATGCTCATATTTGACGTTTTATACCATTCTGAACTACGATGGGCATCCAGAAAAAAAGGTTTTTTTCCTAGCCTCGAAAAAATATAAATCTTGTCTTAATTTATCCCTACTTATCCGCTTTACCTGACAAATTTACTATTGGTTTATTATTCAATAATAAACCATTGTAATCGCTCTTGAAAAAAAAACTGCTACCCCCTCTTCCTGAAAATTTCATGGTTTACGTTTCAAAGGGTGTAGAATGCAAATCTGCAATAAAAAAATTTCCGTCCGTCCGCCGTACGCCGTACGCACGTTTTCTCCCCAACGGCTGGAGCAACAAATCTGAAATTTTCAGGAAAAATCCATATTGGAAACGGGGTAAAAGTTTCTTTAATCTCTCCTCGTAATGCTCAGTGCCCACATCTCGCAGGTAAGCTCGTACTGCAGCCTTCAATTGATCGTCATTTTGGAAGTTTTGGCTCCCCAAAAACCCTTTCAATTTTGGGAAGAGGTGGCAATCGGAAGGGGCAAGGTCCGGAGAATAAGAAGGACGAGGGAAAATTTCCCATTTGAATTTTTTCAGAATTTCTTGGGTCTGACGGGTTGAGTGGGGACGCGAGAAACCCAACGAGCGCAAACTTTAGAGTAGCCCAAGTCCTTTGAAACGATCTCACCTACTGAACTTCTGCTGGTCTTCTCCCTGATGCTTGGATGAAGTTCATTGAAAATTTCGTCGATTGTGAACCGTCTGTCACTAAGCAGAATTTCTTCTATGGCATCAACGACTTCACCCGTTGGTCGTCCACAATGCGGCAAATCACTCACACTTTTTCGCCCTTCCGCGAACTTTACGCGCCACTCGTAGTTTCATTTCGTGTATGTCAGAATGCATGTACTCTAAAAATCTCTTAATGTCTAAAGTTTCCATTATAATTGCGTTTTCAGGGAAGTGCGGGTTAGATTGTGAACAGTAGAACAGACGAACAGGGTCAGTTTCAATACTTACACTTTTTTCATGTACTGATTGCGCATGCGCAAAAGAAAAAAGTCCGTATTTCCACGGCCTACAAATTTACTGCTCAAATTTGGAGGGTAGCAGAGAAAGACGGTAACACTGTATATACAAACACATCAATTTCAAGAAGATTGTATCATTAGTTGCTGATGCGCATGCGCAAACATGAAATCCTTGTAAGTAATGCGTACTTCCTTGTATAGAGAGATGCACTACTAGTGAATGAGATCACGGAATACGGTTTGGTTTGTACTTACGAAATTTCATCTTTCTACCGATCGCTCCGTTTCACTTATCAAATGTTTACCTGGAAAACACAAAACATAACTTTAGAAGTACAGCAACATCCATTCAATCCTTACTAAAACAAACTAGATGGAACGACATTTGTTTAATATACATGCCCTCCCTCTAAATCAATATCTTTTGATTCTACGAAGAACAGTTATTAACAGAAAACCATGAATTTAACTTGAGGACCTCGAGAATACAACCTGGAACAGCTATATTAATTTATCTCTCGAAACTCGTAAAGTTAATTCTCATAGCAGTGGACTTTTAGCTCCTTGAAACAACCAAAACAAGCTGTATTGACGGTAATTTTTCTTTTATGGTTCAGTTTGAACTGGTAGATACACGAACTGAGTTACGCTATAATTCGCAGGTTTGGTATCGTAATCATTTTAACTGTTCTTCGTCACTGGTCCCGATGACAGAACAACTTTGAAACGTTTCTCGGATCAAACTTGCTGATTGATCAAGAAGAAGAAGGCATATCCTACATGTATGTTGTGGATTGCGCCCTCCCGGACCGCTTTATATTCATCCGTTCGCCCGCTCTAACTGCTAGAAATTTCACAGAAAAACGAACGTAAACACGAACGTGAATTTGAACGTGTTTGAACATAGTTTTCACGGCATCGGTCTTAGGATGGTCTGAAACAGGTTAGCATTACTAATTTTTCTAATGTTTGGGCTGTCCAGCCATCTGGACCAATTTTAGAAGGCATCCTCTGCTGAAGAAGCCTCTGTTGCAAGGACGTCCTACAAACAAATGATTACATGATAAGCTGACATTTTTATGTTTATATGATGAGAAAAACGTGAAAAGCGCGTTTCCTTATCTTTTATGAGTTTTGCGTATTAATGGATTATTTACGTACCAACCTTACAAGTTCGTGATAAGCACAGCATTCCCTTGTAGAATCCACCACAAACCAACTTTTAACCAGTTGACCCTTACAATCAAAATACTGTGCATAGATACTGTTCAGATGTATCTGAAATGGTTTTGGATCATGAAGAGATTTTCAGTGTTTGAATCATTACCTCTAGAAAACCATACTCGCCATTGTTAATACCTATTTGTCGGTGAAACCCCTATTTGTATGTGAAAATATTTAAAGCCTTTAATGGGCTCCAAATTCCCCGAACTGCTTTGCGCCGTGGGTTTTTCCCAAGCCACCCTTTTACTGGCAAACGGTCAGTCACTCGTAGTCTCCCCTCCTAGCACCCTGGGGTTTCCCGGGGTAGTTGTAACCCCGTCCCTGATTGGTACTATCTCTCTAGTCTCTACTATCCCCTCTCTCTCTCTCTCGATTCTAAATTTTCTTCACTTCCCCTCCAAACAAAATTTTCCCGTTTTTTGGTTAACAGAATCCGGACTCAGTTCTCTCCTTCGTTTTAGCCGGCTATTACACCCTTGTTAACTTGACTGACTTCATATCAAAGTGACTTCATTTTCTTAACTAAGTAGTGGCAAAGCAGCATATTTTGTGATATTGTTGGCTACCCACGAAACCTCAACTTTGGCAGAAGCGCCCTAAGGTTTTATTCAACAACACCTTTATTTATTTGATTGATTCACTATATCGACGAATACGAATTGAATGATATATTTCCAAACTCGTTCATTGAGTATGTACGCATACATTTGGAATACAACCTCCATCAGATGACTGTTTACATCTTCCTTGGGTTCACCTCAACAGATACCATACCTGTGTAGTGCATTAAACACATTTATTTTTGGTCCAACGTCAAGAGTGAATGGTCCAGTCTATATTTTCAGAGTCTGGTCGAAATGTTTACCGGTGGTCGTCCATTTGAAGTTACGTCTAGTTGAGTGACCCTAACTACCATGTTTAGCTGCCTCAACTGAGCGTGAAACTTGGCAAATGAGTTCATAATGTGGTGACACGGGAAGAGCAGAGGACGGTCGACAGAGAACTGAGGTAAAGTCGTCCGGAACTTTCCCGCGCTTGGCTTTTTGTGTAAAGTCATTAACGGTAATTTTGACGGATCACTTACCATTCTGCCGAGTCCCTGCTTGAGTTTGCTAATTACAAATATGAGCAATTTGTGTCGTCAGTTATTATCAACTCTCCGCTAATGTGTTTGTCCTACACTGTTGTATTTTATTCCCTTATTTCACTATTTTACTAGACGAAAGCCTTACTTTTAAAATGTATATTCATTACGATTCAAATGTTTCCCTAAATCCTACTATGGCATCATCTCCTCCACCGTTCCAACCATCACCAGTTCTGATTATGCCAATCTGTCCATTTATTTATTCAGTAACACCGAAAAATGCTACCTACTGATGTAAATCCCAATTTAGATTAAAACGATAATAATAAATAGGTACTATTGAATTCAAAATTTTAAATAACAAAACATGATTCGTTATGTTATATGTATATAACAATAGAAGATCGAAATTTAAATGGAACCTTAAACGGTAATGAGGAATCATTGAACATAAGAACTGGACGAAAATTAAATGAACGGGGGCAAAAATTTCTTTCTGAAACTCATTTTCATTTTCATTTTCATAATGAGTAGGGATCATCGGTTGGATGCCCTATCGCAGGCGCCTGGGCGGATTCTTTAGAAATCATTCAAGGCTCAATCCACATTCCACATAGGTAGCCTCCTAATTCCAATCCACAAATTACAACGATTGTTGTAATTAAGACTGTAAGCAAGGACTTTGCAGGAACAAATTCAAGAGCAATTATGTAGCAGAGAAATGTACGTTTCGTGCCCAGCATTTAGCAATTCAGCGAGCGCTTTAGCAATTTTAAAGAAAACAGCAATGGCTCCCAATTTTGTTTTCTAATAATTAGATATGCGACTAACATAATTCACTGCATTTAGGATCAACTCCTGAATCTAAAGACTTTTTTTTTTGGACTTCATCGGGATTTTTGTGTGATAATGTTGAGTGTGAAATCCTAACTTATCGTCTTACGAATAATGACTATGGACTTTGTAGTTAAGATTGTAAGCGAGGACTCTATAAGAGCAAATCACTCTTTAAGTGCAATCATGTAACAGACAAATGTAGTAGTCGTCCCCCAATTCAGCAAAAGTTTTAGCGATTCAGAAGTGAATAGCAATAGCTCTCGATTTTTAGAAATAATTAAATACGAAATTAAAATAATGCATCGCATTTTGGATCAATTCCTGAATTCATAAATTTTTTTTTTTTTTTAACTTCATCAGGATTTTTGGGAGATAATGATGAGTGTGAAATTGTAACTTATTATATCTTCGTACGGAAAGTCTTCTTGGAATTTATATTTGAAAAGTCATTGTTTTTGTGCTGTTTTGGAGATAGAAGGGCTGTGTCCTTGTTCAGTGAGGAGTAAGTGAGGAAAATTTAACCATAAAATTGAGAGTTAGTTTCACATTCTGGAGATTAAAGAAAACATTTTTCGCCAAAATTACAATTTTCAATCGCATTTAGCATTGTAAACCAATCAGAAAAACTTTCGTGTTCGGTGCATGTCCGTCCTTTTTTAGTTTTAGTCAAGTAGTTAATGCAACAAATATGATTTTCTGACTGATTACATCAATTTAAAGCAATGTCAAAGTAAAACTGGGTATTTAGATTATGATCTTATGTACCTACAATGTAGGTACATAAAATCATAAACATGTAGGTCCTACATGTTATATTACGTACAAAATCTGTCATCTCAATCTATGGTACTGTAGTGAATAGAAAAGGTACATAATATTCTCGTAGATTTCCAACCCCCAACTAAATTATTGCTTCCGAGTCTACTAAGGTAGCGGAAGCATTGTTTTCACTTTCGGAATGTGAACATTTTTTTGTCTCCAAAATCAAAAATTCCACTCGCGTTTTGCGTTTTAGACCTTTCTGAACAATTTTGGTTCCGTGTATGTCTGTGTGTCTGTCAGCAAATCCTTGTTACGGGCAAAACTACACGAAGTTATAATCCGATTTTGATGAAATTTTCAGGGATTGTGCGGGTTAAGGTGTAGATGGTCCCCTATAGGTTTCATGACCCCCGGATCAATTGTAGCCTCTGCGCATGCGCAAACGTGAAATCGTTGTTACGCGCATAACTCCGGGAGTTCTCGACCAATTTCGATGAAATTTCCAGGGTTTGTTCGGTTTGATGTGTAGATGGTCCCCTATGAGTTTCATGACCCCCGGATCAATTGTAGCCTCTGCGCATGCGCAAACGTGAAATCGTTGTTACGCGCATAACTCCGGGAGTTCTCGACCAATTTCGATGAAATTTCCAGGGTTTGTTCGGTTTGATGTGTAGACATCCTTTGTCATACATGAGTTTGACCCCCGAATCAATGTGCGCATGCGCAAACGTGAAATACGCGCATAACTCCGGGAGTTCTTGACCAATTTCGATGACATTTTCAGGGATTGTTCCATGAGTTTCATGACCCCCGGATCAATAGTAGCCTCTGCGCATGCGCAAACGCGAAATCTTTGCCACAAGCATAACCCCGGGAGTTCTTGACCGATTTCGATGAAATTTTCAGGGATTGTTCGGACTTATTAGGTATATTTTATAGTTTGTTCAATAGTTGAACATGCCTACCTTTATTTTTTCAAGTTATGCTCCTGCATAACAATAAATTCACCCTAATTCAATATTTACTTCGCCTAATTGAACGAAGTTCTTTAGCTAATAATAATTTTCAATGGTCTATACAGTCATGTTATGGATACGAGGAAGCTATGTGCCACACCCACTTGGCAGAGGTTTTTTAAAGAATCCCAAGAATAACGTGAATAACTGAATAGATGGATGACAGCCGACCATTCCATTATTCTATTCCATTCAAGCAATAAAAAGAAGTAGAAGTTAGTAACAAAGTTGCACTACGAAAATATGGCTAAACAAACTACAAAAGTAAGTTTCCTGTTTCATTATAGCCAATTTTCGTAATAAATGTTGAATACGAGTTACTTTGGCCGTGGCTGACTATTTTGAAAGCTATTTGGCTGTAGCTTTTCATCTTTAATGGAAAACTGATCTTCCTCTAAAACAGCGTATTATTAGCTTTTCATCGTCCTTTTTAGTTCAATGACATCGATTTTCCTCTTGTGAACTTGTCGCATAATTTAACATTTCCAGCTGTAATAGAACAGTGGTCCCGAACTTCGACAAGTTATTCTGCTCTCGTTCGTTTCGAATTCATTGTTCTACAAAGGACAATTCGACATGGACTTTCATTTATTTATTTCGGGGGGACGGTATCAAAGGAATTCAAGGCAGGCTTTGTCATACAACGAATTATAGCAGACTCGCTTTTTGAGGCAAATAATTTGAATAAAGATTATTGATGATGATTTGTCGGACTAATGCTTGGGGATAGTTGTAAAAAAGTTGGTTTCAGGGCACTGCTCAATGAAACGATTTGCCTTTCTCTGCAGTGTTGACATTAAGCAGTCGAATTGTGAGACTTCTGTCTGTACACCCAACAACTTGTGTGAAAATTACTAGTAGGGTAGGCATTTCCGATCACTAGACTCAAAATGAGACACTGTACATCGTGGGATGCATAAGCAACTAATTCCAGAGGAATAAGGTGTATGCTGGAATCGAAGGAATCAAATTATGGACCTTTTCACTTGTTGTCCTGAACTGGAGAAACAAGGGTCTCATAGATATTGCAGATACTCAAGGACTGAATACACAAATGCCTACGCGTTGGCAAGCAAGCACAAGACATATTTCATATCCAGGAAGTCGTACAGATCTAATTTTCAACCAGGAAGACGAAGACTCTTCATTCGTTTCGATTACAGAAATGGTAGTTCCTAAAATGGTTAAATAGAATGAATTACTGTTGTAGCTGGATGTGCTGAAAGTATCCTCAAGAAATGCTGTGCAAGAAAAGTAGAGACAGAGGAGAAAGAACTTGAACTGAAAAGACTAAAAATAGCTTCTTGAGACTTGGCAGAAAATAAAGCTGTGAACTATCCCAGGATGAGTTCCAACCATTCTGCCGAATGATGTCGACTGCTCGCTCCAGCTCCCTAGTGTTTTTTCTCATGTTGTGAGCACATTGGTGGAAATTTTGACCACTATCTACAGTAAAAATGTATAATTTATTGAAATGCTTCATTATTGATTTTTTTTTAAACCAAGTTCAAATTTTTTTTTTTTTTTTTTTTTGTTACCGGATGAATCAACGCATGATGAAAAATCGGAGTATCCAGTGAAACACCACGTTTTTCTTACTTAAAAAGCAATTTTCTCCCAGAAAACTACACGGAATTGAAAATTTGGTTCCCCTTTAGGGCGATAGGAAATTTAACGCTCTTTCCAATAGTGGAATCAGATTTGAAATCGCACGCAAAATTTGGGAGACATGGCCGTTTTAATGGGGTAATTAAAAAAAAAAAAAGCGAGAAAAATGTTGAAATTGAAAAAAAAACCGCATTTCCAAGGGTGTAAACGAAAATTGCTAAGAGGCATTTTCGATCAGAAATTTTCCGTAGAATCTTCTCCTAGCCTGTGACTGTTACGAAATGCAACACCCTGTATAGGTGTAGGACTTCCAATGGATTGCAATTGCTGGGTATGCAAGATCCATCATCACCTTACGCAGGATCAAGCAAGAATAAATTATTTCTGGAAGCTCAAATCAACAGTATTCCACCATTTAAGAAAAATACTATAAACAAAGATTAGAAGATCCAATCAGAGGTTAGGTTTCAGGATATGACTTTGTTGTGATGAAGGGTTGGGACATCAAAACGGTTTTGCATTTTAATACACCGCCCTACTAACGAGCCGCCATTATTCTAATTAGGGAGGATAACGTAATTAAGACCCGTCACGGCACACACGACAAAATTAAGGTGCGTACCAACGTCCGCCGCTCACCATCACGTACGTTGCTCGCAATTGAATAAAACAGACCCAAAATTTCCTCCGCCCGATTAACCCCGAGAGGCTTTTCAAATGATTCGGGCGCGGTCCGTGTTATAATGGAGATTACAAACCCAATTTAGTGATAGTAATTCAATTTAACATATTTTGTACGCTCCCTTGCTGTCCTCAAAGCCGAGTTTTCTGCGTCATGGAAAAAAATTGGTCAATCCATTAAACAGCTTTCATGCGATACGTTAATGTAATTGATCAAATTCCGTACCACTCCTCATTGTAGATTAGTATGCAGGTCACGGATGGTTTACTTCAGTCACGTTTACGCTGTTTGGCAGGCAAGATGCTTCGCTCCAAAAGGTAGATACACAATTTCATTGAATACTGTACGTTTTTCTTATTCTAATGAGCAACGTAATAACGTACCTGCCTACTATTAATATGATGTTGGATGATTTATTTATAGTACAATGTACATCATGTCATAATATGTCGCATACTGCATAACAATGGTAGAAGTATGCTAAGCCAATATCTACAGCTAGCCAGCTCATTTCAAAGTTTATCGCATGTCATATCTCAATCTCAGAACATACATACACGATTTCAGTGAATACCGTACGTTTTTTGGATTCTAATCAGAGGCACAATAACGGGAGGTCTGATGCGATCCACGTGTCACGTCGTCAGTAATGACATTAAAGGGGCCAGGTTGTCCGAGTTAGATGGGGCGTCAGTCCTCTAGCTGTTTACTTTCAGTGAGAGTACTGATTGCCCCGGTTCGAATCCGGCTGGCACCAATGATTAGGGCCACAATCCTATCAAGTGTTGTATACCTGTCCTGTCGTTAGACAGTTCACTTCTGATTTCGATATCACCTGAATCCAAAACGCTCCAATGGGAAGCCACTAGCGAAATCGTCAGACCTAGTTCCGATCCTCTCTGGAGGACGGCTGGCGACGTCCGCGACACCTACGGGTAGTCGGACGAAAATCCAAGGTGAAATTCCCTGTTTACTTTACTTACTTTACATTACAGAGGCGTAATAACGCATCTGCCTACTATTAATATGACGTTGGATGATTTATTTACAGTACAATGTACATTATGTCATAAAGTGTTACATTGTACATAACAATGGTAGATGTATGCTGAACCACCTATCCAGCTCATTTCACAATTCACTTTCGTATTTCAATCCTCAGGCAAGCGTTTTCTGTAAGAACATCATCCCTGCCGAAAGAGAGCGTAAATTTCCATTGGAGAGACTACGCAGGAAGCACGTCTATTCACGGCGTGAAGTACGTCGCTGAACCAAGTCGCCCAACAGCAGAAAGGTAATTTAAAGTGTTTCCTCAATTCTAATTTAGTCTAAAATATGGCCTCATTATCGAATAGCTTTAGCTCGAGTTGAAAAACAAAGCGCTCTTTGCCGCACAACAACCTTACTCGCCGGCATTTTGTCTTCGCACCGAATCGCGTGAAGTGTATGTGGTATGGAAACGATTCATAGACATTTATTTTTTCATGCACTTTCGGGATGTCCCCTTGAATCAATTGTACGAGGGTGGATCAGAGATTTGATCTCTGAGAGCCGAAGGTTGATGGAAGCGACCTGTCGCTTCTTGACTGTTTGGGTAGGGTCATTAGAAGATGCAAGAGGGGGCTGTCTCCCTCATCACGACCGTTTTCCAGTAGCGTTCGCGATGTCTGAGAAACAAGTCCCCCCTCTATTGAGCAACGCATTATTATAAAATTTCTTACTCGTGAAGGAGTCAAACCTTCGGAAATTTTCCAAAGGTTGACCGTACAGTTCGGGGACCAAACCCTCTCAAGGACCCGTGTGTTTGCCTGGCACAAGGAGTTTGAGGAAGGAAGAGAACGAGTGGAGAACGAGAAACACGATCGTCGTCCCCGGAGCAGTATTTCTGATGAGAACATTCGTGCGGTTCGTGACATTCTTGAAGGTGATCGAGAAAGTTACTCCGAAATTGCTGCACAGGTTGGGATAAGTTATGGGAGCTGCCAAACGATCATTATGGAGGACCTAGGATTCCGTAAAGTGTGTACCAGATGGGTCCCTCGCCTTTGACTACAGATCAGAAGTTGAGACGTCTCGAGGTCTGTCGGAGGCTTTTTGCGAGGTTTGAGGAAGAAGAGGAAGCATTTTTGGTTCGAATCGTCACCTGCGACGAAACATGGGTCTATCATTACACGCCCGAATCGAAGCAAGCCAGTATGGAGTGACGGAGGAAGGGGGAGACAGCCCTCAGTGAAAGCGAAAACTCGGTACTGTCAGCTGCCATTAGGTCCTTGTACTGTTTTCTTTGACTATCGAGGCGTTTTGCTCATTGATTTTCTGCATGAGCGAAGAACAATCAATGCTGCCTATTATTGTGAACTGCTTTCAAGTTAAGGCTGCATATCGCAGCAAAAGGCGGAACCAACCAATTCGTGACGTCATCCTCCTCCATGACAACGCAAGGCCCCATACTGCAGCTTTAACTGTTCAAAAATTGGAAGAAATGCATTGGACTCCACTTGATCATCCTCCCTACAGCCCTGACCTGTCGCCCTGCGATTTTCACTTGTTTGGGCCACTTAAAGAAGCGCTAGGAGGACAACGATTTGATGATGATGAAGGGGTGGAGGGGTTCGTGCGCAATTGGCTTGAGACTCAACCTTCTTCCTTTTACGATGCTGGAATTAAAAAACTCCCAACTCGCTGGGAAAAATGCATTACGAAAGCAGGAGACTATGTAGAAAAGTGAAATATATTTGGTTTTTATTTTCTATCGACTTAAATTTTTTAAACTAACAAGTCCCGTTTATATTTGATCCACCCTCGTAATAGGTGTTCCTCTACTGATGAAGCCTTGCTTCATTGGGACGTCCTAAAATGTTATGCATTTTGAAAAATTGTCCGTTTTTTCTGTTGTACGCTCGTAAGAGCATGTTTTCAACAATACAAACCACTTTCACCTCTCTCGGGGCCGCTCGAGTAGTGGACCATAGAAATCGAGGTTGCCCCGTGTAAATATTAATTATTCCAGACCTTCACCTACCATCCTGGAGGCGTCAGGGAAATCCACTGTTCACATTTCCTCCCAATCTTTTTTCACCTCGCTCGACCGGAGCGGAATTACTTCCCGTCTCTATCCCCATCATCGGGATCAATACCCATTTGCTACTATCAGGCCGGACACAGCTTTTTTATTGTATAATTCTTTCAAATCTTTCATAATCTCTCGAGAAAGTTACTGCAGTGTGTAACTTAACCCCATTAATCTGTATCCCCAAATTAACGATGACGTTCGTCATGAATATTGATCATTCCACCTTCCCGTTTCTTGAAAATGCTACCTCCCAGGCTTCACTGAGAACCATTCAGCTTTTCCCGTAGCCTCTGAGTTTAGCACAATAACCGCTTCAGCGATCGGAAGGCGTAACTACTCGATTCATTACGATCGGATCTACACAATTTTTATCATTTTTGCCGTAAAAATCATTGTGAATTACTACGAGGAGCATCTCAAAAGTAAGTTTACACTATTAAAAAAAAAAAAAAAAAATCAAAAATGCTTCAAAAATTTTGAACAAAAAAGAATACATTTAGTACTTAATCAAATACTATTTTTACACGTAATCGCCATTATTTTGTACAAATGTTTTGTAACGTGTTGACAGTTCTAGCGAATTTCCATAGAAAATAGAGCTATTTCAAATTTTAAAATGAAGATTTTTAAGAAACTTCTTTATCGAAATCCGTTTTGACAATTTCCGAAATGATTCCTACATTTTACCTCCTTTCATATATATTTATCCCCCACTACCCCGGAAATCGGACCACTAGAACCTGTGCAAATGGTGGTTGGTGGATTTTAGATTCGCGCGTGTGTAGGCTGAGATATTGATCTTAGAGCGATGAAACTCATAGGGGACCATCTACAGCATAACAATTATATTCCCGGCAGATTTAATCTAAATCGGATAAAAACTGTAGGTCAGTTTTTGTAGGACAGACAGACAAGAAACGTAAGTTGTTCAGAATGGTCGAAAACGCAAAATGAAAGCATAAATTTTGATTTTGAAGAAAAAGTTTTCACTTCCCGAAAGTAAAAATAATGATAATTAAGTAAGTAAATCGAATATCTTGTCCCGAATTTTTTGAAAATAGAGTAAACTTACTTTTGCGATGCAGATACTATCTGCGAATACAAAGAATACAGAATACAAATTGGAATACTGAATGTTACATAATATTTAATGTTTTTGCAAACTATGAAACATTGTATTTTTATATGTGGCTTTCCTCACTTCGGTAACCTACTTCGAATCTGCACTGATGCTGCTATTATGGTTTAACAAAGGATTTGGTGGATACTATTTTTGGGCGCCTGTTTAACCGGCAACGTGCTGCTTATCAAGAAAATGTGCGACAAGTACTACCAAATTCCTCCAGCGGCCGTCACGACCTACGAGATACCATTTCCAGCTTTGACGATTTGTAACGAAATGAAAGCCAAAAAGAGTTTCTTCGATCTCCTCAATAAAACGGAAGAAGGGTAAGAAATCAGTTCTATATCATTTAAATGTAGGACAGTACGGAATTTCAAATTCTGAACTCTCTTAAAAATGACAAGAATGGCTGGAAGCTATTGCACTCTTCACGTGGTTGAAAGAATTGGTATTTTAATTGCTCTGATTCAATGTTGCTACAGGAATTTAGAAAAAACATGGACCTTGATGTCATTCAGAATATAAAAACATCGATAGTGTATACTAGATTCTCCATTTACATGATTGGGATTGCACGAACTGGAATTCTGATGGGAGTGAATGGAAGGGACCTAATGACTTATCTTTTAGTTACGAACTACTCACTTTCTTCTCAAGTTTGAAATATGTTGACTCCGAAACAAATTATCGATCAAACATATTTAACCAGCTATAAGAACCATTAACTAATAATCACCTGGTTTGCAATGATGGCACCACTTGAAGCAAGTAATTGAATTGGCTGTACACAATAAACAGTCCATACTTATAATTTTAATTTACGAAACAGAAATAAATCGTATTTTTAATGTTTCTATTAGATCAAAACAACTGGAAGGACTTAATAACGTGTTGGGTGTGATGGATATTGACTCCAGGAAGTTTGAACGTTCCATTCTTGAAAATAGAACCATCGCATACTCGCTGAGGTACTTCAATCGAAGCGATATCGCCAGTTTTCTAACAAAGGTTAGTCAATCTATGAATATATAGACAAATAAATACGTTTATCTCATCCATATATTATAAATATGATATTGATAGCAGTTAGAGGTTGGAAAAATCAGGTTCACGCTTCCCCAGCAGCTAATAACGATACAATCACAATATTAGAACCTGAGAACTACTAGAACCTGAGATAATTAATTACGAAGTACTGTACATTTTACGCTTCACACAAATAGTGAATTCTTTATACACAAAAAGTCCACAAATTTAGTTTTGGCTTTGCTCTTGGTTTTAAAGGGAACAGATCAAAGGCGAAACACCTAAGAATTTTACCAACTTGTTGTCCTTTAATTCTGTCGACAACAAGAAAGCTGCAACATTTAATTTTCATTTGTCACCAAGAATATGTTAGACCTTTATGTTTCGCTTTTCAAAATCAACGAAAATAACTCCAGGTTCAGGAGCACATGCAATTTTACAATTTCAAGCTCCGAAATCATAATTTCCAATCAATGAGCCCAAACGGACTCACTCGTAGGGATTGACACGGTATCATCCGTTGAACAGATCCTTGTAACACGCTTCATCTCAACAGATTTCATCCAATCCGATATCCTGTAACGTCACGAGAAACCCACCAATACCTAATATCGGAAGCAATGAAATTAATAAGGAGGTAGAGAGTGGAGATGACCGAGACGATTCGATTCGAACGAGATCGAGTTTTATGAAGGTAGTGCCGTCTATTTCGATCTGTGGTAAAATGGTGACTGTTTAGAATCAGTAGAACTCACATCGTTACTGAATACTGACCACCGGAGTAAATACGGATCGTTATTTTAGATTCTCCACACTGGATAATATTTTAATGTATTATTTTCATTGTAATATAACAAAAACGCATTTTAAACAGGTAAAAATCGATTTTTTCGGTTAAAAAAATCGATTTTAAATAAAAATCGCCTTTAAAAAATCGATCTTAAAAAATCGATTTTTTAAACAGTAAAAATCGATTTTTCAAAAAAATCGATTTTTTGTTGCCATTACTACATGCAAGAGGAAGCAAAAGTAAACCAAAGAATCTTACCAACTAGTTGTCCTTTAATTCTGTCGACAACAAGAAAGCTGCAACATCTAATTTTCATCTGTCACCAAGAATATGTTAGACCTTTATGCTTCGCTTTTCAAAATCAACGAAAATAACTCCAGGTCACCCATGCGGTCCAAGCTCCGAAGTCATAATTCACCAATCGGGAGCCCAAACGGACTCACCTCGCAGGGATTGACACGGTATCATCCGTTGAACAGATCCTTGTAACACGTTTCATTTCAACAGATTTCGTCCAATCCGATGTCCTGTAACGTCACGAAAAACCCACCAATACCTAATATCGGAAGCAATAAAATTAATAAGGAGCGTCTGGCAGGAGCATGTTAACCGAGCACCGAGAACTCCCGAACCCTTCCGAAGCTTTTATCTACAGCGCTTGTCACAATCAGTTCCGATTGTCAAAGTCAACTTATGACTGCTCCATCCCTGCTGGGCTGCGTCGTCGGTTCTAGTCCCCCATTATTTAAATCTTTCTTTAAGCTCGGAATTCGGAAAGTAGGTATTCTCTTTCAGGAAAATCAGAAATTATAATTGTTGTTTAACAGAGGTCACCATTTTCCGATTTCACGAACGTGTTCCGCATTGTGGGTACCATACACCAGTATTTTATCGACGTTAGTTGAAATTTAATTAGATATTTATATCTATGCCTCCTTAGTTTATCATCAGTTTTCAACAAATTTCAAATAAAATTTTTGCTCTTGCTTTTAGGTCGAGATTACAATGATTTGAACAACAAAAAATGGCTTTGAACTAAAAAAATTTTTAATTCGATTAATATGAATCACTGACATCGAAGGATGATACTGAATAAATGGTAAATCACAATACTGTGTTTAACACACCGTTCTATCGCGGTAATAATTGTACCTCGAACAACAGGGCTTGTCTTATGTAGGACTAAAACCAACGATGCAGCCCAGCGAAGATGAAGCAGAGAAAAGGAAAATACATTTACATCAGTTGATTTTAACAATCGGAACTGATGTAAATAAAAAGCATGTAAATAAAAGCTTCGGGAGTGTTTGGGGGTTCTCGGTGCTCTGTTCCAACGGGAGTACGCCAGTTCCGCGCACAGTCGAAAGGCATGCTAATCCAACGTACCGATTCCGCGCCGACCTCATTTTGGTAAGGTACCAATTCCGCGCAGATCTTGTCACTTTCCTCATGTGACAGTTCCGCGCAAGCTAACGAACAAATATCAATGTTGTTTACATCTGTGCCTATTCACGGTGATCAGTCCCCCAGTTTGTGTTGATACCTCCTGCCTTTATCACTGCGTAACTTGTTCCAGTATAATTTGTCCTTCAGTTTGATTCCGTCTAATGTTTGCGATGTATAGCGAGAAGGGAAAGCGACTAGTACTCCATGACGGGTTTGAATTTAGACGTGACCGCGAAGTCAAAATCGGTGTGTCTTAGCGGTGCTGTGAAAAACTATGTAGCGCTCGTATTTATACCGACGTTAGTGGTACAATCATTGACACCAGGAACAAAGTACGGGAACAAAGTAAATTAGACGGGACGTTCGCCTACAGTGTGAAATGTTTCACCCAATTGTTCACAATTTTCATTTACGAGAATGGCCACTATGTCCCGTTAGTGTGGGCCCTTCTCGGATCGAAAACGGAGGAAGTATATACGAAACTATTTGAACAACTGGTCGAGGTGTGCTATGGAATGGGCTTCTGCTTTCAACCATCAACTGCTGTTGTTGATTTCGAAATCGCTATTCGAACATCCATTAGAGCTGTGTGGAATGACGTCGAGGTAGTTGGTTGTCGGTTCGGTTTGGAATAATCATAATTATAAAATAAATTAAATAAAATATAAATAAATAAGAATTGCTATCATTTTATCCCAAACTCTTTTGCGCAAAACTGGTATATGTTCTTGGCGCGGAACTGATACCTACGTCCTCAGGTTTTCAATGGCGCGGAACTGGCTAGGTGCATTTTGATTACCCGCGCGGAACTGGATGACAAAATTCCAATTTGCGCGGAACTGGTACCCACCCGTTCCAACTGAAGATGTACATTGGTGGTTCCAGGCAACGCCCAGTGTTGACGAAATGATGGAGTCGTGCGAATTCGGATCCAACCGGCTCAATGTGACAGAAGATCCGGAGATGATCATGACGTCCAAATGTTCGAAATTGTTTTCAAAGGTTTTCACATACTCGGGCGTCGGCTACACGTTCAACGCTCTGCCTTCGGAGCAACTATTCCGCAGTAATGTGTAAGTAACAAAGTGTTATTCAAGCTTTTAACTCTGCCTATATTTTGGATTGAAATTTCCCTTCACAACCTTCACAAACTTCAATAATCGACCTGGAAAAACCAAATCACACGCCCCAAAAGTTTGTTGTTTTATGTTTCAAAAAAAATAAAATGATTACAATTCACAAAATTAAAGAGATATTGGCTCATAAACGGAATTGACACATAGAAAGGAGTTGTATAGTCGCAATGAAACTGGAGGTGGAATCCTATAGGTCAAAAGAGGGGGGGGGGGGGGGATGCCGCTGGTCACGTGTAGTGAAGGAGTGGGGAGAAATAGCAACTAGTTTTAAGATTGCGAAGGGATAATTGATAATTGGACGGGTGAGTTTAAAAAGATTAGATATCAGTTACGATTCCAAAAATTTAAAAAACCAAGTGAAGGCGGCATTGTTATGTTGCCAAGCTACCAGTATGAGCGTTGAGCTGAAGAGGGAAGAGAGGAGATTCTTGGAACCTCATCCGTCTCGAGCTAAACGAAAAAGGAGGAAAAGTTTTTCTTAGAAGATCTCGTTTAGGTTTAGTTCGAGTTTCGGTTCGATGGCATTAGTTTTTGGTCATATGATCGAAATTTCTCATTGATCAAGCGTGTTGTCCAAAAACTCGACCGGAGGAAGCGGAACTGATTATGGATGTCAAGGGAAGGTGGCCCAGATTCTTCAAGAATACGACTGAGGATATTCTGTTCAGCGTAAGTAAGTGCAGGCATCTAGTTTACTGCTCAGTCATTCCTGGCTGTGGCAAAGCCTGTGAATTCTTCGATGAATCTTTCCCTGTCACCTTCAAACTGCTCAAGTCGAACACAATAGAACTTCCAACAAGAAAAGCCTACAATGGAAAACTACCAGTGGATGTAAAACAACTTGCTGGTATTTCAAAAGTGGTTCACTTTGTGCTTGATGAGTATAAGCCATTTTACCAGGAGATAATTCAATAGCCAACTTCAACTGCGGAGGCTAGAAGTGACATTGATGATTAGTGATGCCTCTTTCTCCTTTCTTTACCAGTTTTGATGTGTTTTGGTCTAAATTTAAAGTTATTCTTCAATTAATATAAAAAAGGATGAGATTGATTCCAATGGCTTTAATTTGAAATATAAAAAGGCTACCCTCAAACTCAGTTCTTACACGAAAAACAAAAAAATCAAACAATTAATAAAACAGGTACTGCCGAGAATGAATTTTTCTCGAGCAAAATGGAACGTTAGCCTTTTTAAGCTCACCCGTTCATTTTATATCGTTAGAGAAATAGACCTATCATTATAAACGTAGTGAGGGGTATCATCATTCAGACATTTACCAGGTCTATTATTTTTGCTTCCTTTTGGACAAAAATGAAGGGGTTCCCCAAACTGCATATCTATTTAAGTCAAAATGATATCCGTGATATTGAAGATGATTTGCATCTAACCCTCACTGTTCTTGAAATACTTTTCACTCTCCTTCACGGTTTCTTAAAATTCCCGACCTGTTGGTACAAAATATGCATTACCACAAGAATGTTTCAATGTTTGTTGTTCCATACGAGAGGAGCCACTGCAACCAAGAACACGGGCGACGGAGCAGCTGGTCCGCCGAATTGGGTTACGACGAATTCGAGTACGATGAAGACCTCCGACCGCCAATTTACCCGTACAGAACGTATTCCAGCGGCAGACTGTTCGGCATCAGCTTGGAACTCAAAACTCTACGAAGTGACGTAATGGTTTCCAGCTATGGGGCTGCAATGGCGGGTTTTAAGGTGATTGTCTTCATCAGTAAGTTGCAAAATAAACGACTAGCTGCCTTGTCCCCGAAGTTAGACATGCGCTGCAGCTGAATTTTTGTTTTTACCCATTATCAAGCTCTACAAATTTTGTCCAGAACTCGATCATATATGTCTCGTCGTTAAGGCGTTTGTAAAAAAACCGTTCTTTCTTCGACCCTTTTTATAATTTAAATGATTAACAGGAGTACAATCCAGTTCTTAGCGACCGACCCGACAGTTCCCCTCCCCTCCCCCGCTCAACACTCCTTCAACTAACCTTCGGGTGGGCTCCTTCCTTCCGCCCTTTGTTATCACGGCATCACCACTATTCCGTCCGCCCGAGGGGGTCATTCGTGCCATATTCGTAGGTTGCATCTGCAATTTTTCATCTTCGGTACTTAGATGTGTAAAATTAATCATTTAAATGATCTGGCTGTAGAACCATAGAGGTCCCGCTTTTTTACCAATCCGACTACCTCGGTCTATTAATTTTTCTGATCCCTTTCGATTTCCAGGTCGTTTGCCATGCTTGTAAAGGCATAATCGACAAACGAATAGTGTCTCACTAATTGGCGATTTCAACATGAAATTTCCAGTCTGAAAATCTGTTTTTGTTGAATAAGGAGGCCCTTGATTCAGCGAAAAAAGATACGTAAAATCCGGTGCCAAGCACATTTGATCAAAGCTAGTCGATTTTGGGTGACATTGATATTACGGTATAAATTCTCAATTTCTCAGCATTTGAACATAATTTTCTTCAAAAAAATTATCGTGGAAAAATATCGTTGCTGATACCGTTAAAAAGCCGAGAATCTGGTAAAGTTTCTCCTGGGGTGTGGGAGTTACAAGGCCTGTTCATTAAGAGCGAAAGAAAAAATGGAAAAAGGTCGTTTTTTCATAGTCTCAAATTTTGATCTTCGTTCTAATTGTTCATCATCTAAATTATTTTAACATTTTCTCATTCACAAAGGTCCTAAGTTCAAGACTACAGTGTCAATAACGATGTAACACTTCAAAGTTAGTACTGTTACGCTGTAATTTTTCGATGTAAAAAATATTACCGCCAAGAAAACACCTAGTAGTAAACCTGATAATAAGAGCTCTAAGAGATGTCGTAACTAACAATAAATAATAACTAACAACAATAAATAAATAACAAGAAAATGTAACATCAAGCTCTGTTTGCACTTGAGGAGAAAGTAGCAGGGAATTCAAGCGATACATCGTTTAGAGGAGTTGATGAGGATATACTCTTGTTTAGATCACTGTTTCCACAGGGGCTCTACCAATGCCAAGGTGACGTTGTGAAATACAACATTGTGTGAGATCAACTCACAAAGCCGTTATAGGTACTTTATAAAAATTAGAAGTAAGCACCGACTCCGGGCTGGGCCACAGTGTGACACTATCCAGCTGGTTATTATTCAATTGAAGAATGTAACATGTAAAATAATGCAAATAAACTATCTGTCTATGTATCTCAAGGAGATAGGAAATTAACGATTTTGCTAACGATGTCTTCAAAATTGATTTTAAAGAGTAGTTTCAGGAGGGACACAAATATGATCAACTGAACAATCCAAATAGGTATTTTTGTTGAGAATAGATTTACGTGCTCTATGCATATCTCCTAAAATTCAATAATCGCTCTATCAACTGTGAAACACGCACACTCCAAAGCTTTGTAGAAATTCAAATCATGAACGCAAGCCAATTGAATAATAAACCCCAGTGAAAGAATTTGCAGCGTTTTTGTTGGGAATGACCTCCAAATTCATCCCTGGATTTTTTTACCATTAGCTGTGTTACACATTGCATAATATTGGTAAATTTAGTTTGGGCAACACAAGATACGATCTTGAATTTTATTAAGAGTTTAGTCATAGATATTGATGATACATCGCTTCCAAGTCTGCAAAATGATGAAGAAAGCATTGTCTTCACTTTTGAACAATTTTCATCTTCACAAAATCAAAATTCAAGTACCTATTACCTATTCCAGTCATGTGAAAGCGCAAAAAAACCTTCGTTTCGTGCCTATTTGGCTGTCAGTGAAGTTTGGTGTGAATTCCGTGAATCCTTGAAATGACTAAAGTTTTCATTATATTTTGACGTAAGAGACTGAAGATGGTCTATATGGTGGTAGATGATGGTCGAAAATCAAGATGATTATCACAGTGAAATAAAATAGGCCCCTTCCAAGGACTGAGGCGATATGCCTGCAACACCCAGAAATACCCCTGAAGTTCAAAGCTTTATGTTTAAGTTTAGCAGTTTCAAAAAACGGGTAGTGGGAACTACCCTTATCTACGTATAGGTACTGTATTACATAAAAATACAATATTTACTGCTATATACATAAATACATTATTTGCCCCGAAGGTGGTGCTGCACAGCCCAGAAGACTTCCCTCAAGTTGATGATTCATCAATCCTGGTCCCCCTCAACACTCACGTGAGTCCCTCATGATCAATTTACGTCGCACTTAACTATGTTATTATTAACTATGTTTTAATCACAGTATATTAATATGTTACTATTAACTGTGTTATAATTACAATATACGTTTATTATCTAAGTACATCACTCATCTATGCAGTCTGTGAGACATTACCTAAACCCGGAGCCGCTTGTCTCCATACTTTGTAATTGTACTATAAGGATATACAAAGAGTCACACTTGTATTTCATCACGATGGATCGATTAGGAAATAAATTAGCCACAAGAGCCTTCGGCTATTTAGCGTGTCTCCTTGTAATTGATGGTAGGATGACTTCTTCATAAACAACCTCCGTGAACACCTTTACTAGTTCCTCTATACTGAACAAAAGCTGGTGTCAAATCCAACAATATGCTGTACATCGGCATAGACGCAGAAATTCAAGGAAAGAACAACTGAAATTTAAAGAGATAAAATAAAACGATTTACCTACGCTCCACTTGTCCTCAGATATGCTATATAAGAAATGAACATTTCGATTTCAAAATTAACTCTTGAATACAAAATACTATTCAAATAATTTGAATACCAGCAATTTGAATAATTATTATACTAGCTGATTCGAACATCATGATCCAATAGACAATTTTTACTGTATTCAGAGGCGTTAACATTTACATTCGTGTTGACGTCATTTTTTAAATCAAATTTCAAGCCTCTGGTGTGAACGGTTGAAGTTGAAGAGGCAACGTGGCTGTGTTACTTTTTGGCAGAGTTGGGCGTATTTTTATGCGTGAATACGAATATTCGTATTCGCATTTGGAAATACGAATTTATTTTTATTCGCAAATTTAAATAGAATAATCGTATATTCGAAAGTATAAATACGAGTATTTGTTTATTCGCAGAGAAAATATATAAATATTTGCATGTTTGATGGCAATTTTGCGAATAGTCTATTTAATACTAAGTTTTGCATCAGAAACACATAAATACTTCATATTACCTCCGAAAAAATTCGAATTCACTCATATTCGCAGCCAAAATTTACGAATAATCTTTTATTCGCAGACAAAATTTACGAATTTCACTAAGAAGAAGGAAGAAATTCACTAAGAGAAAATAAGAATTTAGTTACATTATTGAAAATTCATGCGATCCAAGACTTCATTTCTACGTATTTTTTCGGGCTGATTCGAATGATGACCCTCTCAGAACTCTCGCAGTTCAGGGTGAAAACGCCTTTGTTAATATTGATATGTGAAAAACACATTTTCTTTCCCTAAACCGTTGGGAGTAGAGGTCCGGGAGTGTCACCATTCGATTCAACGCGAAAAAATACACAGAAATGAAGTCTTGGGTCGCATGAATTTTCAACAATGTAATTAAATTTCTTCGTAAATACGAAATTATTCGTAAATTTCGTGTACGAATAAAAGATTATTCGTAAATTTTGGTTGCAAATAGGAATTTTTTTGGAGGTAATATGATGTATTTGTGTTTCTGATGCAAAATATACAGTTATTTGCAGAATAGCCATCCAAATATGCAAATATTCGTATATTTTCTCCTCGAATACGAATTTATTCGTGTATTTTCTCTGCGAATAATCGTATTCGTATTCGCAGGTGGGGGGGGGAGGAGGGGGCTCTGAATGATATTCGTATTCGTATTCGTATTCGCGAACAAAAATACGCCCAGCCTCTTTGGGATATTCCTCGCTTTTGTCCAAAACGGTTTTTTGCACAATTTTCGGACTCAAACTCTTCAATTGTAATATCCACTTCATCAATTAAAATACCATGCAAAATGACTAACCACATATTCAATTGATTGACCTAAGATCAGTCAGAATCAAAATTTTATTGATTTTTTTCATGAATCGATCTTACAATATGACATTTTTCAAGATGTGTTTCTATTCTATAGGTAACGATTTTGGTCACGCCAAAAGTAACACGCACGGCCGAAGGGCTGAAATCGTATTCAATGGAACAAAGGGGATGTTACTACCAGCACGAGCGGCGACTGAAGTTTTTTGAAGTTTACACGTACGATAACTGCAAGTTTGAATGTTTGGTGAATGTGACTTACGAAATCTGCGAATGCGTCGCGTTTTACATGCCGAGTTGAGTATCACTGCGTACCATTATTGAAATCGTTCCTACAAATCTTTCTTCCAAATTTGTGTTTTCGAAAATTTGGAAAACGTAATGTCAATCACCCAATCAATTATTCTAGCAGAAACATTAGGCCCCACGCATTCGTTACATATTTTGGTTTATTATTCAATATTGGTATATTATTCAATAATAAACCGTTGTAATCGCTCTTGAAAAAAAATGTCTAACCCCCCTGAAAATTTCATGGTTTAAGTACGTTTCAAAGGGTGTAGAATCCAAAACTGCAATAAAACGCTGCAAATTCTTTCACTGGGGTTTATTATTCAATTTTATTCATTTGGCTTGCATTCATGATTTGAATTTCTACTAAGCTTTGGAGTGTGCGTGTTTCACAGGTGATAGAGCGATTATTGAATTTCAGGAGATATGCATAGACCACGTAAATCGGTTCTCAACCAAAACACCTATTTGGATTGATCAGTTGATGATATTTTTGTGCCTCCTCTACATCTGTCTACCTTTGGCTACATCGTCTAAATTTGGATTTGGGAAAGTTTTAACGCAATACGAGCGCTAAAGGACTTGATAAATTATGGATGTTTTTATTGTGGGGGGGGATTGAGGTTCAATAAAAAAACGCTGCAAATTTTTTCACTGGGGTTTATTATTCAATTGGCTTGCGTTCATGAATCTACTAAGCTTTGGAGTGTGCGTGTTTCACAGGTGATAGAGCGATTATTGAATTTCAGGGGGCACAAAAATATGATCAACTGACCAATCCAAATAGGTATTTTGGTTGAGAACAGATTTACGTGCTCTATGCATATCTCCTGAAATTCAATAATCACTCTATCACCTGTGAAACACGCACACTCCAAAGCTTAGTAGAAATTCAAATCATGAATGCAAGCCAAATGAATGAAATTATATAATAACCCCAGTGAAAGAATTTTTTAATGAAAATATAATCCAACCTAAGAAACTTGGCAACCCACACACTCTCCCACGATTAGCCCGATCCACGTAGTCCACTAGACTGACAATGCCTCCCACTTATGGGTCGAGAGTCCCAAAAGTTCTGAAGCGACCAGCTTCGAATGCAGGGTTTTTAAAAAGCAGAAGAGAGGATGTTTCTTCCTCGTTTCCGCAAACTAGATCTCCGGTGTAGGCTCCAATCCTGTTCAGACGTTTCCTAAAGTACTGATGCCCAGTATCCAATTTAACCCTCAGGAGACGCCATCTTCCTTCTGGAGAGTTTGAGGGCAGATGTGTTTCTGTAATAGCGAAGAGCATTCTCACCAGATTTCTGTTTCTGCTGCTGCTGAGCATTTTGCTACACCCAAGACACTTTTCCTTCAGAGTTGTATTCGAATTGGGATTCGGATTGAATGCTTCGAGAGGGAAGTTGCAGCAGCTCCAACTGCGTCATGGTGTCCGTTAAAGCTTGATGGACCCTCGCAAACTTCTACTGCCATCCACGAAGAGAGAACACCTACGCTAAATATAGATAGTTCTCTCTTTTCGATCTTTTGAAACGGCTGGACCCGTGGGAAACTGATTCTGGGTTATCTTTTGAGAGTCTTAGGCTTGTCTCTCTAGACTAAAAACCAATCATTAAACTTTTCAAATAATCTGTATTAGGGTTCTTTTAACCTCATACTTGGAAAGATAGGTAATAACACCTATCCCAAGATCACGGAGTCTGTTAACTCGACGCCATACCGATTGATTATTATTTAATTATTCTGGCTCTCCCAGAAACGACGCCAAACTCAAAATGGGTGCCCCTTTTATGGTGACCGTTTCATGGTGGGTGGGTTTGCCCCATCTGAATACTTTAAAATGGAGATACACCAACAATGTAAATGAGTGTTAAAGGGGGATTTGGTAGAGGAATGTGAAGCTACACAATGAGGCTCATTAATCCAAGTTTACTTGAGAACAGCTCAATCCATTATTAAAATAATTAACTCAGAACAAGACATAAAACGCTGCAAATTCTTTCACTGGGGTTTATTATTCAATTGGCTTGCGTTCATGATTTGAATTTCTACTAAGGTTTGGAGTGTGCGTGTTTCACAGGATAGAGCGATTATTGAATTTCAGGAGATATACATGGAGCACGTGAATCTGTTCTCGACCAAAATACCTATTTGGATTGATCAGTTGATCATATTTGTGTGCCTCCTGAAATTCAATAATCGCCCTATCCTGTGAAACACGCAGACTCCAAAGCTTAGTAGAAATTCAAATCATGAACGCAAGCCAATTGAATAATAAACCCCAGTGAGAGAATTTACAGCGTTTTTTTTATTGAACCTCAATACCCCCCACAATAAAAACATCTATAATTTATCAAGTCCTTTGGCACTCGTATTGCCTTAAAACTTGCCCAAATCCAAATTTAAACGATGTAGCCAAAGGTAGACAGATGTAGAGGAGGCACACAAATATCAAACTGATCAATCCAAATAGGTGTTTTGGATGAGAACCGATTTACGTGGTCTATGCATATCTCCTGAAATTCAATAATCGCTCTATCACCTATTCCGAAGCTTAGTAAGATTCAAATCATGAACGCAAGCCAATTGAATAATAAACAACACTGAAAGAATACTTATTTACCCCAGTAGTAATATTGAATAATAAACCCCAGTAATAATATTGAATAATATTTACCTATATATTATCAGCGTTTCATGCATATCAGAATGCTTCAACCCGTGTATCGGCTACTAACTACACTACAAGTATTCACATCGGCTATCACTCCAGTATCCACATTCACTACAACTCGACGCTATCGGCCGGACATCACTAGGTTACAAACAAACAATAATAAATGAAAAAACACAAATGTTGGCACCATAAATCGGGCCATACATCGGGAATGGTTTGACCTACGGACGTGGGGAAGGGCTCATTCGATTCCTCATGGTATGTTCTTCAAATAGGAAAATATTTAGGCCGATTCGACTAGTTTTGAGGTTTTCAGGGATTTTACAAAACTTTTACAGCCCTTAAAGGGCACTTTAAATTGAGTGAGGGAGCTGGCTCAAGAATTGGGGCGTCGTCGGACCAAGATGGATTTTTCCTGAAAATTTCAGATGTTTTGCTCCAGCCGTTTCGGAGATATCGTGCGTACGGCGTACGGCGGACGGACGGAAAAATTGTTATTGCGATTCGGATTCTACACCCTTTGAAACGTAAACCGTGAAATTTTCAGGGGGGGTTAGCATTTTTTTTTCCAGAGCGATTACAATGGTTTTATTATTGAATAATAAACCAAAATATGGGGGAACCAACGCATTTTTCAAAAAGTTCCCGCTTTTCTATGCTCCTCGCGTGCTATTGCCCTAACCTACCCTTAATGTGAGTAATAATAATTTTAACCACCAGCACTTGATTATTTGACCTTTACCATGGGAGAAAGTTGTGCCTGCACGAATTTTTATCCAGAGAAGGAATATTTTAATTTATTCCTCTAATGATGCCGACAAAAAAATGTTTTTAATTATAAAACAGGGTTTAATCCAGTCTCATTTAATCCTCTACGTACATGCAACCTTTTTTGTACGTCGAAACAACTCACGATAGGTTTCATTGGATCGATAACTGAAAGGAGAGATGAGGGAGTTCTTTTGGCTTTTGTTATATTTTCTCTCCCTTTTAGGCATAAACTCTCTCATCCCTGGAGTCTTGAACCACATTCAAATATAACGGGAGAATCGATGTAACATACGAAAAAAAAAACTCTTTTAAACCTCGTTGCAACATTCGGTTGCCTCCCGGACTATACTCGGATTTGTTGCCTTTTCGTAGCTCTTCAGTTCCAAGCCCTGAACTTGATCAACTTTTTTGATAAGTTTGTATTCTCTAAAAACAGCATTTTCAGGAAAACTAGGAAGGCTACAGAAGACAGTTGCATCCCACAATCTTCCCAACATCTACCACGCGAATATTTGCATTTTTGAAACAACATTAGTAAACAACAAATGACGCGCGTTCTTTACCTCACAAAAGAATTTTACGGGTTTAGGAGAATGTTTTACAAGCTATAGTACCAAAATGCGTTACATCGGGTATTACAAAAGGGAATCAGTACCAACAAAACGGTTATCGCATTATGATGAAGGCAGACAATGATAAAGGCAAACATAGCAGATCAGTTCAGATGAAGAAAGCAAACGTCACACCACAATACAAATAGAAACGAGAGAAATGATTCTACTCTTAATCTTAGCGACTGTATGCAATAACCCAAAATGTCTGCAAACTTCCCGGGATCGTCATCTTAAGAAAGCAGTTTCTCCAAATAAAACTGGGCTTCTTGCAATGGATTGTAAATTAGATATAAGAATAGGAAATGACGCAGAGTCTCTGTCTTCCCAATATTCAGTTGTTTCAAGAAATTGAACAATCCAACTCGTACCATCATTTTCTGTGATAAATTTACAATTTCCTCTTATTCGCCCGAGGTCATTTCGCACTAACTCCATATTGCTCCAATTGCTGCTTTACAGGAAATGAAACTATGGAAGTTTGCCATCATTCGAGTCTTGTATGCATTATTGAAGCTGAAAGTAAGTCTATTCAGTTCTGTTGTGACCTAAATCGCTATCTATCAGTGAACTCGTCTAATTTTAAAAATGAACCAATTTTATTCTGCATCCAGTTTTTATAGAACAGTGTGAGGCTCAAGTAGTAGTACCTTCTCCTTTACTTTGGAATAATGATTGTAAATATCATCAACAAATTAATTTTTCCTGAATTTCCATATGATCCCTTAGGAAAATAACCGCTCCAAATTTGTTTCCAACAAAATTTTGAGTTATAAATTAATGACATTCCTGAATGAGTCTGTCATCTAATTAATGACAACCCCGATGTTTGCCCAGTTTATTTCATCCATTTATTGATCTCATTGATTGACGATTTGCTGTTATGTTCATCCTTACAACGAATTTTCCAAGTTCTTTCTTAAACTCGTCTTGCAGTTGTCGTGAATGAGAAAGAAATTTTCGACCAGTGCCAATGTCTGCCGGCCTGCTTTTCAGTCGAATACGAATTCAAAATCCGACAGAGCGAGTATAGGTCGAAAACTTGGAGCAAACTGAATCAAAGTGGGTAAGTTCAAATCGTTGTATCACAACTTTATTGATTAAATATTCACTACTACTATGTGTACCCGAATTCTGAATTACAAGTTTATTTGAAATCCCATATTAGAAAATAGCTACCTTTTCTAAATGATCGCACGAAGGGTCGAGCTAATTTGTCTTTGGCGACAGTTGCGGGAATCTCGGTCAGAGTCGAGGTCAATTACAGGTCAGAACAAAGGTTTTTGATGCTATGGTGAGATCTGTGCTGATGTTAGGCTCCTATGTGTGGAAGGTCGTACGAACGTACAATAACAGCCAATACATGTTGGCTTCAACAAACGTAACCTATTGATTACGTAACCTACGGGGTTCTCCTAACGCGGTGGTACGTGTGGAGACACGCGTGCTCTCAATTAGTACCTACTCTCCTGCAAGGAGACTCAACGCACTGGCTTTTAAGGATATAAGCCACCTGATTGCCTGGCTGGACTTTGTGTCAGACTCCTCTTCGACCTCTCTTGGTTACCACCATCTGAACGTTGGTACAACTTGTTCAATCAGCTTGAGCACGATTAGGAGATTTTAGAGTGAACCTGCCTGCTGCCGCTAGATCGATAGAGGATTCCCGAACAATACGTGGCCTTACGGCCGCCTCGCCTTTCATTTCCCATAACTTGCTCCTGCAACTGGCAACAATCTCTCTGGCCTGCCCAGGATATGGGCCAATTGCCTTTCAATAATCTATATTGTGGGGATATTCATCCTTCGTTCATCTGTTCAGCTCCGGGTCTTTTGCAAGCGCGTGCCAAAGATCCTGGTTGCGGGAAGCTTGACTTCCTCATCCCCAACTACAACTGGAATGTCAGCGATTGAGCTCTAAATTTCTCTCTTCAGTGCCCATTGCTAGCAAACTCTCTGCTGAAGTTCTTACTACCATTGCTCGCGTTGTCGACAGATTGTATTATTAATCAAGAGGGGCCAATGAAATAAGATTGCTTATTGCTGCTCTATCTTGATTATTTGTTCATTTGCCTAACGCACCATCTTTTTTTAAAATTTGCTACGGATGTTCGTCTCAAAGGAAATGAATATACACCTATTCATCTATAGCATAAAGGTTTCTTAATTCTGTGTTAGTTAGTCCATCTATGCTGATTAAATTAACGAAATAATAGAACATCTAAAACACCACTAGTTCATCGTGTGATAGATAAGTTACATTAAAACAAAAATTATTAGAAACTTGATTTCTTGAAAAAAGAATTCAATTCAAATTACATTGCATTATTGCGTACTGGTAGAGTATTAGGAATTTTACTTTACTACTCGTAATTTCATGTTTTTCCTGGCCAAAACAATCCCCCCCCCCCCCCCCAAATAACAAAAAACTCAGTAATAATATTTTTATGTTTTATCTTCAGATATGACGTTTCAAAGTTGGAGGTGTTTTTTGAGAAACCCGTATTTCAACCTATCATGAGACGTGAAGTGGTGGATTTAGTGGACTTTCTGGGTAAGTTTAAGGTCGAAAGCCGATTTAAATATTATAAGCCTCCGTATATTATTACACAAAGGTTTATTATTTCCGCATTAATCAGCCCTTTTGGGCGGATCACAGTTATATGGTCTCGATAATAACATTAAATGGGGTTAGTGGCACGTTCAGATTCACGCTTAGTATTTAGTCACCGAATATCATTGAATTCAAGACACTGCTTTAAACGTAACCCTCACCTTTGTGTGGGATCGAAGCCATGTTGGTACCTATGACAATGAGTCTGCTGATACCCTTGCTAGGAGAGTCAATGGTGATAGTTTATTGAGATATCGCCTTTGATAATACAGGACCAGAGATCCTATATGCAACACCCTATTCCATTCTACAATCTATTCCGAATGTCAGGAGCAATGGCAGGACAAAGTCACTGATCTGCATGACGTCCTCTGTCCGACCTTTTTGTGGCACAACATCCACAATACCACTGAAAGCCATCGGAAGCTTTCGGAAACACCCTTCTGACCGAAAGACACCTTCCCAGGGCAGTGAACATGTGTATAGAAGATTTAAGGGGGTTCTGTCCATCCGCCACAATTTGGAGGACTGCCCGGCCCGAATGGACCCTTGGGAGACACCTTGATCTCACGGTGGATGTTCTTTCTGGGGCAGACTGTTGTTAAATCCGAAAGCCTCTGGGCTTTGTCATTTGGTCTGTAACGACACCAATTTATATGCGATGGTCATATTCTTATTTCACTTAGCTGCTTATAGACCGTTCAGTAATACATGCATTGTTATAATTTCATGCCCCTTCAATGGTCATTGCTGAATCCCTTGTGACAGATTCCGGCAGTGCATTGCTCTGCATGAGCAGTTACAACTACTCCCCCTTCGATTCAACCTACAAAGTCCATGATTGTCATCCTCTTAGTGATAGAGAATGAACATGGCTTCCTTTTCAGTATCCTATTTATACTGAAGATATAATTGTATATCTTAAATCTTCATATCTATCTACAAAATAATGACCCTTTTAGTTTTGTTGGGGTTTAAAATCCCTAAGAAATGTATGTAAACGATTATACCTTATCAATATCAGTACAGTGTGCATTAATGGAATAATCTCATACAACTATCTTTACATTTTTAGCCAGTTGCGGAGGGCTTTTGGGACTGTTCAGTGGAATGTCCATAATCAGTTTTGGAGAAATCATCTACTACTTGACCTTCCGGCTTTGGGCTAATGTCTCTTACATCAAGAAATGTACATCCCCGGCAGAACGCCCACTGCGATCTCCAACATCAACAGAAGGAAGTCAAAAAACCCCCGATACAGACATCACGCACTTTGAACCGTGAACCATTGGACCCAAATCGTCTGCACATCCGACATGTTCTCGATCTCCCTGTTATTTCCTAATTATTCCAGTTGCCTAGTCAGTAATTATGTATTTTTATCACCAATCATCACCATGTAGAGTACAAAATCATCATTAAAAAACAAAACGGATTCAATTTTCTAAACCCATATCTAGAATAATAGGCAAGAGACTATTTCTGGAGGAGTTGAAGAAGTTCTTAAAATCTCTCAGTTATCGATTAATTGTCACCAACCCTCTTATATTGGAAGGTAACTTCGTTATTTGGTGGCAAAATGTTTTGATTTGTTTATGCTCTATAGGGGAAACGGCTCCCCCCCCCCCGTAACCCATCTTTGTGAGACAGCCATTTTGAACTGGTTGAAAAGAATTGTTTACTTCAAAGGGTGAGATGGGACAGTTTTAAAAATTATGTATAGTAATATGACGCCGTTACAACTAGTTCACGATATCTGCTCCATATGGAACGGACAACATCGAATACTGTATTATTCAGTGCTGCTGCCTTTCGAATTTAAAACCGAAACCAAAGTAAATGAATTTTTGTAGATTTCTACAGTAATTTGAACACTGAGCAAAAATTACTAACTGAAGCACAAGTAAATGATCATGATTCAAAATACGGGGGTATAGAGTGAACGGAACCGTTAACACAAAATGATAAGAGATTGAAACGACATAATATGTTATGATAAGAGAGAAGCAGAACTACCTATTTGCTCCAGAGAGGAACTGGAACTGGTTATTTTACGTGGAACGGACAGTCAAGTAGGAATAATGAATGGAACCTAATGAGATGTATGTAATGAACACGACTTAAGGACCTGAAGCAATTTCAAAGCCTCCATGATTCTTCAGGTTTCCATCTCAATTTTTTCAACTTACTACCATTTTAAGAAAATTATATTAATTTTCGGCTTGCTTTATTATTTCTGTTGAGGTGAGTGTAGTTATAATCTGGTACTGTGGAGCTGGGGGGGGGACGAAGCTGGACACAATTTTTTCCAGTGTGCCAAATGGGACGGTCCCCGGGATGAAATGGTTGCTAGACTCGGAGCAATAACCCCTGACACAGAGGTGAAAAAGACGCAGGAGAAGCCGGAGAACTGGGATACAGTGGAGAGCTTTGTATTCACGGTCCTGAAGATCAAGGAAGCAGCAGGGAATGGGAGCAGGAATGACAGCAGGAAAATGGCAAGGCCTCATACGGAAATAAAGGGAGCTACCCCGAAGCAATGCAAGGAAGCAGTCCCAGGGTGGCTTTTGTTAAGGCGAAGGGACTGTTGAGGCCGTTACACTTCCAACCGAAAAAAAAACAAAAGTGTAGTTATATCACAAAATTAACGTCTGCAGGTTTTCAGTTGGCAGTGCGGCATTAGTTGGCATTGGTGACAAAAACAGCTCTAACCGTTAGGAACTGGAACGGCTAATTAGAATTGCTCCTCGACCGGAACCGTTCCGAATTTTTCCGTGGAACGACACACCTCTTGTCTGTGTCTGAACCTAGACAAGGATCGAGATGGAACGGTATATACGCCCCTTCTAAGGGCTGAAGCGAGTAATACCTGCAACACGCAGAGGATAACCGTGATGCCAGAAGGAGCCAGGTTATCGTCGGAGGGGGCAGTTTCAAGAATCAGAATGGGGGAACTATCCATATCCATCACAGGTCCTCTTGTTAGTTGTGTATCCTTACTAACGTTAGATAACCTGCGAGGCGAGAACGAGAATTTATTCAGTCGTAAACCAACAACAAGAAAACTCACGGGAAGAACTTGTGTAGAGGCCTACTACAGTCAGATTACTATACATCGCAGGAAACGAGAGAGGCGGAATCATTGTACCGGTGGAAACCGTTTTATTCTTTGCGCGTTCTGTATAATATACTTAATTAAGTAATTATAATCATATCATCAATTAGTAAATCATACTAGTTAACAATATTAGTTAGTTAAGAGACAGAAAAAACATTTATTGATCATTATATGGGGTGGAATGTTGGATTAGTTGGGTTTGTGAAAATTATTAATTGATATGCCAAAAGCTCGAATTGGTATGCCAAAAGTTGAAATTGAGTCGCCAATAATGTTAGTTAATCATATTATTATTAACTATAATATAATGTTTCAAGACTTCATAGCGTTCTATTCTTTGTCATAAACATTACATGTTGACAGCGGTGTTTCGTGTGTTTTCGCGAGTGTTTAGCTTGTAAGTAACCGACCTACAATGGGTCCCAAGAAACAACGGGACTACGAAGATTCCCCTTCGATGCCATTGGCAAGTAGACCTCATGAATCTACATCATTCGTTTTTACGCCAGCATCTCCGTTTAATTTCAAGATACCGGAGCTCTGGGAAAGATGGTTCAAACGCTTTGAGAGGTGCAGGCTTGCATCAGGCCTAGACAAACAGCCAGAAGAAAATCAGTTAACCGCACTTATTTACTGTATGGGAAAAGAAGCACAAAATATAATTACTGCCTCAAATCTATCAAATGAAGAGCAAATTCTCTATAACAAGGTGAAGGAAACATTTCGATTTGGTATTCATCGAAAAACGCAATTTTACCTTTTATTTTACCACTTGAGGCGGTCAACACCCACAGTTGTAAAGCGAATTGTTTATAAAAATTTTATCGTGGGGTTCTGGGTAAAAGTGACCAAGTAACATTTTTTTCAAAATGAGCTTTTTTTGTCATTCCGGTACTAAGGAACGTTGTCTACTGTGTGTTGTTGCTAAGAACGTTATCTTCAAACTGATGTGCAAGAAATACTTGAAAATAAATTTTACCTGCCTGACCCAAAGAGTTTTATGTGACCAAATGGCATTTGAACTCAACCACAAAACACGAGATGGATTATAAATGTACTCTCGCTGGTGCATGTAAATGTTATCAATTGCCATTTGATCACTTTTACTGTGTAAGATTTGTAAGATTGCATAGTGGGCAGGTGAAAATGACCAATTACAGTGATAGGTAATGGATAACCTTTTCTAACAGAAATAGGTATATCATTGTTATTAGGTGCTTGGCAACACGATAAATTAACGAAAAAACTATTCAATCCCTCAATTTCATGTAACTATGCGACTGATTTTCGAAGAATTGAATTGACCAAATGAGTAAAGCTTGAAACTCCAGGCAGGTAAAAATGATCAAATAGAGTTTTCCGAATAAACAGCTCTTATTTAATCTGAAGTGAATTTTGAAGCACGATATGAGAGGAGGGCACAAGCTAACTACCTACAGGATAAAGAAAAATCGAAACATAGTCGGATGAGACATCACACAACCAGTGTTCGTAAGAAGAAAATAGGTGAAACTTCAGATCGCTCCCCTGTAAAATTTTGCAAATGTTACTTGGTCACTTTTACTCGGAACCCCACGAAATATTAACTAAAATGTGATATTGGGGAGGATTCATCCATTTTTATTGCAAAACATGGTGGGAATCTACGTACAGTTCGAGGTTCGAGGCCCAGTCCGTCCTAACGGAACCACCGAACTCCCCAACCCTGAGGTCGGATAACAACGTCGCCGGACCACACAGACCGTAACACCATCGAAACTGGAAGCTCTCGAACAATTGAAACAATCGCAATAGTAAGGGGAAATAGTGGTGAAGTTTGTATAGAAGGTAAGAGCTGGCAATCCCGTGGAGTAAGCCCCTGGGAACTTTGAATCCAAGCTTAGTTTCAACTCAGTTTCGTGTTGTTTACTCCGAGAATTCGGCTTTCCGGTTTCCCAATCAAAAGTTTCATTATTGGTTATTTAATTCAAATAACAATTTGTTCCTATAATAAAAGTTCCAGGCAAGGAGTGCAATCAGGAGGGCGAAATTCTATTTAAGTTAAATGGTTTTGAGATTTGAGCAAATACATTTTTTTTTCTGATAAATCCAGCTTCCATTTCATTCATTTCTTGTCATTCCGTGTCCAAACGTTTTACTGAAATTTGCTTCATAGCTTGCATGAGACATCTAAAATCCGACAAAAGCCCTCCTGATCAACTGATTGATCCCAAGGGCTATATTCTTTGCTAGTCAATTTAGAAATCTGAAGTTTGAACGGCAGCATGATGATTTGAAGTAAATTGAGAGCTTACCAATCTTACGAATATGGAATTATCATGTTCTGGGGCAAAGCTTCAAGAACTATAAGATTCAACATCAGCTTCTGCTTCTTACAAAGGGAGATGCTTCTGCAAATTACAGGGAGATGCTATTTAACAAACGTAGAAACAAGTTGACAAAATGAAAATTCTATGAACTTTTGGCATAGGATTATCGTAGGTACTTGAATTCGCTCATTTTCTCAGCAGCTTTCATTTGATTTGGAAAAGGTTTCGTTTGACTTGGAAATGCTTTATATTTAAGACGAAGTCATCCAACTCCGTATTGACATCTGTAAGTCAAATACAAGGTAAGGAGATCAGTGATCAGCTGAAAGCCCTTGTGGCTAATGCCGTCCTTAATCGATCCAACATGTTGAACAATAAATGTTGCTGTTTGCTGTGACTGTGTATCTACATATTCCTTAGCTTCTTTCTCTGCTCTCTTGTTCGCCTCAGACGTTCCCCTGAACAGGAAAAACTTACCCCTGTAGTCACTCATATCCTCATACTCTTTCAAAAGTACTTCTTCATCCTTGTGCCCGCCATCAATGGCGCCTTCATTTCTTCATTATTGCTAAACAGTCTTTGAGCCCCGAACTCCATTGATTCCTTTTTTTCCAAATCCGACTTCGTCTTTAGCCAACTCCAGCTCCAGCGCTATATATGCTCGTAAAAAATGCCCCTGGCAATGGTCCTTTCTGCTTCGGTTCCTTAAAACATTTATCCAAAGCGTAGATTCGCATAATTGCAAGGGATGCCAGACGTTGTAAGCAGGATTCGATCTTGATTGATTTTTTTTCTTAGCTTAGGCAAAGATCAGACACCAGTCACAACACTTTTTTATGGCATTTGAAGTGGACAGCACAAGACATAGAGGCTCGAGGAACCGAGTTCAGGCAATGCACTACGAACTACGTCTGACTAACATAGATCGATCATTTACGTAGAAGGGTTGTTGTAATACAGAAATATTAAACCTCCGTTTAATAATTAGAGGCATTTTCGCTCCGATAACGAACACGAGCTCATTTGGCGCTGCTTAGCTTTTAATGAGAAGACGTTCACATTTATATCACAACGCAATACCTAATATAATTACACATACACATATAGTGGGTGTGTGTGTTAGACCTTCAGCTCAAATCGGGTCTACCGCTTTCCTTTGTGCGCCCGTAATTAATTCTGGAGTTCTCCCCTAGAATTCTACATTTCCATCCGAATGTCTTGCACATTAATATTTCCCCTGGGAATGGAACAATTGTTAAATTATGGCCATTGTTATTTCTCGAATTAATATCGCCCTTGGAGTTGCGATCAATGAATTCCGACAGGAAGACGGAAAAAACAGTCATAACAGACGTAGAGTGGGGATGGGACGGTAATGACGTTACCAGTTAAAATAACTAGTAATTGCATTATTGAAGTTACCGCGATAACCAGTTACTCGAAAGGAGCGGTTCCGAGAATAACGCCTCAAAGCAGGCCTTGGAACTTGGGATAAGAGGAAAGTTTTCTTTGATGACCGTCTCTGCCTGGCTTCAGCCTCAGAGGTGACAAGGGGTTGGAATAAGTTTAATAAAGAGAACCCGCCAGGGCTTGAGTCTGCAGCTACACAGAAGGGATGTGGTATGCCTGGTCTCTCCAGTAGCTTTAAGGAAATAGTTTAGAAATTGAAATAGGTTATTGTACGAAGAGTTAGTGGTCCCCATCAGTCGCCAGTTCCTGACCAAACTAGCGTCACCTGAGTGTACAAGTGTTTTAGGAAGAAACAGCAAGTGCCTATTCATGAGGGCGACTACTTTGGGGAAATGCGAAGTGTAGGGTCCACTTGAATGCTACTATTTTGAGGGTAAGATCATCAACTGACATTGGTAAACATTCCCCACCAACCATCGATGCGGATTAGCTGCAATAACGTGTTGGGATGGGACATCGAGGCAAAACATCGATATGGATATCGACGATGATGTTGGAGAGCGGCTTCGAAGTATCCTCCAATATCGAGTGAAAACATCATCGATATTACCGATATTTTCGATATCGGTGTCCAGTATCCTTATTAGACGCTACTACCGTTCGCTTTTTGCTAGTATTTTGAGGATTTTTATGAAGAATATTTTATTTTATGACAAATGATATCTCATTTTAAAGGTTTTTCGACAAAAGCTGAAGAAGATGGCAAAACGTGTTCCAATTATTTGCAGAACAATATGACGAAATGAGCGAATCCTTATTCAAATTCAAAAAACTAGTTTTTCGATGCTGAAGAAGATGTTTCAATCATGCAAAAAGTGAGGGAATTTTCAAAAAACTAGTTTTGCACGACAAACAATTAGGCAAAAACAGCAATTTTATTTACTGACTTGTGGTACCTCATTTTAATTTGGAAATGTTTGAAAGCTAAAGATTTTTTTTTTTTTTTTTACCGATTTTGCCAATCTATTTTGTTTTGTCATCATCAAACTGCTGTAGTTTGAACGGATTGAGATATTTCCAATCGGGTTTATCATCATCAAAAACCCCTTTATAAAAGAGGATCACCCGCTTGGAGGTTTTCGGGTAATTTTCCCCCATTTGAAATACCCCAAATCTCCCCTTAGAGTGAGGCGATTGTGTTCATCTTCAAACTTAGCATTTTGACAGACTTGTGCAAATTTGTAGATTTTTTGTGCAAATTTGAGCTTTTATCTAAATCTTCTTTTATCTTAAATACTATCGAGAGTTATCGTCTGGAATGTGTTTTCCTGTCTTTTGGCAGAGGATTTAGAGTGCTTTGAAACGGATTTTGATGCAAATATTTTTTGAAAATTCTCAATTTAAATATTTTGGACCGAGAACGATAGTTTCTTTTTCTTCGAAAATTCGCTAATACTACAGCAGTTGAAAGAATTTTTAATATTCCTTTTTTTCATGTTAAGTAGCAAGCAAACTAGTAGAAATTTTTTCTTTGTTTGCAGAAATCTCCAAACCCGTTTTAAAATGACACCGCAAACTCCCAAACTTTTAGTTTCATCTTCAGTAATAAACCCTGCATTTCGACTTTTTAAATTGATACAATGAAGTGATTTTCTTACTTTTTATGGTGTGCATTCTTTCAGATATCATATTGTTATTTAGCCCGTTTCCGTAAATCATACGAATCATTTTCCACTGTTACTGTTTGGAAAAAAAATTTTGCATTTGTTTACGAAATACATCTCCTTCTTCATTGCATCAATAGAAATATTTCATCAATGTGAATTACTCATTCTCTTTTACTTGAGCTGTCAACATTTTTTCAATCGAAAAAAATTTCTAACCCCCCTGAAAATTTCATGGTTTACGTTTCAACAACCTAATGATGAAAAGTGTAATACGTTACTGAAATAAAAATTTATTGTAACCAGTTACTGCCATCACAATAACCGAATAACTAGTCATTGGAAAATAACTGTTCAGCCCATCCCTACCAAATAGCCTCACGTGCCGTCCGCCGTCCGCCGTAGCCGTACGCAAGATTTCTCCCAAACGGCTGGACCAAAACATCTGAAATTTTCAGGAAAAATCCATGTTGGTCCGACAACGCCCCAATTCTTTAGCCAGCTTTCTAACTCAAATTGAAGTGCCATTTAAGGGTTGTCAAAGTTTTGTAAAATCCCTAAAAACCTCAAAAAACATCAAGGCGGCCTAAATGTGGACTTGTTTTGTAGAACTTTCCATGAGGAATCGAATGAGCCCCTTCCCAGGTCTGTAGGTCAAACCATTCCCGATTTATGGCATGATTAATGCGGCCAAGATTTGCGTTTTTCGAGTTCTGTTATCGCCTTCTTGATAACTGGCAGTTTCCCATCTGGCCGTTCCAAGCGCCCTCAACTCGAATATGGGAGTGAGCCCATTTCCTTTAATTTTAGGTAGGGTTAAACATGATTTTCTATTAAAACGCTGCAAATTCTTTCACTGGGGTTTATTATTCAATTGGCTTGCGTTCATGATTTGAATTTCTACTAAGCTTTTGAGTGTGCGTGTTTCACAGGTGATAGAGCGATTATTGAATTTCAGGAGATACGCATAGAGCCCGTAAATCTGTTCTCAACCAAAATACCTATTTGGATTGTTCAGCTGATCATTTGTGTGCCTCCTAAATTCAATAATCACCTATTTTGTTTGTTTTGATAAAAAATGTAGTGAATATGGACCCCCCTGAAAATTTCATGGTTTACGTAGCCGATACACGGGTTGTTCCTGATCTGCAATGAAATTTTCCAAATCTCCGGTACTGGGGTTTATTATTCAATTGGCTCGAAATTTGATCTGGAAAAATTACACTCCGAAGCTTTGGAGTGTGCGTGTTTCACATTAGCTGATTATTGAATTTTTGGAAAATCACAAAAACCTACTCAAATCAATCCAAGCGGCATGAATGTAAACTTATTTGAAGAACATACCATGAGGAATCGAATGAGCCCCTCCCCAGGTCCGTAGGTCAAACCATTCCCGATGTATGGCCCGATTTATGGTGCCAACATTTGCGTTTTTTGGTTTATTATTGTTTGTTTGTAAACCAGTGATGCCGATAGCACGAGTTGTAGTGAATGTGGATACTGGAGTAATAGCCGATGAGGATACGTGTAGTTTATAGCCGATACACGGGTTGAAGCATTCTGATATGCATGAAACGCTGATAATATATAGGTAAATATTATTCAATATTATTACTGGGGTTTATTATTATTATAGCACGTGAATCGGTTGTTAACCAAAATACCTATTTGGATTGATCAGTTGATCATATTTGTGAGCCTCCTGAAATTCAATAATTGCTCTATCGCCTGTGAAAAACGCTGCAAATTCTTTCACTGGGGTTTATTATCCAATTGGTTGCGTTCATGATTGTAATTTCTACTAAGCTTTGGAGTGTGCGTGTTTCACAGGCTATAGAGTGATAATAAACCCCAGTGAAAGAATTTGCAGCGTTTTTTCTGTCGCTTCGGCGAGGGTCCCATCGCAAAAACCTTTCCAAGGTTAAAATCGTTTCGACGATGTAGCCCCCGAAAACAAAATGATTGCGCCTAATCAAAAAGTTGATGAAATTTCCGAGGAGGTGGGCACCTGGAATTCCGGGTTTTTCTTCTATAAAACGCCAACGGTACCTACAGCGGCAGTGGAGGAGTGGTAACCACACGCCGGCATATTGGGTGTGTACTTTTCCCACCTCTGCCCCCGGGCCAGGAGAAGAAAAACACGAATGTGAAGGATGGAACGGCTGACAAATTTAATAAAAACTCTCCTTCTCCGGGAGCACCTTCCATATTGCGCGCGTAAAAGGGACAGAATGCCGCCGTGAAATCCCCGTTTTATAAAGTCGTTTCTCCCAAGTAGACGTGGGATTCTGGGTCTTGCACTCAGCAGTGGAATATGGATTGTTGAGTTTATAGTGAACAAGGGGGAACTGTAGCTCGCGTACAAATGTGAAAGTTTTGGTATTCTGCTATCACAAATGCTTTCATGTCAATTAATTTCAATAATGAACCTTTGTATTTGACTAAGTGTTCAGATGTATCTGAAATGGTTTTTGATCATGAAGAGTTTCGGTGTTTGGGTCATTAGCTCTTGAAAACCACACTTGACTCCTATTCAAGGCCCGCAGGTAACGGGACCATACTCGCCGCTATTGGTACCTCATTGTCCGTTAATCCCGTTCCTATGTAAAAACATTAAAAGCCTTTAATGGACTCCAAATTCCCCAAGCTGCTTTGTGCAGTTGGTTTTTCCCAAGCCACCCTTTTTTCTGGAAAAAGGTTAGTCACTCGTAGTCTCCCCCCTAGCACCCTGGAGTTTCCTGGGGTAGTTGCAACCCCGTCCCTGATTGGTTTCTACTATCCCCCTCTCTCTGCTCCCCGCTGGCTAGGTAGACGGCCAGACAGCAGACCGTTTTGTTACGCGCGATGGTGACAGCGTAACTTGAGATATGGGTAATTTCAAAATGTCGGTCACATTTATGTCACTGGTCAGTAATGGCATCAAAATCAACTGAATCCAATTTTGTAAATTTTTAAAATTTCTCTCCTATTTGGATGTACATGTTCCATGGATAAATATGTAAACGTTGTGCCTACAGGACTCAGCAGAAAATATCGGAGTGCTGATTTCTCACTCCCTACTGCTGTCACTGACTAGAGGTATACAACTTCCATCATCACTACTCAGCAAAATATTCAATGGGCCCTCTACATCCACTTACACTGTGAAAGAACATACCATCTAAAATGGATAGCCGCTCCAGAAAAAAAATTGGATTTAATCAAGTAGCTTTATCAGCCCATTATTTCAGTGTCACAGGGTTTTCCTTCACTCCCTACAATGTTTTGAAAAGTAGCCCCCAACGAGCAGGAAAGGGTGTTTATGAAGTTGATTCTGTTTTGTTGACATCCCTTATTCAAGATGGTCCCAACGCTGGTGGTTGGATTTTGCCTAGACCTTCCCAGTCAGTTCTACTGGGAAAACCATCCCTGGAGGCAGCGGTGTGGGTTTTTTAACTCCCACTCTCTACTCCAATAACATTCTGACTGTGGCAAGTGAAACTTGGTCGCACTTGTTGACAATAGTTAGTGTAGTTGTTGGAAGTTAGTTGACAACATTTTGGTACAACTAGTTTCAGTTGATCTGTGGCCTGTGAAGGCGGTAAAAGCCTACAACCCCACTCCCTACAATATCACCCTTAAATTGTAGGGAGTGAGATCTGGATGTAGCAAGTGGGATTTTGGCATGAAACCTTATTATTTCTTGTAGCTAAAATTAAGCTAATTTGTGATGTTCCATTCACTTAAATTGAAAGACTTGAGCGGCGATTCCAATGGAGGTCGGAGGCTCAAGAGGGGAAAATATATATACCTCACTCCCTACAACGTTTTTTTCATTCAAAATGGCGTATCAGCAGTACGGTTCAACATTATGTGTGCTCAGTTGGGTAATATGCCGATAGAACCGCAGTGATTGATTAGGAACAAGAAAATTGATCAATTTATATTTAATTTTTTTTTTTTTAAACAGTCGGTTGGAATGACCCATACAACAAGTAGCAATTTGTTGATGCCAAACGACTATGCACTCCATAACACCATCTTTGAAACGTCGATTCAGCATAGAGACATACTGATCGACTGAAGGAGGTTTGGACCTTATTTCTTATTTAATCGATCTATCGTGCTAAAAATTTATACTTAATATAAATTCTGCTCCTAGAATTCAATTACAATGCGACGAGTTCAGATAACATACCACAAACTACGGCTAATATACAAAGATCAGTGATCGGAAATGAGTTGACTCATACAGAACTAATCGACCTCTATATAATTATTTTTTGGGTTCCATGGTAGGTATTTCGTTATCGTTCCATAGTAATTCTCAACATTAAAAGCCAATTCATAAATCGGATGTACCTATTTGGAAGTTGCCGTTAATGGTCAATTAGCAGGTGTTACAGTAACGACCAATCTGGACCATTGAGCACCCTACGAAGTTGAAGGTAAATTTCCAACGCCATTAGCTCTTGATTTGACCGGTGCTGTCACCTACCGTCCTATTCTGCAAAGCGTCAACAGCTAAGAGACCGCCGCAGAGGGAGTTATATTTCTCGGTTCAATATTTCCAATAATAAACCTTTGTAATCGACCATGAAACAAAAATGTAAACCTCTCCATAAAATTTGTTAGTTCACATTCAAGATATGAAGATCTCAAAACTCGAATGAAATAAACCTTCTACCGTTAGCTATTCTCCGAAACTACTGAGCTAAAGTTTATGAAATTTGGCCCAACAAGCTTTTCCGAAACTGTTTTGTAAAGCAGATTCTGGTAGAAGTCGAGAATAGGTAACCCCTTCCTGATGAGACCGTCGCCATATTGAAAAACCCGATGTCTCCTATCGTTAGAATTCCACGCTTTCGATGTGTGTTCTGTCTAGTTTGCTGGACTGGATCAAAAACAAAAGACAAAAACGTCTGCCAAGTGGGTGTGGCACATAGCTTCCTCGTATCCATAATATGACTGTATAGATCATTGAAAATTATTATTGACTAAAGAACCTCGTTCAATTAGGCGAAGTAAATATTGAATTAGGGTAAATTTATTGTTATGCAGGAGCATAACTTGAGAAAATAAAAGTAGGCATGTTCAACTATTGAGCAAACTGTAAAATATACCTAATAATAAAAATTGACATTGTCGCTGAATGGGTAGACGACTGAAGTGATAAATAATTATTATGGTCAAGAACTCCCGGAGTTACGCTTGTGGCAAGGATTTCACGTTTGCGCAAGCGCAGAGGCTACTATTGATCCGGGGGCATGAAACTCATAGGGGACCATCTACACATCAAACCGAACAATCCCTGGAAATTTCATCGAAATTGGTTTAGAACTCCCGGAGTTATGCGGTAACAGTATTACAATCTGGAAATCCAGAAATCTGGAAATTACAGTGTGGAATTGCGTGTTGTATTGCTTACCAATTGTTGGGACAATGATTTCAAATCAAAGCAGTCTTTGTATTTCAGCTCTCGAACTACTTAAGGTGGATTTTTCGTCTCATTCCTCCTGCTTCTCTATAGCTGAAAGATATTCAGCCAATCTCTCATTAAATACAGAGACACATGTTTTTGTGCTGACTCAATGGCACTGTGCATAGAGTCTACCTCCATATGGCTATGCCCTTTTTCTATGAATTTATGCTGTAGAATCTTTATGTGGAAGTTCTCCACAATGTACAAGATCAAAAGCTCACGGAGGAAGCAAATCAAGAGAAGTACTCGTATAACTACCCAACTGCATTTGGTGAGTTTTTCCTCTTAAGAAAAGTAACTAGGTACAATTTTCCATCTTAAGAAGTAAATCTACCCAAGTACCTCTGGGTATTTTCACCTCTCAAGAATGGGCTATTTCGCACTTGGCGATTCACACATGCTCTGAAAACCATGGAAATCATCATCATTGGACATGGGTATCTAGAGCACATGAAAATATGTATCATCCTAGTTGGTTAGTTACTTTTAACTCAATTTCCCCAAAAAAATGGACTTGGGTACTTTTACCTCTAACCCCTCGATATGTACATGGCAGTGGTATCGATATATTATCGTATATATATCGATGAAAGTACACATCGATACATGTTCAAATTAGCCTGATAAGAGGTGAGGGTTCCCTATTCTCTACTTCAGCCCAGATTCTTTATTGTGAGTCAATCTGGTATGGTTATTCAGATATCTACGTTTCGAGTGCATAATGACGCGGACTATTCATCGTGCACTTACTTCAATCGATTCGCTACATATGTTGCTCAGTGATAGAATTGTTGAACAATGGAATTTAAAGACCAACTCTGAAGTACCTATAAAAGGTGTGCCAGGTTTTAATTTTGTATTGTCTTAGTAAACATTAATAGGGCTGAACTTGGATGTGCGACTTGCGCTTGGATGTTACGGTTGGATAGTATAATCACAGAATAAGTAACGCACCTCTTATCAGTGATAAGTTATCACACCGTCGCCCGCCGTATCGATGTAGGTCCACGGTATCGGTATATAAATCGAAGAAACGTGTGATTAAACATCTGATTAATAACTCAGCTGTGCAACAATATGGGGGTTTTGTCCGAAAAGAAGAAACATCTTGATTGAAAGAAACATAAATACGAATGAAAGCAACAATTTCGGGTTTGAAAGCAAAAATCTAGAGTATCGTCTAGTTTGCTGGTCTGGATGCTCGCTACGCTCGCATCTCAAAAACACAAAATATCCTATATCAATCCTTCTAGTAAAGTATAGATCAGTTGGAAAACGAAACGAAAAGTGGAGGTGATAATATTACTTATATCATAACACGTGAAATGAAATCTGACGCGGAAGAAAGTGACGGGGAAAATGGTGTCGGGCGAAGGTACATTGGTCGTGATAATCGTTTCAAGATTGCACTGGTATCGATAAATTGATACCATATATATAGGTGGGGGCACAGGTTGGCTTGGGTCTAAGGTTCTCAATGAAGTTTGAAAATGACCGGGAAGAGTAATGGGCAAGCACACTTTGTCAGTCACCTCGTGAAAAAACTCCTCATGCCAAGAAAATCGTATTTTTGATAATATGCAAACAGCTTATCAATTAATTGGTTCTACGGTTCACTATGTCGACGATCCATATCGCAGGTATTACGGGGTAAAGGTTTGCACAGCGAACTTTTACCACATCTGATCGTAGGATTATTTATTCCTTATGCTCTATAACAGGAATTCTTATTTTTGGTTTATTATTTTCAATAATAAGCCTTGTGATAAAGGTGCGTGGAAAAGCTGCAATGTCCGTGACGGCCCATAAATGCTTTAAATTGGTTTAAAAACCCGTTCTTTCGCTCATATTATATTCATAGTCTAGTTGGTGAAAATGAAAAAGGCATGTTTGGCTGGTAATTTTGGACGCAAAATCGATTGGGACGGGTTTCAGATTCGTAAAAATTCATCCAAATGAAATAATCGTGATTTCTGGTCTAAAATCGTCTTCAGATGAAATCGAATTCACAATCAAGTTATAATTTGCACGTTTTATTGGTCGTTTTAGCATTTTTCACAATTCGTAATTTAATTTATGATTTTTGAGATGTGATAAGCCTAGCCTATTTTTGGAACCTAATAAAACTTTTATACAGTTAAATTTGTGATGTTCTGTGCTTACCCAGCTCTGAAGTTACAAGTGGGGCAAAGGTTCGCAGGGGGAACCTGGTGCAAACCTTTACCCCACTGACGGGGGTGAAAAGTTCGCAAAAAGGTGGGAGTTAAAATAAGAAACTAAATGAAATTCATTGTTTTCACTGAAGATGGGGGAGATACCTAGCTACAAAATAAGACTTTTTGGACCTAACGTAAAAAATCGAAAACTCGAAACTGCAAACCTTTGCCCCCATATATCGATGTAAGTACACATTGGTACATCCTGATAAGATCGTGATAAGAGGTGTGCGTTATCTATTCTGTGATTCAGCCTGATATTATATTAGAGATTTTGTAGGAAAATACTTGGTACTTACCAATGTGTTTGCGTGTTCCCGCATTCCGTTGTATCAATCCATGAAGATTCACGTTCCGAATAGATGAAAGATGAAGATGAAACGCGATTTGGACGAACGCGAAACGGAGTAGACTGCCGGAGACGCACTCCCGAACACGGACCGGGGAAGACTGGTCGAAACCTGCCGCTCTCCGAGACGAGCCGGCCGGCGGAGGGATACATAGGCGGTCGCCGCGGAGCCCGGAAAGTTCCCGTTTTTCGAAGTTTTAGGCGCTTAAAAACACGAATTTTTTGGCGCAACTTCACAAAGTACACTTTAAAATAAACGCGAGTACCACGTCCTACTCATCAAAAGTAGGCACTTTTGTTGGAAAAATGGATTAAAAATAACGTTTTTCTTGAATGTGCTGGCCCATATGAACCGGAAAACAATGATACTGATCATATTCCCAAAGACATCGAAAGGTTTACGTAGCGTGTACTGTAAGAATGTGATCCTATTGAAATTGGTTCGATAGTGTTAAACCGTTCAATCTCGACAACCGTCCGAATTGGAGCGAAATCGGACCACTAGAACTTGAGTAGGGACGGGACAATACCACCGATATATCGGAGTATCGATACCTTTTAAATATCGATAGTGATATTTGTATCGATATTCTTTTTAGCGATGCACGATACCGATATTCGGATATCGATACTTTTCCTCGAAAATATCGGAGGTATCGATACTTTTCTGTCGGTATCGGAACTTTTTCAACGAAGTAAAGTGCCAGTTAGGTAGTGTATACTTCAAGAACAAAAATTAACAATAATGACATTCATCTCACTCCCTTCTTGTGATCACTCATGTTATGTGGTCGATTGAAACGAAATACACATCGCTGCTCGCCTTTATCGATACCTCCTATTATCGATCCTATATCGATCATCCTACAGCTTCTGTACATCATCCTACAACTGTAATCGGGCAACTTTGTGGCCAAATCTACTACTACTCCTCGGCGCTACAGCCCATGAAGGGCCCTGGCCTCCTCAACGACATTTCTCCAGTCAGCTCGATCCTGAGCTCTTGACCTCCATCTCCCGGCCCTGATTGTGGCCAAATCGGTGTAAATTATCTATCTTACCTTACCTGGTAACAGGTGAGCTGGTCAGTGGTGTGTAATTTCGTTGAGTTTTATTGCACATCATCTGATTCGTTCCACATTCTATCGCTTCATGTTTTCGAGTCAGATAACATATTTCGTTAGCGTCATTTAGTTCAACTAACACCGAATTCAAGAAAGGAAGATTCACGAATGCGGAAAAAAAACAATCTACCCGTTGCAAGTTGTACAGCGAAAGGCCGAAATTTCCAATTCTTTCAAAAGATAGAGAGGAAAAAAAGGGGCAAGAAGGTTTGAAAAGGGTTCGGGAATATGTATGGCTCACGACGTGACGTACGGCGAACAAATGGAAACAGATAGGTAACCTTATAGGTCTCTCCATTGGGAAGATATAGAGGTGCCAAACCTTTCTCCGTGGAATATCGCATAAATTGGTTGGGTGGTTCCCACCTCCGGTTTCTTCTCGATATCCGGCAGCTATGGAACACCCTGAACCTTTTCATCCCAGAAAAAATGAAAAATCACTTTTTTTTCTCGGTGGAGCGAATTTGTCGACGCGTTTCACGTCGAATTTTTTTTAAAGATGTGTCGTGAACGGCAACTGAGAGCCGCCTTTTAATGGTTGAGAGGTGTAGCGGACGTTACTTTTTTTTTCTTTTTTAATAATTCTTTATTCAACTTTCTGTATATAACAATACTATAATGTTGTGGTAACAATTAACGGAAGTCATTTTTATGTACAAAAGCACAGTGGAAACATGTGGAGGGTGGCTGTCCAGTGACAGTCCCTCTTAGCTTTCTATGGAGCAGTAGTTATACAGCTATTGGACTAATAGTATGTAGGTGATGGTACTATCGTGACACTATCTGTTTGTGACTAGATCTGTGGTGCGTTTTCTTTTGAGCCGTCTGGGGAGCCGTGTCCTATCCCACGAAGAGCATAGTTCATGGAACGCTGCAGATTGGTGTGATGTGACGGTGTCATGCATACGGGTCATTGACGATTTGATGACGTCCTCCACTTTGGGGATTTCTACTACTCTACTACTCCACTACTCTCCCGAACATCACCATTATCTCTAGACAACAAACGCCTACTCTACTTAACCGTCATTCGACCGATATGGCAGTATGGTTGCACGGTATGGGGTCTTGCCAGCCATTCACAAATCAGACGAGTTCAAACCCAGCAAAACCGAGTGCTTCGGATGATCACCGATGCCCCATGGTTTGTAAGGAACGGACATTACTGCATCCAAAACGACACCAACTTGATTGAATTAAGTAACTTCGATCATTATTTGATTGGTTTCCTCGATTTATTTGACGTCATAAGTCGTTCCCTGTCATCTGCAGTTTGTTAAAATATGATTTTAGCCACTTTTCACATTATAGAGTTTCTATTTTTATTTTTTAAAGGCCATACAAACAAAAATACACAGCCAAGGAGATGGCGCAGCAGCTTTCTCGTTACATCCTTCATATGAGCTAAATTGAATCAAAATTGTAAAAGTTATACCTGTTACAAGAATTTCACGTTAGCACACGCGCAGAGCGTACCGCTGATTACATTGAGATGAAATTCGTATGGGACCCTAAAGAGGCCTTATCCACAAAATATTATCCCATACAAAATATGAGCTAAATCCATTGACAAATGTGGGAATAACGGCTGTTTCAAGAATTTCACGTTAGAGCATCGCTGATTATATTGAGATGAGATTCGTATGGGACCTCAAGAGGCCTTATCCGCATAGTCCCTTAAAATATGAGCTAAATCCATTGACAAATGTGGGAATATTGGCTGTTTCAAGAATTTCACGATAGCGCATGAGCAGAGCGTACCGCTGATTATATTGAGATGAAATTCGTATGGGACCTCAAGAGGCCTTATCCGCATAGTCCCTTAAAATATGAGCTAAATCCATTGACAAATGTGGGAATAATGGCTGTTTCAAGAATTTCACGTTAGCGCATGCGCAGAGCGTACCGCTGATTATATTGAGATGAAATTCGTATGGGACCTTAAGAGGCCTTATCCGCATAGTCCCTTAAAATATGAGCTAAATCCATTGACAAATGTGGGAATAATGGCTGTTTCAAGAATTTCACGTTAGCGCATGCGCAGAGCGTACCGCTGATTATATTGAGATGAAATTCGTATGGGACCTCAAGAGGCCTTATCCACATAGTCCCTTAAAATATGAGCTAAATTCATTGAAAAATGTGGAAATTACGGCTGTTTCAAGAATTTCACGTTAGCGCATGCGCAGAGCGTACCGCTGATTATATTGAGATGAAATTCGTATGGGACCTTAAGAGGCCTTATCCGCATAGTCCCTCAAAATATGAGCTAAATTTATTTAAAATCGTGGAAGTTATGGCTGTAACAAAGAAATGCAGACAGACCGACAGACACGGAACCAAATTTGTTCAGTAGGCTATGAAACGCACAATGCGAGTGGAAATTTTGAATTTGGACGACAAAAATGTTTTGGCTCCCGAAAGTGAACACAAGGCTTCCGCTGCTTCGCAGACTCAGGAGCAAAATGGCATCTATTTTTTTCCAAGGAGAAGAGTATTAATTTAATCTATCAAGATACCGATAAATAAAATGTACATCCGTTTACGATAAGATGTCCGAACTTTTCCCCCGAAACCACTTTACCAAACTTTTGAACCAGGAGTCAAAAATGACGAATGGGCCTTAGCTCTGGGCTTGCACTAAATGTTCGGCAGTACTACTGATGAAAGGAAAGGGAGGGAAACAATTGTCAACACGACGGTGAGTCACAAATGGGCTTGGGCTCACAAGAGTAAACCAAAATTGAAATCTTGTTACACGTAACTTCGACAACAACCGGTTTTTCAAAATCAGCCATTTCTTATGACTCCAAGTTGCTAGTAAAGCTATATTTCAATGATTTGGACCTAAATCCAGGGCCGAAGCGTTTGAAATATAAACAACTGAGCTCAAAACTAAACTGGCCATGAACTTTCAATATAATACATATTATTACATAATATATTCACGGTGTGTACTAAGCTATGGATTACACCTTCTGAAAAAACGTTATTTATGGAACAAAACCCATATATTCTTTTAAACAGCATATTTTTTGGCCACTGATCTTAATTACGAAGGTGAGCAAATGTACCCAACATACACAAACTATTTTTGTTTTTCAAATGAAAACTACATTTTCATTGCTAATGCGGATTTTACGTCCGATTTCATGAAAATGTTACCCCTCAACCAATTTTTTGGTCCGAGCGCTCAAACATGTTTAAACGGGAGCTTCCCCACCCCTACTAAAATCATTTTAATGAGCAAAAACCCTATAATTATTTTTTATCTACATGTTTTTTGTCTAAAATATGACCACCTATTACGCATGTGCAAAATTATGCACAACGCAAACCAACTTTGTTTCTTCAAGTTTTAACCTTGCTTACCTCAAATTCTGATTCCAAATGTGACCTCTCTTTTGATTTTGAATACCGCACACACCCCGTTTAGCGAGCGCCGGCACACCAACATCGGGCATTCATAGATATTAGCAAACGGAGACAAATCAATTTTCATCACAATTTCAGCAGGAGTGCCCAATCTTGTGGTCGTGCATCTTTGAGCGTTCCCTGAGCGCGTTGTGGGATCAACAATTTTATTAACGATTGGATTTCCATGATATTGAGCGTAAAAATTGTATCTGCAATAAAAAATGGGGAAAAAACGCTGCAAATTCTTTCACTGGGGTTTATTATTCATTTGGCTTGCGTTCATGATTTGAATTTCTACCAAGCTTTGGAGTGTGCGTGTTTCACAGGTGATAGAACGATTATTGAATTTCAGGAGATATGCATAGAGCACGTAAATCGGTTCTCAACCTAAATACCTATTTGGATTGATCAGTTGATCATATTTGTGTGCCTCCTGAAATTCAATAATCGCTCTATCACCTGTGAAACACGCACACTTCAAAGCTTAGTAGAAATCCATATCATGAATTCAAGCCAAATGAATGAAAATGAATAATAAACCCCAGTGAAAGAATTTGCAGCGTTTTTCAAGAGCGATTACAATGGGAAAATATTCTATTTGAAAATTTTAGATTTCGTTACGGAGCATGCATATCAGAATGCTTCAACCCGTGTTATGGCTATAAACCCTTTTAGGAGTTCACTCCAGTATCCATATTCACTTCATCACTAAGTTACTGCGATCAAAACAAAAACAAAAAACTAATATTTGTTTTGGTCGCTGTAACCTAGTGATGTAGTGAATGTGGATGCAAATGTAGGCACCATAAATTGGGCCATACATCGGGAATGGTTTGAGCTACGGACCTGGGGAAGGGCTCTTTCGATTCCTCATGGAAAGTTCTTCAAAAAAAGTCCAAATTTAGGCCGCCTTGACTTTTTGTGAGGTTTTTAGGGATTTTACAAAACTTTGACAACCCTTAAAGGGCACTTTAAATTAAGTGAGAGTGCTGGCTAAAGGATTTTGGCGTTGTCGGACTAATCTTGATTTTTTGCTCCAGCCGTTTGGGAAAAATCGTGCGTACGGCGGACGGACGGAAAAATTTTTATTGCAGATTCGGATTCTACGGATTCGGAACCATGAAATTTTCAGGGGGGTTAGAATTTTTTTTCAAGAGCGATTACAATGGTTTATTATTGAATAATAAAAACAAAAAAAAACAACGAAGTTGGTGTGCATTGCGCCCTTGTGCAATGCGCAACTTGGCCTTATCAGAAATTCTTGGCGAAAGACACGCCGATTCCATAAAATAACGATTTTAGAAGGGATGATTTACAGCCTAATGAACTCTCTGTAGAGACCAGTGAAGGGGTTCCTGAAATTGAAATAATGTTTTGATGAAGGAATTCCAGGAAACGTTCATTAGTTTGAAGTGGGAATCATCGAAAATCTGCCAACGGAGATTTAGCTGGGATTAGTCAGAAAATCGTGCATTGAGGGTACAAGACCATCTCGTCTCAAGATACCTTTCAAGACCCTTCAAGATCGAGTGGAAAGTGGATCTTTGTTGTATCAATTATTATAATCCGCCCGAGTGTTAACAGCTGTCGTCTTCCAAGAGCCTTGGAGAGGAAGGAGCTGTCGTTGAAAGTAATGACGGGACGGCTACGTCGCTAAATTTAATACGCGAGAGTTTCTCGTACTGTACAACACCCGTTGTTCATATTAAATTCTGATTCCACAAAAAAATTCATGAAAATTTGACCAACCACACTAACATTGGGCTCACATAGATGTTAGCAAACTGTGACAAACAATGTGTCACATATCAATTTTCAACGTTGTTCAACGCCGAATCACATCGTGCTGATTCTCAATTTCAGCAGATGAGAACAGCCTTGTGGTCGGGCATCACAAAAGTTGGTTGAAGGGTCAGATTTTCTTGGTATTGACCTTAAAACTTGTATCTGTAGTATTTATTTATTTATTTATAAGAACGGGCGAACCCAATTACAGGAAAATAGTATTATGAAAAGAAAGTTTAGAGTCACTGGAAATATAAAAGAAATATGGTGAAGATTAGAAACTGGATGTAGGAATATAGATGCAAAAATCAATATGTTGGAGAAGACAAAATTAACGACTTCAATAATCTAACAGAACTGTTGAAAAAGGCCAACTCAGGGTGTAAATGAACGAGGCAGTTAGCTAAACGAGGTATGCGGCACAACGGGCAATCCTGAAGGTAATTTGTGGGGGCAAAACTCACGTGGAACGGTGGAGAGCTGCGAGCGGAGAGACGAGGCACAAGGAGGCCTATCTCTCCGCGTAGTGCTGGCGAGACGATTGCTAAATTCAACAGCTTGAGCGAAAATACCAGGTCTGCCACACGTCGTCGGCTATCCAAGGGCAGAAGGTGACACACGCCCATCAGGGCAGCATAATCGACTTCATCCTGAGGTATTCCAAGCTTGAAGGCAATATACCGAAGAAATTTATGTTGGACCCGTTCCAGAATATGCTTGCGTACTGCGTATGATGGCGACCATATGGGAGAGGCATATTCCAATAGTGGAAGGACCAATGCCTTATACAGAAGAGTGATGGCCTGGATGTCATTGAACTCCCGAGTATAAAAAATGTAGTAAAAAATAGGTGTTCCCATTTGAAGCAACAAACTTGGTGTGCGTTGCGCACTTGTGCAATGCGCAACTTGGTCTTATTTGAAATTCTTGGCAAAATACATGGGTGATTCAAATTAAAATAATGTTTTGATGGAGGAATTCCGTGAACAGTTCATTAAGTTTGGAGTGGGGCCGAACATCTCCGTAGTCAGATTTAGCTGGGATTATTCAGGAAATTGTGCATTGGTGATATAAGACCATCTCGTCCCAAGATACCTTTCAAGACCCTTCAAGATCGACTGGAAAGCGAATACCATCTTAGTTGTATCAATTATAACAATCCGCCCGAGTGTTAACGGCAGTCGTCTTCCAAGAGCCTTGGGGAGAGAGGAGCCGTCGTTGAAAGTAATGACGTGACAGCTACGTCGCTAAATTTAACTCGCGATTGTTATTCCAGAGTTTCTCGTACCGCTAAGGCGTTAGAAGGGTCGTCGTTATCTGAAGTGTCCCGTGCGGCCGGTCCCTTCCATAACAGTTTCCGCACCATCCAACCTTTAGCCAGCTCCTCGCCCCGCCACTGAGCTTCGTCCGACATCAAAGGCAACCGCCGATATAATAGCCGGGAAGGAGAATATGGCTTGAGCGAAAAGGGGTGTTTACGCTTGATTTGAACCTTTGACCTCGCTCGGGAGTTCATCTCGGACTTGGGAGGTTCGCCTCGTAGAATGCGCTGGTAATGTATTTTACGCTCAAACGCGGTTTAATGAAGTCAGCACAAGGGCGTTCATGTCGTATTCATAGAATAGTTGATTGGAGTACGCTGGTGTCGCTGGATTCAGTTCACTTCGATTGAATGGCGGTAAACCTTGAGCGGAGCTAAATTAAGTACAGAAGTTCGTGCATCAAAAATTGATGATACTACGTTTGCCGCCACAGCAAACAGTAGTATAGTAGAAGTCATAAATGATCGATTTATGGGTCGAAGGGAAACGCATTAAGTAGGGACCATTGAATAATTACACAAAGGTACGTATATTTATTTTTCTGTATTAGATACCGAATTACTGATACAACAGGCAGCAGAGAGAGAGAGGAGAAGAGAGAGAGAGAGAGAGAGAGAGAGAGAGAGAGAGAGAGAGAGAGAGAGAGAGAGAGAGAGAGAGAGAGAGAGAGAGAGAGAGAGAGAGAGAGAGAGAGAGAGAGAGAGAGAGAGAGAGAGAGAGAGAGAGAGAGAGAACTATCAATATCCATCACATTCCCAGCTTTCATACAACTTTTCTTGACGTTTGAGTCGTCAAAAAGAGAAAATGAAAAATTGAAATTCAAAAAATTAAATTTTACTCCCCTTTCCATCAACATTTGTACTCTTAAAATTAAATTTTTTTCAAGTCGGATGAGCTCGGACTGGTCTGGGAAGTATCCCAATTACTTGAACATGAGAACCCACTTGTCTAAGCCAGGGGTCTCCCAACTATTAGCCCTAAGGGCCGTATCATAATGTGGAGGTGGTGGGTCGGGCCATCAGGAGAAAATTTTGAAAATTAGACACTTGAAAACAGTGTTTTTAAGCACTCCTTGACGAGTTTCACAAATAAAAAATTGAGTGGTTGTAAAATTCTATAATTACTTTTTCGTTGTTCAATAAAAATGATTAAAAATTGAATTTTCCGGAGTTTTGAGAGTCAGACCCTTAAAAACAAGGGTTTTTAAGCACTCTGACGAATTTGACAGGAGTACGGGTAGCTATCACTGGGTCAAATGGCTGAATTTCTTTCTATTCGGTCGTAGTTTGGGCAGGACCAGATTTTTCCGCGGGTCGTAGTTTGGAGAGCCCTAGTCTAAGCCAATAAAAGTGTCAAAAACCACATTTTAGGCCAGTTTTGACCAGTTTTTGGCCCATAAAATCTATTTGTGTAAAGTGATCGGGTTGGTTGGAAGTTGGGGCCAATTAGATGTGGAGCCCATTTGCGAAAGATGGCTTTTACGGTGTACGGCAGACGTGCTTTGGAGATTTTGATTCTACAAACCTTGAAACGTAAAGTGACAAAGTTTGGGAAGGAGGTATAACAATTTTTTGCTTTACGACTACGAAACCTTATTATTGGAAATAATAACCGAAAAAGCAGTGGAGGGGGTCTAAATGGCGGAAAGGCTTACGCGCAATAAGACGTGTAATAAACATGTAATTTACAAGTAATAAGAAGTGTAATTTACTTGTAATGGATGTAATGGTAACCATGTAAATTGTAAGAGGTGATGGAATGGACTAGTCGCCCCTCCTTCAATCCAGTTCTAAGGGTGAAAATATTGAAAAAATGGGTGTAAAATACAAATTTGAAATAATTTTTAAACCCCCGTTTTCCATTTCTTTGTTTTGACGAATTAGCAATAGAAAAGAGTTGAGGTGAGTGGGGGACAGGTGTGTTCAAACCTAAAACCCTTTGAGAAATAATTTGCAGCATTTTTAAAGTTGTTTGAAACAGTGAAAGACATTTTTATTTTTAATTGTGTTCTTCTTCAGTAGTAACTAATTCTGTGGCACTTTACTAATTTTGTGGCATAATAAACTCAAGTGAGGGCTGAATAGCAATGCTGACGGCAATAAATACAAAAAGGGGTGGATGGACGGATGCTTAAGTCTTAAGCTGTATTGTTGTGGAAGTGCAACTTGTTGAGTTCCGGTCAAAGATCCCACCCACTGACGTGATATCATCCAGAAAGAGAAACCCGGATGAATCCCGTATAACTGGGGTCTGGAGAAACCCCTTCGAGTGGGCGAGATCTAAATATTAACCGACCGAGGAGGTTCCAGGGCTCCAAGCAAAGACAACTCAACTACCAGAAGACGGGTCGCTGGAGCGCCATATGCATCACAAATGAGAGGTTGGGTACCGGCTTCTATATTCAGCTAGCTGGGCGCAAACGGGCGAGGGAATCGGGGAAAGGGTCTTTAAAGAGGGAAATTAACGTAGCTCTTAACGCCTCCCTTCCTGACGTCGAGTTTACGACTGGGAAGGTCTCAGAAGGCTGAGAGCACGGAAGGTAATATCATTGGAAGCCATTATTTACGAGACGAAGTTCGGCCGAATCACCTTCACTATTCAATTTTTGACTTATAGCAACTTTGAGTAGCTCGTAAATAATAAAGTGGCCTTCACGCAGTTTGCTTCCTTTCACTGCAAGAGGTAAAGAAGTTTTATGAGGGTGGGTTACAATTTTCGTTTACCCCAAAATAAAAATACCCACTCGCGTTTGTCGCCTTACAGCTTTCTGCAAATTGGCCATTACACGTGTCTCATTTTATTCCATCAAACTTGTTTTGTTCGTAAGGTCCCCTCCCCCATCCCGAGATAGTATCCGAGCATCATCACTCGCTCGCTTTACTTTTGAGAGAAGCAAATAGGCACGACAAGAGACTCGTATCTGACAAGGAATGAGGAAGCCAGGGTGACGTTGACAAGCTTGAGAATGTAAGAAGTCACATAAAGTTGAAAATCTTGCATATTCAGTGTTCCTTTATCCAAATACTGTTTCGCATTTTCCCACCCCACCTGTGTGACCTCTGGGTGATATTTGATGCTTATAAGTTTGATGAAGTCAAGTCTTTCCCTATCTGGGGAGCTTGGTGACAAGTAGGAATAAATTACAGGATGAGATATTCTCTTGAATAATGGTGGGTTACAAAGACGAGGCTTTATAAATTCCTGGTGCGGAATGCGGTCTGTTAAGGGTGTGAGGCTTAGACCATGACGCTGAAGATGAGGAAAGAATGCGGGTATTTGAGAGAAGGATTGTAAGAAGAAGGTTGTAGAACTAGAAAAAATGGAGACATTGGTGTTGTTAAAGTATGAAGACATTCATCCTATTTATCAAGGTTGGGCGCATACAATGGCTGGGGTATGTTGACCGCGTGCCAAGGAAGCAGGCCTTCCTCGGATGGAAACTAGAAGACGAAGAGGTCGTCCTCAGAATCGCTGGCTTGAGGTCTTGAGGGACCTGTAGATGGTGGGGGATGGTTTCAGGTGGATGACTTCACCCAGTGGCGGAGAGGTTTTCGGGAAGCCAAGAGCCACTTCAGCCGGTAGTGTTTTGTAGTTAGTTAATTATGATGAAACTAAAGAATGATTCTCAACTTGAATGACCAAATGTAATGACAGATCGACTTCGAATTTGAAATAGTGTTGGAATTATCAATGATAATTAACACTTAACGATCTCAAAAACCTAACTTACTATTTCAATAGTTTTAAACTTGAAAATAGAAATTAATGTTGAATCGGGTATTTTTAATTAATAACAAATCGGATTGGAGTTTATATAGATTTATTGAATCTGATATAGGTCCGATATGAAATCAAGAGAGAATTTGGGTTGTATTAAGGAACCGCAAATAATGGAAATGAGACTTACCAGTTATGAGACGGCTAGGGATCAACTGGTGTCTCACAACGCGCCTCTTGGAGGAGCGTCCGCGGAGGCGGGGCCGATAAAGTATCGGTCCGCGTTCGCGTAGCAGTTCCAGGAACTGCTACAAATTACGGAACAAACGACTACCAAACTCCAAACAGTTGAACGATCTCAATGACTTACTAGAGACTTACGAAACACTCTTAATCTGAAAGTGGGAAAGTGCAAAGCGAAGGCAATAGAGAAATGTATAAGAGGCGACCGATTGCAGCTGATAATGTATGAGGTTGAGGAATGGACAAGATAACTATATGTCGTAGCCCCCGATCAACGCATTCAGATGTCAGGAGATAATTCTCTCTGGAATCTTCAATCCCTCCATTTCCCATAATCTCCATCCTCCAATGGGATTTCCAAAGGGACCCACAGCCAAAATTCTCTCTGGAAACCTCAGCCTTCGAACCGCCTGGAACTCTCTACCCCTCGGCCCACAAATTACGGACAGTTTAGAACGATTTGGAGCGCATTTGAGCCTATTCCCTCATAAATAAGTGTCCAAAATCCAAATTTGTCAAATTTTCATAACTCAATGGGGTGGATTCAGCACATACCATTCGTTCTTCTCCAGGACGTCTGAGTTCATTTCGACCGGGAGTAAGACAGAGAGTTCACCATGTGGTCATGTAGTAGTTGAATGAAAGATATCGACCGTTCAAAATGATGCTTTACGAAATGAACTCACCAAAAGTGTGTCAACTTTATACCCTTAAGAAATCGATATATTAATAAATATTGACATGAACGTGTTTCATGGTGAATGGTAGTGTTCTTGAAAATTCCGACTACTAAAACCTCCAAACAACCTCGATATTCAAGTTGGCAGGTAATATATTTTTGACATAGTCACGTCTTTGCTTCGTCACCTGAATAAACTTCAAAACAATCACAGAATGGAACTCAACCCTATAAAATGAACTCAACGATTGTTCCTGAGATAAATTGAACAGCTTCATTCTGAGAGAGATTCAGCAAAACCTATTGTCCCGCACTGAGGTCGCAGTCGGTGAAACTTCTGGGACCAAATGTCCGTTTGACGTTTGAAGAATGTGGAAGAGCTGACAAAGGCAAACAGCTACCAAGTTGACTTTCCCCCCAGTAAACAAACTCCGCCGATCCGCAGAGAGAAAATTAGTTGGCCCTTTCAGACAACTGCGGTAAGCGCCCGTGAGTCGTTGCGTCGGTCTTTGAAACTACCGGTCGGTTATGTCATTTGGAATTAACAGTCAGTCGTAGACTGTCGATTTTGGTTGGATATTTTCAATAATAACCCTGTGTAGTCGACCGAGAAAAAAGAACTTTTAATGCACCTCAGACTAACATACGAGCATGTACACCAGTGATTTACGTAGAAGTTTTCTAGTACAGAAATAATATACCTCTGTGTAATAATTTGCAGCTTATGTTATTTTCAGTAACAAACCTTGCACCTACTAGAAAAAAAAATCAGCAATTTCTGGGTTTACCTATGGAGAAAAAAATTTGTTTCATTAACAATTTTGTTTTTTTAATCTGAGCTGTTAACACTAAAAACAATCAGTAATCAGAAGAAACATCGTATTGTAAAATTTTCATCAAAATCCGTCTGATTGAAGTACGAATAGGCAGACAAATATTTGGCATGTTCCGCAATGACGAGCCGATAGGAATCAGCATAGGGGAAAACCTTGGTTTCAACACAAACCTTGATCTGTTGAGAATTTGCTCGGGCAGCTTAGAATAGTGCCGCAAGCGTTGTGCAGGATGAATTTCCGGAAATGTTGAGAAGAATAAAATGTAGCAGCAACCTTTGAGTGCTGGAAAAATCCAAACAAGTGTGCAGCACTGAGAATCACGAAACGGTAGGTGAAATCACTCAGATTCCTAGAGCACAATGTAAGCACCTCGTTCGTGGTGTCCCATATGTTCACACTCTTGCTCTAAGTTCTTCATACTCCCCGAAGTACCCATGGAAATCGGTCTCCCTCTATGCTCAGGAGATATTGGTTTGGTGAGTCCACCACGACGATCGCACTCCCTTCGCTGACTACAGTATCTGAACGTCCAAGAAAACCTTTTGCTGATGTTTGATGTCCTCGTTGAAGAGACTTGGTTGTGATAAGTAATGAAACATGTGATGGGTATGGATGATTCCTCCATCCCGATTCTTGGAACTGCTACACCTGAGCAAAAATCTGCTGCCTTTCACCTTCAGGGATATTGCCGTTGAACCAAGCGCCTACATGTGAGACGGCTGGGAGAGTCTTCATCAGCTCTATTCCTCTAATGGTATAGTGATAGCCTTTTAATGATATACATGTAGAATAATATTTACCTACTGAAGGAATGCATTATATATAGATCATTTGCAGGAAAAATACTGTGTTTTTATTTTAGTTTCATTTCAATACAGGTCAGATAGGCACAGCTCGTCAATGCAGCCATTGTGTAGTACCAAACTATACCTATTCGGCTATTTCCATGAGGAAGTTTTCGAATTTTTGTTTGATTATCCCACAAAAAAAGGTTAAACTCTACCGACCAAACTATGTGTGCATAAGGTTTTTAAAAGATGACGACCCAAGATTCGGATACAGCAACCCAGAAAACATGAAAGTCCACTGTTAGAACAGGGAGACCTTTATTATTGTAGACTTGACCTTGGAATGACCTTGACCCGGGATTCGGAGTCAGCGCCCCCAAAAACATTATGTACACATAGTCGGGTCCGTGGCTTTTTTATCAACGATCTTGGAACTTAATATCATCTGAGTGTTGCAGGAATTGTAGAATCAGCCCTTGGAAGGGGAAACCAGACATGCCATCAACTCCTTGTTACATGGTAGTAGAGCGTAGCTCTGATCCACTCGCCCTCTAATATTGACTGTCATGACCGCACTATTCCTTGCATTATTTGCATAGAAAGAATGGGCAATACCTTTTAAATATCATCCCTCAATTCCTACAATTTACCAGTATCCTGCCTATTGTGAGCCTCTTCCAAGCATTTACTCACTCCTACTATTACAGGCCCCTGAAGTATGATGGATTTGGATAGCTCTCCTTTCTGCTATATCTGAGCATAACCTGACGCCTTTTAGCTTCAGGGAAATCCTCAAGGTATTGCAGGTATTATCGCTCAGCCTTTAGAAGGGGCAACCAGACTATCCCATCACATCCTCATTAAAACAGCAGCGAAACAAGAAACAAAATCAGAAAAAGTTACCCTAGATATTTATTGAGGGTATTAAGAAATGAAAAAAACATGTCAATTTATTTACAAAGTCGTTAAGACGCGGTTCAATTATTCTTATCAGTTGTATTTATTCAGGAGATCTAGAGTAAGAAAATAGCGAATTCATCTGTTGGTTGAGTTTCGTTGGTCTCATTGTTTTAAGAGAACAGGCTTGATGAAGCTCTTACTCATAAATAAAACATATTTTTCCATCTCCTACCACCTATTACCTTGGAAATTCATCCGAAGTGATAAACTGTATGCCACGAAGATTACAAGAATTATTATCAACGCACAATTACCAGACCCCTTCATTGAAGCGGTAATACACTTCTTTGTCTCCCCAGTGGAAGACCCCTTTTGAAAAGCTGACTGCAGACTCTCTTGTTTCCATCTCGAAAAAAAGGGTTGCACGGGATAAATTGGAAATTACTTCCACCCCCTTCATTCTTTCTCTTTATTCTTCTTTCTTCGAACTGTATAGAAAAGGGTGGGGAGAGAAGAAAAAAAATGAACAAGAAGATCCTTCTTCTGAGGGCGTTAAAACAAGAAAAGGCTCCGCTATTAAGGGAGACGTCGTTCTCAGCCTCTCCATCGGAAATGTTCCAATTAATTAAGACCTAGGTCGGCTTAAGAGGGGCAGGGAGAAGAACGGAGGGGCCAGAACAGGTTCTGAAAGCGAAGAGACCCCTTTTTCTTATAATCTTGACGAAAGAAGAGAAAGGGCAGAAGAAAAGAAAAAATAAAGGAAAATTTCCTTCGAGAGGGGGAAAAAATACAAGGACTTGAGCCTCTTGTTCCGGGAGGAGTCCATTAAGACTGATTAAGATCCTTTGGGTTGTATATTGGGAAGATATTCTTCGGAAAGTATCGAATAGAGGTTTTTTCTTATGTTTTCAGAGAATACCTCGAAGAGTCAAAGTCGTTTTGCCAAGATCCAAGAGTGAAAATTATAACCATGCAGCAGAGGTATCAACGAATTTTCAAATTCTTATTTAATAACTAGCAGAAAACCAGCTTTGCTCGAAATATCAAAATCATGTTTCAAGTTGTCACGAGTTACCGCATACAAATTGCATGTTAGCAACCATAATAACTAAAGTTAGGGAATTGACATAGGCACCAGACAAGAATGTGATAAGCCAGTGATGTTTACAGACTTGAGGGCGGTATGTCTAGCGCACGATACCTTTCACAGAGGCACTGTTAATAATTACATTATACCATATTGCAACAGCCATAATGCAGAACCCAAAAAAGACTGTTTGCGAGCAATGGATCCCGGGACATGCTAACGAGAGAGGAAATGATCTGGCAGACAGTGCAGCTAGGAGATTAGCCTGCCTACGAGATGTGAACTCGGACATCGCTGTCCTCCTCTCTGATGCGTTTCAATTGACTAAAAAAGCAACCTATGAAGGATGGCAGCGTCAATATGAACAAATATCATTGGACAAAGGCTACCACCACTTCAAAATCCAACCAAATGTCTGTTCGACTTCGTTAGTTCGTAATGTCAAAGCAATACCCTATAAGTCTACGATAGCTAAATATGATAATATCTTCTGAATTTAACTACTTGAACTAAGAAGCACCTGGGTTGGTAGTTTCAGTATTCCCTTACGTAAAGGTAATCACTTATAAATATAACATAACCTGGACAACATGAACGAAGAATGAATGAATATGTCGGTTCTCGTCGTCATGCTGGCAAAAATTAACTTTGCCTACCCGTAAGGGTGATCACTGATCACCAACGATCGTGACTATGAAAAAGAAGTCTGTCCTAATTTGAGCAAGATTCACTTGTATGGTAAATGGATGGGTCAGTGATGAATGGTGCTACAGGATTGGGTATCAAGGGGACCAATTTCCAACCACCAACCACCTCAGATATGTGACCACCACCAGGCTGAAACCCATGCAATTCGATTGCACAAGAGATTACCAGAAAACAGCTAGAAGGTGCAGAATCTACAGACAGCAGAACCAGAGGCTTTTTCTGCTTTCAGAATAACCTCAAAGCTGACCTGCCGTTGCTGCTCCCTCAAGGTCCAAGGGGAGCAAACTAACGTTGCTCTGGGTAGACGATCATGAGGAAATAGAGGGCAACAAGAAAGCTGATAGCCCTGATAAAAAGGGATCAGATTCCAACGCAATTGGACTTGAACCCCAACAAGGAGTTACACGATCAACACATCTCCAGAAAAAGGCAATAGAAGCCCCGAGAAATTTGTAGACATGATATGAACATTAAACTGCCACAATACTCCTAAGCAGAGACAACCCAAGCGGTTCTTACCCAACTCAAAGGAACCTGCAAAGGAGCGAAGACATTCAAAAACTCGTGGTTCTCTTCTGTGGCCACTATCCTTTAAAGCCCCACCTTAACAAAATGTGAAAGGCCAGTTCAATAGAATATCGGCTTTTTTTGAAAAGCGAATGAGACAGCAGGAACTCTTTGACAGTTCTGCTGATGCATCAATAACATTCTGGGATTTGGGGAGGAGTTCCTTATCTCCCGCCGATATTGACAAGGAAACACATAAAAACCTCATTCACTTTGTCTTGAACTAAAATGAGGAGTGTGTTCCAATAGCTCTTAGTGGTTCAGCGACCAGGGGTTCCTCCTAACCTTATCGGCATAAAAGCAGCATCTGCTAAATCTCAATCATTCACGATTCAAACTCACAGTGTTCCTGAGAATCCAGAAAAAAAACCGCCTCTTGCATTGAAAACATATCTAATGGTGATGTAGTTTATGTTCAATCATTCACTTTGTAACAGCTCAATGTGAAATTCAAATGTTCTAGTTAGGTAGGTCTGTCGGACGCAGTTTACCAGCAGTGTCCATTAATTTATGCTACCGGCGGAAGGTTAAGGTAAAGGGAGGGATACAAATTCTTTAATAACTTATGCAAAGTACCGAGCTTTTTCGCTCACCATAACAGGAAGCTCAAATAATCGGTTTTAAAAAAATTAAGGGAAAATTGAGGGTTGGGCTTTTATAGAGGTGGGCAAGGCCCGTGAACGGCCGTAGGAAATTGGGGTCGTTCGTTCTGGTTTATTCAATATGGAAGGTACAGGGTAGGTGTGGAAAGAACAGCTTGGGCAGAAATCGATATCGATTGTGTACACCCAGTCTTCTTAATAATTTTAGCTCATTTTTGTGGACAATAAAACAATTTATAACAATATATAAAATAATGAATTAAAGGAACCTTCACCATACTGACATTTACGCTTAAGTTTATACACAATTAAGATGCGAATGGCAAGGGCAGCACAATGGATCTCTCAGGAAACCACTTTCGGAAGGGTGAAAGTGCTCGCCTTCAGAATATGAAAATTCAGATTCGGCCTACCTTCAATAAACGACAACGCATATACAACAGATGTTTTTGACAATAAAAATCGGGTACTTAATTCAAAATCGTCAAGAGTGACGAAGTAATTTGACCAAGACTTGATCGTTTTTTGGTCTCCTATCGAATTCTAGAAAGTTCAAGAACTCCACACTAGTTATCATCGGATGATGACGACGAATACATTTCAATAAAAAAATGTTTAAACGTTGAACACCGCGTCGATTTAACGGTGACAGTTACGATTTGACGTTGATAATTTTTTAAGAACGGTTTTCATATGTTGTTGAAGAGTATTTCTTTGCGTCAATTACACAGAGTTGCACTATCGAGATAAGAGAGTTTATCCCTGTTTTAGTGATACCATCGTCCCCTCTACTGAACACCCATTATTTAATGATAGTTCGGTTGGAGACTGATAAAGGGGCTAGAGCTGCTAATTGCCAATTACACTGATTCTCGTACATTCATATATATGCATGTGCAACGTCAGACCATGTCTCCCAATGTTGAAAATTACTCTTGAATGTCACTAAAACGTGCTAAAAAATCAAAAAATTCCAAAAAATTCTAGAAATCCACAATCTTTGAATAGAAAAAATTAATTTAGAACTAGTTTTTTTGGCCATTAAGAATCATTACACCCAAATTGCTAAAAATTCGATTCCGTTTCACATACCTAAATGTGAAAGGATAAATGAGGAAAATTCAATCAACAGTCAGACGAGATCTAATGATTTGATTCCGTCGAAGACTGGTAGTCACTCAAGCAGTCACAACACTGCTAAAACAATATTCGGTTTAAATGTATCAAAGGGTCGTTAACTGCTGAATAGTGTAGTATAGAAAGAAAATTGAGTGTCTTATCTATTCAGTGGGATATGAATCGAAGAGCATTAAACGAGGTTATTTGATTGGGTTAACTAAAATGCCATTAATATTATTATGCAATTACTTTATGTGTTTATTCAACAAAAGAAGAATAGAAACTGAGAAGCGACTATAACAGTTCAAACATTCGTGGGGGGGAATTATATTTTAATCTTACCAACCCAAGGGAAATATGGGAAAGGGGACTTGTCGAAAATTGTGTTTAAACATAGAGGGAGCGAAGGTACACATTACTATTCCAGGGCACGTTCCAACAGTGAATTAATTAAAACCGCAAATCCAGATGGGGTTAGGAATTTTTAAGCAAGTTTAAGATAAGATGGTGCTTTTCGTTAGATAGTATTTTGAGAGAAAATTATTTTTTAAAGAAAAAAATATACTGCGGTTTAATTTTTTTAAGGGTAATTACTAGATTTTTTAGTGGCCTTAGAAGAGAGTGAAAATGTTGCATGTCTTACCAATTTTTGCCGGCCGTTAAACTAAACTTTGAAATAGATCTCTAAATGTGCAGTGGCAACCATGTTGTTCAAGATACTGAAATTTAATTCGCCAGCTCATCTCTACGAAAATTTCAAATTTCTGAAGGACCTACTCAGTAGAGATACCCGAGTCACTGCCACCTCATAGAACTGCGATTTACAAAAAACTTATTTTACTTTACTTTACTTTATGCGCAAACGCAGAATAGTTAGACTTTATAATGATCACCAGATTTGAAATTATCTGCAGGAGCATTTAAGAGCAAATTTATAGCTCTATTATTACAAGAATATAAGGAAGTGTGACGTTAATTTAGTTGAACAGAACATCTAAACACGCAATTGTGTGCGTTTATGAATATTTATGTATATAGTTAATAGTTAACTGTTATTAAATGTAGCGAATGTCGTTTTATGGCAAGGAAAGTGAATGAATTAGGAGTGAATTGTTATTTTTCATGATTTTCGGAGGAATTATAGAAGATATTAATTTTATTTTGTATTAACTCAATTATTGTAATGATTGAACGAGGCGATTAATAAGTGTTGGTTACGAGCATTTAGGAGCAAATTTATAGCTCTATGATAACAAGAATATAAGGAAGTGTGATCTTAATTTAGTTGAACGGAACATCTAAACGTGCATTTTTGTGTTCATGTATATTTAAGTATATAGTTGATAGTTAACTGTTATTAAAAGTAATGAATGTCGTTTTACGCCAAGGAAAGTGAATAAATTAGGGAGGAATTGTCATTTTTCATGTTTTTTGGAGAAATGGTGTAGAAGATATTAATTTTATTTTATATTATTAACTCATTTATTGTAATGATTGAAGGAGGTGATTAAGAAGTGTTAAGGACGAGAGGGCCTTAAGGCCCTATGTATGTTTGATTATCTAAATAAAGCTTCAATCAATCTAATATGTTTAAATCATATGAGGGACTTTTTGAAGTACAGTAGTGGTCCGCTTAACGTACATAATCCGTTCCTGAAGAATGTCCGTACTGCGGACCTAATAATCCCATAAGAAATAATGGAAATAGCGATTAATCCGTTGTCACGTCCCCACACCCACCTATTTCAATGTTTGTTTGTACAATACTATTGCTGTATAATTACAACTAAAGTGTAAATACTTAATTATTGGAAGAAATATAAGCAAATAAAGAAAAAATTAAGGCAATAAATAAATGCACAAACCAAGACTTCAGAAGCTGCAGCAACAGTTTTTCACAACTAAATCATAATAATATACACACAAAACTGATAGTATTTATATAAAGAACGATAATAACGAGTTTTATGAGAGATAATAACGAAGATCACTTGAATATTAAGCGATTAATACACTAGCGAGAATGTTTTCGGCACAGGTTCGAAACGATGGGCACGCATGCGCCAAAATCTGCCCAAGAACCATTTTCTTCCAAGCGCCAAATTCAAAATTCGGGAAAATATGTTCGCCCTATTTACGTTCTCCGGAAAAATGTTCATTACGCGGACAAAATTTTCAAGAGTAAGACTGTATGTTAAACGAAATGTTCGTTAAGCGGGGTATTACTGTAATTATCTTTTCAGTGAGTAATTAGGTAAATATTGGTTACATGATAGCGGTAAAGGTTGGTCTTAGTTGCAATATTGTAGATTGTGAAATTCAAGAGAAACCCCGAGGGCAGTTGAAGAAACCTGGTGGGAGGGATAGGCCCGAAAAACAAAGAGAGATGGTTAAGCAAAGAAAAACGGCAAGAACAAACAGCGGCCAAAGAAAACTGTGGAGAGGCGAACCTGAAACTAATTAAAACAAACGGGGTAAAATGGAAAAGAGCGAATGGCCCCCGGCAGTCGAAGCGAGAAAGACCAAAGCGAAGTTTAGCAATTTTGAATACGTCTGAGTGGAGAGGACTAGCGTATATACGGAAGGGAAGGAGGGAGTGTTGGAACTAGGGGGTTGAATAGCTAGTGGAGGGGGTACTGACAGGTTGGAATGGAGGTAGTAGGTGTTTTGCCTACACAAACAAAACTTGTCAGAGGTGGGGGACTATCCTCTCGCTCCGAGAAGTAACGGAAGAACGTTGAGAAACGTTTTGCATAATAATTGCATCCACAAGTTTTTTTTTCTCTCTTTATGAACAGGATGGATCGAGTGGGTGAAAGAACTGGGTTATTAGATTTCAAATCCGTTGGGTCGAGGGAAAATAAAGTAACTGGTCTGACAACATTAACGGAACTTTCCCATATTGTGTGTTCTTTCATCTGCCATTTTTCCACCAAAAACTTTTAGTACTGAGTTTGTCTTGAAAATCATACATTGTTTTAGTAATTATTCCTTTCAACAGCAATTAGCGCAGTCGAAGATTTAAAAATAAGCCTCTATAGAACAACATTCAGTATAACAATAGCTCTATTAGGAATTTGATGAGAATAGATTAGAAAAACATGAATCAAAAGAGGAGTGTATGCAAGTAAACTCTTGTAAAACTCTTGCTTGTCAGAGTCATATGGTCAGAGAGGCGATGATTGCAAATTGCTGCATTGTGATGGAGTAAGCAATGGTACCACCATTGTGTATCGTTTAAATTCTTTGTGAAAGTAAAACCTAAACACTATATCTGGGGCGAATCCTACAAGTTACGAGTGTCTGTAGGAATGAAGTACAACTGTGCTGGGACCGTCACATTAGCGCTTCTATAGCAAACAGAATTCCATTTGCTGGTTGAGGGTCGCTAATATTTAACAAACTAGATGGTACCACGAATCGCTGTTAGCCCTCATCAAATTTCCATCCATCCGATTACCGCCTGCAGAAGCAGTGCTCTTCCCTGCTCTTCCGTCCACATTGAACTACGAACTGCTCAGCATTTTTTAACATGATGGTGAGTGAATATGAAGGATCTGCCTACCACTGGTTAACTGGACAAGAGTTTCTAGCGAGATCCAGTGATCAAACACTTAGTTCCTCCAACTGTGGTCGGCAAACTTGTTGTTTCAAAGTGGTTTGACGAGAAAGGTAAGTCGTCCAACCGTTGGGTTACATTGAATCAGCTACTGGTTTGTGATACTCAATAGTTGAAACTAGCATTACTACCCAGGGAATCTAGTACGATGGAGTAACGGGTTTTCCACTGTCAATGAATTAGTTCTTCTGATTACTGCCATCGGAGAAGCTTTAAATAAAGTTGAAAGATTCCCCGATACATCTTTATGTTGCATGTAACTATTCCGTTCTCTCCGTCACATGGTAGCAGGGTGTGGTTCCAAATCATCCCCTACCCCTAATATTGACATTCCTTCTCCCACTCACTCAACATGCTGTCATAACTCAACTTTTACCTGTAAACCTGTTATCCCTGCCTGGCTTTTGTGCCCAATCATAACCTCCTTCCCTTCTGCTTTTTGAATGATTCGGAGGTATGTTGGATACGAATAGTTCCCTTCCCTTAATGAAACTTGAAACAAGAAACCCAGGATTCTTCTGGGGCCGAAAGGTTTCCTGGTCATCCTCTGGGGTTGCAAACCGCTGCAGCTTTCAAGAGGCTGATCCATTCGAAATCCTCTGTCACATATGCTGTCTCTTGCTTATCTCTAAGAATTAAATCTTTGATATTTTGAGACTCACTCACAAGAGTGTCCAACGCCCCAATCTCATGACCATCAGCCTTCTTAATTTCAAAATTCGAAGCGTTTCTTGTTTGCTTTTTTAAAGTTTACAAAATCCCAAACCCCAGTATTCTTCAGAACTTTGCCTTTTTGTCAGATCTTTTATTTAGGCATTTGCTTGAGGGCGCCACACAGCATCTACCGAACCTGTTTATGTAAAAGTTCTTGTTCACATCGCACTCGTCGAGGAACAAGGGAACAGCTCAAAAAATGTCATTTCTGATTTAGCACCGGTTGAATAGCAGCAAAGGTCCATTCCAACCGCCAAAGATGAAAACGAGGCTAACTTAAACGTACTCCAAGAGAAAGAAGACGTGTCTTTCTTCCATGTTCCATGAATATATGGCCTTTTGCGGAGGAACAAAACTTTGATATCCTGAAAGTCAGCTTTTTTTTTTTAGTTGTATCTTTATTCCAAGATATGTTGTTGTTTAAAAGAAGGTTGTAAGTTCGAATTCACGACACAAACGTAAAGATACAATGCGATTTTCAGCCGCACGGATAGGCTTAAGAGTAGCAAATTCGATTCATTCGTAGATATCAGCGACCACTTAGGTAGTTGATTAAGAACAAATATTCAGTTCATTTGACACACAGTATTTAACTGTGATGCTAACCAACAAGTTGACTCCGGTAAGAGAAATAGGAACCTCGGGAACCACACACACATAATTGGCGGTGGTTTATAAGAGTAATCTATCGCTCGTAGGTGGGAGGACCCCGTGGGACGCTGAGGGTTTCGTATTATTCACTGGATAGGGAGATTTAATGTGGGAATAACGGCAATCCGATATATAACCGTGAGGGTGTACGTGGTTGGGGGTGACAACCATTACTTTGCCTAAGGGCGGGTTTTCCCTTTTGGTATCCTTTATCGAGAGGTAGGCCTTGAAACCGAGCCAAAGAAAGCGGATATATCGTCAAGAATGTTGCTACCTATGGATTCGTTATTCCCAATAATAATACTATTGCGAATGAATACGCCTCATATTTTGGAGCTAAGATTTGACGTTTTCGATGGTATCAAACGTAAATACCATGATGTCACTTGTTGCACGAAAATATACATTATGGCATTTTCTCCTGTGTCAAAATCTGTTGTGTTTTGTTTAATATTCTGGTAGAATATGTGAGATTCCACACTACTTTCCCTAGAAGAATAATCCGCAAATACCATAAATATCCGTACTTCCACAATAATGGTATTCTATTCGAACAATATGATCAAATAAATTTGACAGAATACCTTCTCAATTAAAGAGAAAATATATACTTTCAATTAGGATGGTTTGTTGGTACATGTGTACAAAACGGATTATCTAATCTGAAATTAGTGAAACCCAATGACTGATCTGAAATTATTCATGACTTGCCCGGAGGTATGGGCGTTCTTCAACACCTTTCCCCTCACAATTACCAGCTGAAGTGATTTTAATGATAATTGAATTACATGAACTATTTATGATGGAAATTGGTTATGGAAATGCTCGGAACGTATTCCCTCAGAACTCTTACTCGAGGTTCCCTATACGTATTTTCACGACCGTTTTTACGATTGCTCTCTACCAACTAATATCATAATTTGATTACCAACCTATATGCAGTAAAGTGGAAAGTGAAAATTATATATTTAAAATTAGAGTTTCAGGCTAAGGTCTATTGGAATACTTTCTCAGATAATATTAGGCAATGATGAAACCCAAAATTGCATTTTTCTAACCAATTTTTAACAAAATAACACTTTTCAGTTCAATGTAACTATCCTATTCAGAACCACATCCACGTTTTTTGTAATCCTCGATATCCCTATGACGACGAAATAATGTTTAAATATTCTCATTATTTTGTAGGTAATAATGATTGTTGATTAGGAATTATTGATGGGATGAATGGGGAATGGTGTCCTTTCCAGGCTAACGAAGATTGCGAGTGTCAACTTTTCGTATGATGTCATACTGCATAACCAAAAGACGAAGGAAAACACGACATTAGATGAAAAATGATAGAAAATGTCGTGATCGCGTTGGTGATCGCCATTTGGGCATTTGACTTGTGGCAGATGTACTTGTTCAAGCGGCAGCTGAGCTTGGCAAACGCGACGGTCGAAGTGCCAACAACATTCCAAGGTCAGTAACAAAGGTTTGAAGTGGAGGTGCGAAAGTTTTCAAAACTGGTTTGAACCATATCACACACCAGTCAACGTATGGGAGTATTGCCGGCCCTAAGGTTTATTCATGTTTCCCTGTGGTAGCTTTTAGACGGCAGCCCAATTTGGAGTAGCTTTGGCCATCTTGACCCTAGTTATTGTATCTAGAACCCAAGGCAAAGTAGGTACCTATGATATTCACCGTCAACGAGCAATGACGTAGTATCACCAACTTTGATCTTAGTGATCACAATTGTTAGAAACAGTTTTTCTGAATGTCTGGGGGTTTCCATGTTCTACGGGTGTTAGCTTTGATTAGATTGAAATTGGAACGATGGGGTCACAGAAAGTCTTTGACCGATGTTCAAAGTTAGGCATGTGTTAAGAAACAGTTTTTGCGTGCAAACCTCACTAACTATTGTTTTGCACTATATCTTTGATCTTCCAAGACCTAACAGAGAGTTTTAATGCATGGAAGGCATTCTGCACTATTTATGAATCCATAAAAGTTATTTTGATTAACGCTGTCGTCTGAATTTACACAGCTTTTGTGTGTAAGAATTCAATTCTATAACTGTAAAATCCCACGTCGTACCTAATGAACAATTTTTTCCCCTTTACACTGCTAAATTGTAAGATAAGCCATCATTCACATATCTGAATCATTCAAATTCAATTGTAGAACAATGTCTGTCTCTGGTCTTGTAAGGTTGCATGGAAAGTCAACAGTTGTTGTGGGAAAGACAGGGTTCGAACAAAAAACCAGAGTACACTAACCAGATTTGTTAATTTTGAAGATCTGTGAGGTTTTTGAATAGGCAACTTGTAGTGAAATCACGTGAAACCAGTCGCGAATAATTGTCAATACTCATGTAATATGATCATATCATCGTTTTATATTAATATGTGCTTTCGTTCCAGGTCACTACACTCCAGATTCGTACAAGAGAGTAAGAGAAGATTTACAAGGCGCCTTATCTGCCTTGATATTCGTAGCTGGGATTCAGCTCCTCATCAAAACGGCGTCACTGACGACACCTTACCACAGCTGCTTGTGGTCTCTGACGTCCGAAATGGCAGAAGGGACTCGACCAGCAGCTTTCGCTGCCCTGCACACCATCGTAACTCGGATGTGCCTCGTTCCCTTTGTCATGCTTGCGGCGTTCGCTACTCCAAGTTCTCGCAACGCGCACTCTCCCATTGTCATCCTGACCGTGAGCGTCATCCAAATTTCCATCGCAGCCATGCAGGCGTCCATGTTACTTTACGTCATCATCTTCCTTATCGAGACCTTTGGAATTGAAGTTTTCGTGTATCTTGCAGTTGCAAGTCCTATTATCGGAATGTTATTCGGTTAGATTTTTTATCATTTGTAAAATGTTGGGGGTTGGAGTAGTGAAAAAGGACGACATATTACCCTGAAATGTACCTAATACTAATAGGCCTCACATAGGTAGTACATGGAACGATGCTCACTCCTGGGACTAACCCAGAAGTTCATGATTACTAACCAATTTCTGCTAACGTTTGAGCTATAAAGGGAATACTGTCATTTTCAAGACATAACACATTCCCAATTGTTTATGGTGTACAGCTATTCGAAAGTGATGCTCCTTTAAAAAGTACAATTGGCTGGTTAGATACCAGGAATGTTATTGAAGCAGACCTTTGAAGTGACTTATAGAATGATGACGATACCTTTGATTAAAACTGTAAAACGCAGTAGCTATTCAGCCACCATAAAATTCTATCACTATCCGATATTATGTTTTACACTACTGGATAGGAATAAGCTCCCATCATTTGCAATAACGTTATTATATGTTGGAATTTTAAACAAAAACAGTTGTCTCACTTTAACAAAAATCATTCACCAGTGTGAAGATTCTATATAATTTGATCCCGCTATTATCAACAGTAAAATCAACCGAAAATTGGAGAATACAAAAAGAGGGCTCGCGGACTATTTAAAACAAATGAAAAATCAACAAATGACCACGTCGTATCAACCCGTTCGAACACACAACCAAGCATTCGCGCTTGCTTCCAACATTATGACTCAATTAGTCGACAACCAAATTTCCCATTTAAAACAAGTTGGTATGTAACCGAATTTGCATTTCGTGCTTCTTGTTTTCTTAGTCCATTTTTACTTCTAGTTTCTATTGTACATAAACACTTCGAGTATGTCTCAAACTGAAATGTAACACCAGACCTGATGAAGGTATAGTATGGTTGCGTAATTCATACAGGTAGGGAAGTTGGAATTTAAGAGGTTCCCCAACAAACTACCTCAGGTACGTTCATCACAAGCAATCCACGATGTATATTCTTGTTAAGAGTTCGCCGCATTTAATAAAAGTTGGCACTCGAGAGAATCAGATTCAGCAGGGGCTTTTGAATCAGATACCTCAAGATAGAATTATGAATAATAAAGGCGAATACCGGTCTTAAGAAGGAACAAAGATAAAACGGAAAGATAACAAGAAGAAAAATTAATAAGGGCGTCGTCCTTTTTCACCCTTCCAATCTAGAAAGTATGTAAGATGGAATCATATTACATTACAGCATTCAATAGTTTAATAGATGAAAACAATTTCATGATGGAATGGTGCAGCGAAACAATTAGTCATTTGGGATTGTAATGAAAGTTCTATACGATCATTTCGAACGTAACACGATTATTGGATGTCACGCAAACTGGCCCAATTACAACTAATATTAGTCCTTCATTAACCCTCTCTGCTTTACCAGCAGAGATACCTAATGTGACATTCTGGCTTTTACTGGTTAAATCAAGACCTAATTTAACTTTGATGCTTAGTTACAATCAAATTTGTGATCCCTTGATATGGGTTGAGCTTGATTAGACCTTTATGGTTAATGACATCTCAGCTAATTCAACTATCTTTCACATTTGAGGACGATCCTAAATAAACATTCAAAATTGTAAGGTGTGGATAGTTTGCGATGTTATTAACTAAACTCTTTAAAAATATGATACAATCATCTTTTACGATTTTGGAGATCATGCAGATGCAAAATTACATGTTTGAGTAAAGGCGCCAATTTGATAAGTTAATCAGTAAGTTTCCTCCTTTTCCATCAATCTTTCATAAAAAATCATTCAACCATCCTTCACAAACAAATCTTATCGATAAATCTTAACAAGATCTTCAATCTCTTATTTCACAACAACAATTTTATCAACGATTTCGAAATTTTCAGTCATGTTGACGATAGGAGTGTTCGTGCCTTTAGAACTGCAGAATTTGAACATTCTCGAGGTTTCTGGACTCATAGAAAAACTCGCGGACCGTGTGGGCTTCAGCCCCAGCAAAATCTACGTGAGTTCGAAGGACATCGATCCCAATGCCAGGTTTATATCACTTTACTCAGAATAGGTATAATTATCGCATTAGATAACATATTGAGTTGTTAATTATGTGCCAGGATCTCTAGCAGTGGTGGCTCCTCCCCTGAAACTCTGGTTATGCATAAACATCACCAAGTGTTATTGCAGAGAAGTAGAAAGAGATGTACCTCTTAGCCAAATAAAAATGTCAACTTGTCAGTTCCTACCATTCATTGAAAATTGTATGACAACATGAACGCGTTAAACAGAAATGATAAAGACGCCAACCCTTATTTACCTTGAAATAACGAAGTTGGTACCAGTGGCCATTCATTCTCTCGCTGTTATGCAATTTTCACTGGGTACACGATGAACGACACACACACGTCAGTTTAACTCACAGAGAGAGACAGATCTACTATGTTTACTAACGAGTGCCGCATAGCGGTTGGACATTCGAGAACGTTTGTGAACATTGTTCGCAAACTGTTGGGACAGGTGACAGTTCACACTACACTGATCGTCTTGCTGATAATTGTTTGATAACAGTGTTCGCGAATAATGCTTGTTCGGTGTAAACAGATCGACTCATAAATAACTTCGAAAACAACCGAAAACTGGACAGGGATGGAATGAGTGGTTGTAACACACTGATAACAAAATGATAAGATTCTCCTGGGGTGCCCTATGCTGGGAGCAAACGAATCAAATAGCTCACTCTTTGGTTTTTTCAGGCTCTCTGATAAGTCATTATGCCTGCCTCAGTAGAACCTTAAGATGCCCTGAAATTCCGCCTTGTATTCTATTTCGTGTAGGCTTAGAGCAGGTGCTCCCGTTCTTGTAAATGGACCCCTCCTAACTGCGTTCCAAGCAGAACAGAGCCCTGAGAGGAGATATCGCGTTGTTCAAACTCTTGTAAGGCCAGTCTTGTCTCGCCAGCTTTAATGAAGGGACTTTTTCATGTTTTTGGTTTATTGCATTCGGGTTCACAGGCTCCTATCAGCATGCACCTCTGTCCTCCAGCAAATAGTAAAGTGCTGATGTATTTGACACTTCATGTGCTTTGTGTTGATTCGCTCGTTTCCGAGACCAGCAAGGCCCAAATTTACAATCACATTTCACGATTTAGGCTATCCAGAACAACTATGGTTTCGTGCCTGCCCTCCAAACTTTGTGATAAACTCATTTTCTGCCGTTTCGATCATTTTGATTGAATTTTCGATTTGCGAGTTAAGATATGGACGGTCCACTAGAAGTTGTATTGCTCACTAATCAATATTTCACTCTAAGCACGCCCAAACGCTCAACCCGTCAAGAGCCATTAACTATTCAAATGTCTTAATTCATGCGAAACGGGTTGTTCAACAACAAGCCATGTGTTCTGCTGTTTCGCAGACTATTCTAACCATAACAGACCTTCGAATGTCTGACATCGTATATGATGTTTCTCCACGGTTTGGTAAGAAGCTGAATGGAGTGCTCTTTGATGTTATCTACCTTACCCAACAGGTCTTAATCAAGCTTTTTTCCTTATTACCTTCTCAACAACTACAAGACCTTTATACAATTGTACTACAATCGTTTGTTGATAGGGCAGTGGTGGTAGAATTCATGCTTTCCTTCTTTAGTCCATATGAGCACCTACTCGACGTGGTTGTACCATCTTGTTTTTGTTATTAACAAAACATTCTTATTGTTTTCTCATCTAACTTTACTTGTTTCTAATTTTCATCTCACTAGTGTACTGTCTTCATTTGTTGGTTTTTTGCTTTCTACAATTTCCAGTCGTTTGTTATGTAATATATTCCATCTGTCATATTCATTATATAATTCTACATAACTGGACACTGTTTTATTATTTAATAAACAGCGATTAAATAAAGTGGAGTGGAGCAACCTGGATAATAATATTTTTACACGAGTTTCTGACATAGCCATGAACCGTTTGCCGAGTTTGTGCTGATTGTTTTGTCAATAAATGGATCGTCTTGTGTCTCTGACCTGTTGAGTTATACGTGCACACCCGGTGACTCCCAACTGGAAGTCACGTTCTAATGGTTGCCACCACTTCTTGGCAAGACGATCTGCTTCCTCGTTCCTCTTCATTTCTCCAAGACCCAGTACCCAGAGCAATGTCGATTGTGATGTAACTTGGAGATAGTACTCCGAGAGTTACACTCGAATCAAAACAAAACCTTGAGATCTGTCGTCCATTTTTGTAGTGAAGTGAGATGAAATTTGATTTCATTTTTCTGCCATAAAAGTTTACTTTTTGGCGGAACTACCTCAAACCAAATACCATTAGAGCCGGTTTCACCAGCAAGCCTTAACCATGGTTAAGTACGACATTGTTTTACGGTACCAGTGATTTGAAATTTGCTTTAAAACAAACGGAGTTTACCGAAGTAATCAATGAACAAAGATTTAAAGTTTTTTCATGAATGGTCGATTCAAAGTTTAATCATCGATTTAGACGATGTCAAGGTGGCATTTTCCCGCAAAATCAGGGTGACATCGAGATGACTTTAATAACATAACCGTTTCTATTTTCGGTATATTCCCGTTTTTGTTCGATTATCTACTTTTCTTTACTTCTTCACTAGCTTCACACGTCGCTTTTTTAAAATAGTGTTGTTCATGTTCCAAGTTCGTCATTTAATATTGTGATGTATAGCATTTTTTACATGACTAAAGAATCCTTTTTCCAAAAGAATTGAACCTTTTCCCGTAACAATTAAACCTTTTCCAAAACGATTAAACCTTCTTTCGAAATAATTAGGCCTCTAGCGGGAAAATAAGGAATTGCAAGTATTTGAATGACGAAACGGTTTAATAATGAATTAGATTGCCCACTACTGTACTTGCTGAAGCTGAGCTTATGATCAAATTCAGAAAAATGTACTGCCTGATGGGCCGACGGTCAAAACTGTCAGTCCACAATAAGTTGATACTGTACAAGCAAGTCCTGAAGCCTGTCTGGACTTATGGTGCGCAACTGTGGACTGTCAGTGCTAGTTTAGGGGTGTTTGATTCAATTAGGTATTTAAGGAAAAGTCGGCAATCAAGCTAAATAAAGACTATAATTAACAACTTTGTCTTAATCCTAATTATCTATTAATTAACCCTAAACTAAAGTCTCTCCTCATATGGTACCTTAACGTCGAGAACGATGGGGCGACAGCTTGTTCCGAACGCGAGGGGGACTGTTTCGAGCACTGGATACTACGACGGGGCTATTCGTCTTAGGAGTCGTGGATGTGGCAGGAAACAACAGCGAATTGTTTTCTACCGCAGCTTTCTCCGGGCTAAATTTTGCGCTGTTTATGTGTGATTCCTACAGTGAGATAGAATGCTTTTGAGTTTACAAGCACCAGCACTCTCTTTCCAGCTACCTTAAGCCTCCTTCCTGTAGTACCAATTGACTTTAACATCAACAGATAAGCTTCAAAATGCATTATACTCGTTGATTTTCTAGCTACGCTGGGATGCTTGGGCTTAGCATCATCATTGTCACCCAGGCCTTATCGCGCAGTTTGAACCCAGGAGAAGTTTGTGCTGCCGTCGCCCACGAGCTGGGGCACTGGTCCTATGGGATGTCGACGCTTGAATTTTTGACGTTTTCAATTCTCGTATCCCAAGGCTTCATGTTTTCAACCTATGGAATGTCAGACGACTTCGGTTACAAGCTTTTCACTCTGCCGACGGATGATGACCGACCTCACGTGGCCGTCCCTGTATACCTCGGGTTATGCTACGTCTGGCCATTAATCCACGGGTTGGTTAACAAATATTAATATGTGCTTATATAATACCAATCCAACAAGATGCTCTCAGAACATATTTCTGAGAGAGCTGCCTGACATACTATAGTTTAGGAATGCTCCTTACAGACATGCCACCCTTTTCCATCAAAACCCACTAACAGAAGCTCATTGATGTCCTTAGCTTCCTTGGAGGAGTGCAGTCCTGGGTCGGGCGTCACCAGGAATTCAAAGCTGATGCATACGCCGCTCGTCTTGGATATTCCAACAACCTCAAATCCGCCCTCCTGAGCCTCTACGTTAGAACCGGTCAGTACCCTGTGCAGGACAAATGGTTCTCAGCCTGGTTCACCGACCACCCTACGCTTATCGAAAGGATCCAAAGAATCGATAATGAAACCTAATTCACTGTTTCAATTTTTATTTCTAGCTTTATGCTGAGACAAATGTGCACGAAGGAGTCTGTCTTCGGCAAAATTCACACCAGTAAAGGTAGATGCTGCTTAGAGCTCAATGCAGTAAACGCAGCCATCAGGAATTCGAATCTTTGCTCTCTCGATTATTTGAAACCACAACTGTCGTTTCAAATGATCGAAAACAAAGGCATAGAACACCCCAAAGGTTCGTCACCCAAGTGCACTCTCCTGATCGAGACGAAATCGTCACAACCCACACCCACATTACTAAATCCATACAGCTAGTTCACAATAGTTCAATGTTGAACTGCTGAGAACGATTGGGATCCAGCCGAAAAGTGGAATCTGCAACAATCAAGTTCACTTAAACTTTGATGTCTTTCTATAAGACAAGGATCGTCATTTGGTAAGATATAAATATCTGCGATCATGGGAACTAGCTTTACCTAGTTAAAAGTTGTAACTTAAAAGAGCAATTCCAGCGAATGCGCGTTACCCAAGCATAGATTTTACGTTTTTGAATGAATGATCCAAACCATGGTAGGCAAACCCATCTCCTCCTGACCCACTGCCAAGTATAACAGGGAGGAGATGGACTGATTGCAGTTGCCCCTTCCAAGGGTGGAGGCGATATGTTTGCAATACCCAGATGTTACTCCTGAAGCTAAAAAGCTTAGGTCCTATCCTAATGCTTAGTAGTTTCAAGAAACAGGAAGAGAGAGAGAGAGAGAGAACCTTCACACCAGTATGACGTCGTAGGTGCCATAAAAATAAAAGCTACCTACTACCGGAATTTACAACAGGAACGTGCCAAAGACGTCGAAATTCTTCAAATGAAATTTACTCCCATACGTCTATAGGCAACCGTTCATAATGTATTTTTTGATATTTTAGAAATTTTTTACATAGAATGAAATTAGGCACTTTCATGCTTAGGTTTCTGATTGCTACTTATGTGAAAATATTTTGTACAGTTTTCGGGAATGTAGATGAGAATATTGCTGATTTCAGCTATCAACTACCTAAGTTAAAATTTGGCTCAAAATTTGTCCATTTTTGTAAGTGTCTGCTCAGGTCAGTCAATTTAGAATCAAAAGCAGATTGTGAAATTGAAACCACTCATCCCTACATTTTTGTAGGTCACGTTTCAAAAATGAACAAAATACAAATTTTACAGCAGACAAAATGTTCAAGAGTCAGTGGCCATTTAGAAAAAACACAACCAATTCCAAGTGTCAACTAACAAATCAAAATTTGATCAAAAATTTGGGAATTTTTAAATATTTGCTGCACACACAAACACATTCAATTCAGTGTATGTGCTACACAAACAATTCTAGGAGTGACCAACATTTTTTCGTGATTTCATCAGCATACAAACGATGCAGAAATCAACTCTCTTAGGTCAAATCAAAACAAATTTGGTCAAATTTTGACCGTTTCCGAATTTCCCTGCTATATCCCATCCAAGGAAGTGAAAAAGCAGACTTGAGGATTTCGCATTCAATTCTCAACCTTCATATTTATCAAGCAATCCACTCGAAGGCCAAATTGTTATGAGTATTGCAATTTTTTATTGTAATGGGAAGCCGACATGTCTTCCATCTATAGCCTAAAATCAGCAAACTGCCATTTTTCAAGAGTACAAAAAGGAGGGTCTTAAAAAAAAAAAATAAAAAATAGGTGAGCGTTGTCGACTGATAAGTCAAAAGTTATGTCTACGGGCTTCAGGACTACTGAAAAATGTCGCACGTTTTGTAACAGTGAAACGATTGAGCTAATCAACTTCTATCGAATGGGGAAGTCGTTTTGAAATTCTTTTGAATCTTCTGTGGAATGTCGAGCCCCTAGAAGTTGCTGTGTCAGCAACATGGAAACCATATGTCACAATGTGCCGCCGCCAAGAATTACCATTGTTATTCAAAGTTGAGATAGCCTCAAATACTACATCATAAACACTGGAGTGTACGTCCAACTTCTGGATAAGTTGCAAGTTAGATGGGAATTCTCTTGTTTGACACAGGAACTATCCCATGAAGCAAGTAAATTAGATATCCCTTTAATTAAATTAAAATTCCCTCTTCCATTAAATTAGGCATGTTGTAGGTCATGAAGGTTCTCCGGGGCGGGTTGATTAAAGCCCGTGAAACAACAAAAAGATACACTTTCTATCCGCCCTTGAAAATACAAGAAGTCGCTTATTTAGTTTACTTTATACCTGCGGATAGTTTGAAACTTCTACCAAGTTTAACGAGGTGCACAGCTTTTCGATGTCTATGAGAATCTTAGGAAGTATCTAAACATTTCATGGATGTTGCGTGATGGATATGGATCCCATTCTGTTTCGTGAAATTCCTTCACCTGCAGCACAGGATGTCCCCTGGGTATTGCAAGCTAATTGCCTCAGCTCTTAGAAGGGGTAACCACCCATCTCTCATCTCCTTCTCATAATTTATGGAATCTTCTTAAAATGGTGCTAGAGAAAACGAACATAACGTTCTCACATGATAGATAGCAATGATGATCCACTCTCCTTTGAATTCATGAATGCCTCTTCTTAAACAATTACTTAATGATCATTGTAGAGAAACAACTATTGGGTGATACTGTGTGAAACTACAGGCATATTCGTGTAAATGGCACGCTGTGCCGTTCAAAATCGTCTGACTATCAACTTTTCCACTTACCTGCATACATTTATGTACTGCATTGACCAATAGCAAAACCTCAGAAGCTAATATCATTTCCATGTTTTTTAGGGTTGAGAAACCCTGATTTGTCATTGACCTGCAACTGTATTGAGGTTGCCAATTTCGAGTTGGTTTTTGAATATTCTATCTGAGATTTAAAATCGCTCGTCTTTAGTTGAAGAGCAGCTGTCAATGGGTTTTCAACCCCTGCTTCAAGTTTTTGTCCTAACACTGCACATTATTCAGGTCACTTTAGTCTAGGGACATTGTCATGGCGCAAAAAGAATGTGTTCCTGAGAGAACAAAACGGGGATTTTCGAGGTAGTTGTTGTTTTGGTAGTAGCAGTGACTCACAAACAAGCGGGCACACCTTTGAGTCAACCTAAACGGTAGGTGGTGTGTTTTCTGAAAACCGGTTAGTATGTTTATTCAATGTCACTTTAATGGCCCTAGTTGCTAGGCCAAAATTTTCTTCCTACCCACTTATTCTCTTGGATGGCCCACAAAAAGTCCAGTAGTATTGGAAGGTTCTCTGTTGAAAGTCCGAATGGTCATTGTCATATAGGTGAAAACATACCAACATTGTCATTGTTTTGACTTCTGTCAAATTTTATGAGAATAATGGGATGTCTTGAGTGACTTGGCATCAGAAAGGCATCCAGGGAGGCCAATTCAGCGCACATCCAAAAACCTAGCAAAAGAAACACTTGAATTTTCAAAATGTCAGGATCTGAAAACTGCCCGTAGTTTGCGAATCACCCTATTCTCTTTTTAGGGCGGATTTTTGTCATTAGATCGTGAGAAGCAGAAGTTCCACAACTTGACTTCGTAACTAAACAGTTTATATGCAATTACAAAGTGATTTCCCTTGATAGGTGAGTGCCTTGGTAAACAACTCTGACATGCCACAGTTGAGATCCCCCCAGGGCGTATGGTGTTGCTTCCACGCAAGTTTCAACCCAAGGAATCACTGTCACTCCGTTCACATAACTTCTCTGTGAAGACGACAAGAAAGGGGCGAAGTCGCCATCCCTTGTCCCTGGAGGGCGTCTACGTAATTCTCCTTGTTAAACCTTCCGTATGCAGGGGGAAATGCCGCGGGCGGTGAAATGAGAAAGAGCTTTTGACAACGTGTGTCTTGGTTGTCTCCCTTAGACAATCTCCCCACTTCAGAGAACATTCCTTCTCCGTTTTGTCGCCAGCTGCCAGGCATCCAATTCCCGTGACCCCGCTACCTTCCTTCATTCCCAACTGACAATTAGGAGAAGCTAAGGACCGGGCGTTAACAGGACCCGCTTGTAAATCCCCTATTTCCGAATTTCAATAGAAAATTGAGCTACTGCAATGGCACCGATGACGATCCACTGAAAAAACGTCTGTTAAGTGGGTGTGGCACATAGCTTCCTCGTATCCATAACATGACTGTATAGATCATTGAAAATTATTATTGACTAAAGAACTTCGTTCAATCAAGCTCGAGGCTAAAACTTTATTTTCCCTTTGTTACTCACGAGGACCATCTTTACATCAGTCCGAACAATCCCTGAAAATTTCATCGAAATTGGTCATGAACTCCCGGAGTTATGCTTGTAACAAGGATTTCACGTTTGCGGATGCGCAGAGGCTACTATTGATCCGCGGGTCATGAAACTCATAGGGGGCCATCTACACATCAAACCGAACAATCCCTGAAAATTTCATCGAAATTGGTCAAGAACTCCCGGAGTTATGCGCGTAACAAGGATTTCACGTTTGCGCATGCGCAGAAGCTACTATTGATCCGGGGGTCATGAAACCTATAGGGGACCATCTACACCCCAACCCGCACAATCCCTGAAAATTTCATCAAAATCGGACTATAACTTCGTGTAGTTTTGCCCGTAACAAGGATTTGCTGACAGACACACAGACAGACACGGAACCAAAATTGTTCAGAAAGGTCTAAAACGCAAAATGCGAGTGGAATTTTTGATTTTGGAGACAAAAAATTTTCACATTCCGAAAGTGAAAACAATGCTTCCGCTACCTTGGTATACTCGGAAGCAAAACATAGTCGCGAAACGTCTGACATATCAAGTTCCCTTTGAACCTTCTTGTTTTATCTCTAAACTAGCTCTACATATTCCTGATACAAAATAAAAAAACGCAGCAAATTCTTTCACTGAGGTTTATTACTCAATTGGCTTGCGTTCATGATTTGAATTTCTACTAAGCTTTGGAGTGTGAGTGTTTCACAGGTGATAGAGCGATTATTGAATTTCAGGAGGCACACCAATGTGATCAACTGATCAATCCAAATCTGTTTGGTTGAGAACCGATTTAAGTGCTCTATGCATATTTCCTGAAATCACCAGCGAAACGCGCACACTCCAAAGCTCAGTAGAAATTCAAATCATGAACGCCCCAGTGAAAGAATTTGCAGCGTTTTTTGATGAGTTTTTTATCACTCCCTATTTATTTTTAAATACGTAGATTCTGTTTTCAATTAAAACATCAATTAGTTTATCAACAACAGGCTATTCCATTTTTCTGTATTCCCCTTTGAAAATGGAGAAATAAAACTCCGAAACGCTGGGAACAAGCTTTTTATTCAAGACCGAACCTCAATAAGCCCCCAGAACACTATACGTAACACTATACATATACATAATTTTGGTAAAATAGATGGTAGATCTTGAAATTGGGTGAGTCATTCACTCTCTTTTTGCTTCCGAGTCTACCAAGGTAGCGGAAGCATTGTTTTCACTTTCGGAATGTGAAAACTTTTTTGTCTCCGAAAATTGCATTTTGCGTTTTAGACCTTGTTGAACAATTTTGGTTCGTGTCTGTCTGTGTGTCTGTCAGCAATCCTTGTTACGGGCAAAACTACACGAAGTTATAATCCGATTTTGATGAAATTTTCAGGGATTGTGCGGGTTGGGGTGTAGATGGTCCCCTATAGGTTTCATGACCCCCGGATCAATAGTACCCTCTGCGCATGCGCAAACGTGAAATCCTTGTTACGCGCATAACTCCGGGAGTTCTTGACCAATTTCGATGAAATTTTCAGGGATTGTTCGGTTTGATGTGTAGATGGTCCCCTATGAGTTTCATGACCCCCGGATCATTAATAGCCTCTGCGCATGCTTAAACGTGAAATCCTTGCCACAAGCATAACTACGGGAGTTCTTGGCTGATTTCTTTAGAAATGTCACAATAATTATTTATCACTTCAGTCATCTATCCATTCACCGTCAATGTCAATTTTTATTATTAGGTATATTTTATAGTTTGTTCAATAGTTGAACATGCCTACCTTTATTTTCTCAAGTTATGCTCCTGCATAACAATAAATTTACCCTAATTCAATATTTACTTCGCCTAATTGAACGAACTTCTTTAGTCAATAATAATTTTCAATGATCTATACAGTCATACTATGGATACGAGGAAGCTATGTGCCACACCCTCTTGGCAGAGGTTTTTTATAAGAGCCCCATCTCTTTTTTGAAATCACCCCGGGAGAATAATATACATTTATTTTATACATTGTCGATTATTATTATACTGTGTCAACTCAATGGACCGCAGTTTATTCGAACAGCAAAAACGAGATTTTTATCGTTGCAAAGGCCCAGACGATATTAGAGAAAATAATTATGTTCGAACGGTGTATTGGATTAGCGATTACCTCCATACGGCCGGATTCCCCGTTGGGGCGGAGATTAAGTCGGGATAATGGAGGATTAGCGTGTCAAGGGGAGATACGAGCTGGGGAATGGAAGCGCATAAAAGGGCTTAGAGACCCTTTTGCGTCAACACTCCAACAAAATTGACTGGATAAATCCAATTCTCCGACTGTTCTAATTGGATCGGTCAACTATGGCAGAGGAAAAAGCGAAACGGGGACAATCAATTCCTCTTTATGTACAATGCGAAGGAGAAAAATTGTCATAATTGAATCATGTTGCGGTGAGTTTGTAGCTATACCACGAAACAATACCCCTAACATCAGAATTTCAGGGGTAAAAAAGGAATTTTTTCTAAAATCTACATGTTTTTTTTTTTTTTTTTTCTTGCCGAGAATTTCAAATATGTGCACGTTGCGCATCGCGTTCAACGAACTTTTTTTGTTTTATTATTCAATCAATCATAAACCATTGTAATCGCTCTTGAGAAAAAAATGTTAACCCCCCCTGCAAGTTTCATGGCTTACGTTTCAAAGGGTGTGGAATCCAAATCTGCAATAAACATTTTTACGTCCGTCAGGAAAAATCAATATTAGTCCGACGACGCCCCAATTCTTTAGCCAGCTCTCTCACTTAATTTAAAGTGCCCTTTAAGGGTTGTCAAAGTTGTCAAGGGTTGTCAAAGGGTTGTAAAATCCCTAAAATCTCAAAAAAAGTCAAGGCGGCCTAAATTTGTACTCTTTTTGAAGAGCACTCCACGAGGAATCGAATGAGCCCCTCCCACGGTTCGTAGGTGGAACCATTCCCGATCTATGGCCCGATTTATGGTGCCAACATTCGCGTTATTTTGGTTTATTATTGTTTTTGTGTTGATATTAGTGACGTAGTGATGCAGTGATGTAGTAATGTGGATACTGGAGTGAAGTCCTAAAAGGCTTTGTAGCCGATACACGGGTTGAAGCATTCTGATAACCATAAAAAACGCTGCAAATTCTTTCACTGGGGTTTATTATTCAATTGGCTTGCGTTCATGATTTGAATTTCTACTAAGCTTTGGAGTGTGAGTGTTTGACAAGTGATAGAGCGATTATTGAATTTCAGGAGGCACACAAATATGATCAACTGATCAATCCAAATAGGTATTTTGGTTGAGAACAGATTTACGTGTTCTATGCATATCTCCTGAAATTCAATAATCGCTCTATCACCTGTGAAACACGTACACTCCAAAGCTTAGTAGAAATTCAAATCATGAACGCAAGCCAATTGAAAAATAAACCCCAGTGAAAGAATTTGCAGCGTTTTTACTTGAAATATGTCACTAACTCTAAAATATGCGTATATATGTCAAAATAACTATGCATTTTTGGGATTATTGTGCTGTGATACGGTTAAGTACCTTGGTAGCTTTCAAATATTCCTTCAGGAAAAAAACTTGTTATTACCAAAGAATCCGCCCCCTAGTGATTAATAATGGAGCGTGTGCACGCAGAACACACAACTCAGCTGTCATAGACTGATCGGAAAATTGCAATCAACGCGATGAACGCTGAACTCGCCGGTAACACCTAGTTCTCGCTCACGTAGGACGTAGCGTTGATTGACAGAATCGTTGTTAGCCCCACATTTCAGTTAATAATGTGACGTTTTTCCAGAAATGTTTTTCAATAACGAGTTTCATAGGTTGCAAGTTGGTTTTGATCCAACAGCTAGCTTTGTAATTGTCACAGGCCGTTAGAGCCACATTTATAAATTTTCTGAAAAATGAATGGGTTTTTCTTTGGAAAATTATTTTAAATTCCGAACGTGTAAAAGTATTTGTAAGTGTAATTTGTATGGTGAGGGCACTTCTGCAAGGCTTCATGCCTTGAACGCATCTCTCCATCAAACAGTTTCTGTGGACACTTCAAGAATCTACGAGGGCCAAGGCATTTTTTATATAATCGAGAAGTACACCATCTGAAAGCTTGTACTTCAAATTATTTTTGCTGACGAGTTGCCGTTGAGGAAGTTTGTGACCACTTCCTGTACCTCTTCGTCCGATCTGAAGCGTTGTCAACCAAGTGTTTTTTCAATTTGGTGCCACTGCGTTACCCCGGAAGCGAAAATGCAATCTCGACAATGGGAACATCCCGAATCGTCACCACCGAAGAAATTCAAGCAGACGCTCTCCGCAGGAAAAGTGATGGCTACGGTGTTCTGGGACCGGAAGGGTGTCTTGCTTACCGAATTTACGCCTACAGGGACGACATTAAATTCGGACAGATACTGCGAAACGTTGAAAAAACTCAAAAGAGCCATTCAAAACCGACCAAAGGCGTTAGGCTGCACCACGATAACGCGCGCCCGCATGTTTCCCGGAAGACTCGTGCCTTGATCGAAAAATTCGGCTGGAATGTGGTTCAACAAGCCCCTTACAGCACTGATGTTGCTCCCAGCGACTATCACTCGTTTCCCAAATTGAAACAACACTTGGGTGGACAACGCTTCAGATCGGACGAAGAGGTACAGGAAGCGGTCACAAACTTCCTCAACGGCCTGGCGGCGGAGTTCTTCGAAGAGGGTTTTCAAAAGTGGATAACTCGTCAGCAAAAATGTATAGAAAACGCTGCAAAAACGCTGCAAATTCTTTCACTGGGGTTTATTATTCAATTGGCTTGCGTTCATGATTTGAATTTCTACTAAGCTTTGGAGTGTGCGTGTTTCACAGGTGATAGAGCGATTATTGAATTTCAGGAGGTATGCATAGAGCACGTAAATCTGTTCTCAACCAAAAAACCTATTTGGATTGTTCGGTTGATCATATTTGTGTGCCTCCTGAAATTCAATAATCACTCTATCACCTGTGAAACACGCACACTCCAAAGCTTAGTAGAAATTCAAATCAAAACGCAAGCCAATTGAATAATAAACCCCAGTGAAAGAATTTGCAGCGCTTTTCACAGGTGATAGAGCAATTATTGAATTTCAGGAGGCACACAAATATGATCAACTGATCAACCCAAATAGGTATTTTGGTTAACAACCGATTTACGTGCTATAATAATAATAAACCCCAGTAATAATATTGAATAATATTTACCTATATATTATCAGCGTTTCATGCATATCAGAATGCTTCAACCCGTGTATCGGCTATAAACTACAAGTATCCACATCGGCTATCACTCCAGTATCCACATTCACTACACCTCGACGCTATCGGCCGGACATCACTAGGTTACAAACAAACAATAATAAACCAAAAAACGCAAATGTTGGCACCATAAATCGGGCCATGCATCGGGAATGGTTTGACCTACGGACCTGCGGAGGGGCTCATTCGATTCCTCATGGTATGTTCTTCAAATAGGTAAATATTTAGGTCGATTCGACTTGTTTTGAGGTTTTTAGGGATTTTACAAAACTTTGACAGCCCTTAAAGGGCACTTTAAATTGAGTGAGAACCCAATCCAATCCGGTCGTCGGACCAAGATGGATTTTTCCTGAAAATTTCAGATTTTTTGCTCCAGCCGTTTGGGAGAAATCGTGCGTACGGACGAAAAAATTTTTATTGCAGATTCGGATTCTACACAATTTGAAACGTAAACCATGAAATTTTCAGGGGGGGTTAGAATTTTTTTTTCCAGAGCAATTACAATGGTTTATTTATACAATCTGTTGAATAATAAACCAAAATCTGGCGGCTATGTAGAAAAATAGTTTAAAGTACAAGCTTTCGGATGGTGTACTCCTCGATTATAGTAAAAAATGCCTTACACCTGAAAAAAATGCGGGAACCCTATTTTTTACTTGACCCTCGTAATAAAACGGTTATATTAGATAACCCTTCTACTTAAATCCTTTATCTATGTTTACCAGATGTGATATGTAGTACATTATCTAAACTTCGAGCTTAAGTGCCTTGTAATTATCTTCTGGGTCCTTTAAAACGAGCTTCTTTTATATTGCGCTTCCATACGATTAGGATTAGTAAACAGATTAGCCACATGGTTCCTTCAACTGCTCAGTGTGTCTCTATACAGTGCAATTAGCTTCTATACGTTCATCAAAATCAATCATCATAAAAGTTACTCCGTAAACACTAAAACCCAGTCTCTCAGTATGTAATACAATATGATATCTAACTACCAACAATGATAAAATACATTTTATGTACAAAAAGACGTCAGAACCCACGAATGTAACAAGTTAAATTTAACGAGATGAAATAAAACACCTCCATATGATCCACTTGGCCGCAAATTTATGACAAAAGTTATTAGAAATGCCTTTCTTATTTCTTTCGTCGAGCACAAAGGTTTAATATTGAAAGCAATAAACCTGAATCGAAATAATAAATCTTCCTTTTCTCTAAATACCATTGGAATTCGATGAAAAACTATTACTTATATAGTTCAATGGAACTACAGTAACACTCTGGAACGTGGAAAACAGTGACGTCGAATGACATTGAAATACGCTAAGGAGTTTTAGCTATCGCAGAATCGGAAAATTAAGCCGTTTTTCCATATAAATCTGTTTTTTTCATCTTCAGCAATCCGAATAATCACGACTAAAATTGTTGCATTGTGGTTCAACGTATAACCATCAGATGGTCAGATTCTGGCATACGGCCATGGTACCACACAGCATTGGCATCGCACAAACGCATTGTGCAGAACGACGAGGGCAGCAATGTTGGTAAAATCCCTCGTATTCCTTTTTGAAAACCCCAATGACCTCATCGACCTAGTACAAACATTGTCAATGTGCGGAATAAATGTCAACCATCCGTCAAAATTGTACCAAGATCTTTCATTAAACACACATATTACATACATGTTGTACGTGGATTTTGGAATCCCAAAAAAAAATCGGATTTCGTGATCAGGCGAAAATCTCGTTTAAACCCAGTCAGAAAATCCCCAAAAAATTACGTTTTTCCAGTTTCAACGCTCTGGAATCAAAACTTAATTTGCCAGTGCAAAGTTGAATTTTACATTTCAAATAGCTGCAAATGATTACACGAGGGTATACTATTTCTGTATTAAAGATGCTCTCCTAAGCGGCTTGTGCAGGACTAGGTTCACTCAGAAACGCACGTAGAAATCCAACTGAAATTTAACGAGATAAAAATAGAAATGCAAGCAAACAGAATGTTTCCGCACGTTCTCTTCAATTCTCATTGAAGCTTGGGAGGTGGCGTTGAGGATAATCGAATGTGACGACTCGGGTTACTGAATGATCAGGCGTCCGCTGATCATGGCGTTCGCTCAAAAATGTGTCAGGAAGACGGTCGGGCTGTACAGCCTTAAAATTCAGCGGGAGGTCTGAGTTAGACCGCCTGGCTAGCAACAGCCCAAGTAACACGGTCGGTGCAATAGATTAAAAGCTCCATAACGCCATCTCCCAAGCTTCAATTCATTGGAGGAGAACACGCGGAAGCATCGCTGTTGCCTGCATTTTTATTTTATCTTGTAAAATTTGCAGTCCGGTTCTGGTAGTCCGGTGATCCGGTTAAGAAGACTATCCAATACAAAAATAATAAACCTTTGTGTAATAATCTGCACCTTTTTCAAATTTTGAGGGAAAGGATGATCGTATAGCAACCGGTTTGGTCTGACATGAAAACTACCCACTTACATCGAAAGTTTTTGAGATTTCAATTTTCAGATAGTTTACCGAATCCTTAAATACGTTCTCTTAGGGTTGATTTGCACATCCCGGATCAATATTGGATTTTTGAGCCGAAAATCGTTATTTTTGTGTTTTTCACCAAGGGGTCTCGCTTCAAGTAAAAAAGTAGGGTTTTATGGAAGGTTCATGAAAAAATTCATAGGTCAAAGTTGTTACAAATTTGTCGTAGAACCGTCACATATTGAGAAAAAAAAATGTTATCTTTACATTTTTAGAGCCGTACTGCAGAAATCCGCTTAAACATGTTTCTAGGTCGATTACAAAGATTTATTACTCTTATCCAAAAAGGGTGGGGACGAGGTCATATTTGGCACCTCGTATATTGAAAATGGCCGTACGGAAGCTCAATATCGGAGTGAATCGAACACCCATTAATTTTCTCGGTCGTGGAGGGAGACTCATCATTTTCGAAGGCGTTTGCCCTTTGACTGCTCCCCGTCTCACTCGCTCTCGTCACTCGCCGATTCCATTTATCTCTCTCTCCCTCTCTGCCCGGTTTTGCACCCTCTTTTCATAAGTTTCGGAATGTTGTTGATCCGTCGCCTTGACGACCCGGTCGATGATGGGCCGGAGGGGGGTGTGTTACGGACGGCTTCCTAACCTACATCCACAGAAACCCGCGGAACTGCCAGGTGAAAATCGATTAACCTCCCGCGTCTATCGTACGTCTCCGGGGCCCCTCATTGTATTGTCGGTTTCAAGGTTGAAACGGTTGAGTTAATTCGTTGAATATTCATAGAAATCCGAAGTTCCTTCGAAACAGGAGCGCAATCGTTCATTCCACTAGAACCATAGAAAATGGTGCTGGTCGCATTTGTAGAGTAAAATGTTGAAATGTGTTGTGAAGTTATGGGGACATCAAATTTGAACTAATGAAAATTTGGTGTTGAGTTACAAAATTTAGAGCATGTGAATTTTGAATGGGTGAACGAATTTGGAAGAGCTGCATTGGGATAATAAATAGGTACTTGAACATCATGGTGATTTACGTATTTACCTGAAGGGGCGACGAAGGGACCACGGAGTAAGGTCACCCGCATTAATTTTAGGCGTTAACTACAACACGTCGAGGAGCAAGTAATTCCCTGAGGATGAACACAGCTACAACTCAAGACTACTTGGTTCCGAAGAACCCAGCTGTACTGTGTATATGAGGTAGCAAGTATAACAACTACGATCTCGAAACATAGTGGAGCAAGCAGAGCAGCTTCGACACCAGTGAATTTACGGCTAAATTTCAAAACAGCAGAGTAGGTTTAGGACAGAGAGACCGAAACAAAAGAGGGGATCTGAATGAACCCCCTTAGATAGTCAAGCAGCCCTTAAGGCCCTGGCCTCTTTTAGAATTTCCTCGAGGCTGGTGCGGGAGTGCTTGGCTAACCTCAAGATTCTTGCTAGTAACAATAAGATTACATTGGTGGTGGTGACACCCTAGCTAGGAAGGGTACTGCTTCTCTCCGGTGTCCCAGAACCCTTCCTGGGCACTGCGGAGAGCTTTCTTCGGGGGGAGCTTTCCTATGGCAGGGTAAGAAGAGTACTGCCTGCTGGCTCCGTGTTAGGAGGCAGAGGCAGGCAAAGCAATTTATTGACTTCTCCAGGAAGAGAGCTAACGAGCTGCTCAGCCGAGGAAGAAGGGAGATACATATAGTAACGGGGCTCTGAATGGGGCACTGTCCATTTAGATACCATCTCCATAACATGCCCACCCTCTGCCAATTCTGTGGGGCAGAGGACGAGACTGCGTGTCATGTGACCAGCCATTGCCCTGTGCTGGCAAAACAGCGTTTTCTAATCTGAGAACAGGCTTCCATTGATCCTCGGGTTATTAAAGCGGGGGAGGTTAAGACTCTCCTCTCATTCGCTGAAACGTGGAGGGGAAGGGTGGACTTTCCAGCACTTTTTTTGGGGGTTCGACGAAATTAGGTCGTCACAACAGACTGGGATGTCAATGCCTAACCAGTAATTACCAAGCAGTTAGTGCTTGGGTCCCAGACAGATCCTGACGTTGGGTGCAAGTACACTGGCCCTGGCAGGGTAGCCAGGTCGTGCAGTCAAATGTGCCTGGGAACGGGTTTGAGGTAACGACCTCCTTCTCCAGCCACAATAGACCCACCAGGGCCTCAGTGGTTTAAAAAAATGAACCCCCTTGGGCTGGTCCGGACTTATTTACACGGGTGCTCTGACCAACCATGTGAGTTTTCCCGTCCCTTCTGTGACGGCGGAAAACCCATAATTCTAGACTCTTTGTCGTCCTTCGTCGGTTTATTGTTAACCACACGTTATATCACAATTCTTGGAGCTCGTCTCAGCAAAATTAATGGATAAAACTATCATGCCATTAAATAAATAATTAAAGTACCTGTAAGTGATGAAGGCGAATACAAGCGCTACCAGAGAGACGGAGGTGGTGAGAACTACGATGAGTGACAGGACTCCTTCCTCGGGAGCGGCCGACCCCGCGTAGTGAACCCCAGTCAGATTGGGGAACCCGTGGAGCCGGCTCGTGTACAGGGTTTCCATCTGAAAATAAGTTTTATATGTAATACACTGATAGATCGTTTCATAATCAAATTACAAGATCGACAGGTAATTACATGAATACATCATATTCCTCTTTATAGAGGGAGAAGTAAGTCTGTCTGTATAAGATCGATTCAGATAGAGCTTTACCGATTTTGATGCTTATTTTTGCAAAATTCTCTCTTATGAAAAGACTGAATCGCAAAGCAATTCAAATTTTTTCAACACATACGGAGCCACCAATATCAATTGAGTTAATTCTGAAGCTAATTACTGTCTGGAGAATCTTTGTGAATATCACAGGTGCAAAACCACAATAATCAGCTGATAGAGGTCTGAGCATACTTTCTTCCTTCTTCTGTCAGCGGTAATGCAACTTTAAAACACATTGTATTTGAAGAAAAAAAAAACAGCTTTCCTGGTAGTACACAATTGATTTTAGATTTGAGGTAAGTAATTGTGCTGTTGTACAAGTCTTTGGAGTATGCCAGAATAATTTGGCCCCCCTTTTATGCAGCATACAGATTCCATTGGAAGTACATGCGTTACCTTGCATTCAAACTGAAAATACTACTGGAACACGTTGATTTTAGGCACCTGGCGGCTTAGTACGGGTTGCCCACTTTCGAATGCCGTAGAGTACGTTTTTTCACAAGATTTTGAATGGAGTTCTCCAATCCACATCGCTACTCTCTAAAGTCAAGATAAATGTGTCTCTCAACAGAAGCGATGTGCCCTAGTGGCCCTCGGGACCCGTAGGGATGCATTGGATATGTGCTTCCTCCGGAACCCGGTAACTGGCCGCGTTGACAGTCCCATTTTGCTAGCTGAACTCAACTTCAACGTACCTGCATATCACTCTCGTCACTCACGTCTGGTTAGATCAACATTCTCCCCAACAAACTACATAAGCCACCAACCCATCAACAGACTCCCTCGGCTGGCTAATCAACTCCTAACCTTCAACCCATCCCTCGACTTATTCAGCAACCAATCCCCGCAGGCATTTAAATACCAGCTGTTTCACCAACTTCTACAAGGTTGATTTATTTTAGCCGTAGTTCTATTTCAATTTCTTTTCCTATTTTATTTGTATTTCGTATCTCCATGTTTTACTTCACTCGTCCACGATACCCACCCAGTGGCATGACAGCATGTGTTTGTTTTTCTGTATATGCAATTGGGCATTGCCCATATTTCAAATAAATAAATAAATAACTCGCTAAACACTCTTGTTTCAGGTGCCTTTCGCAACCCACAACCACCTTCGGGTGTCGTTTGCCTCGTGAAGTCAATGCTTCCCTGGAGTCAAGTGACTGTGGCATATTTAGTACCTCTTCCTAGACCTTCAAGCTGGGGATGGGACATCGTAATAAAGTATCTCGGGACTGAAAATTACAATTCTTTTCAATTTCAAACCCCCATACTGAAATGAAAGAAAAGTCATCAAACACCTTCCTATTATACAGTCGAGGAGGTGTGAGAGTGTTACCATTCGATTCCGAAAAACTCCAGAATTAGCCAGATAAAAAAACACGTATTTTGTCATTAAAACCGTATTTTCACTGTAAAATCCAATTAATTTGTTAAAATCATTAGAAAGCTGACATTTTGGAGCGGTTTTTAGGCTGTCTGCACAATACAAAAACTAATAGGATTACAAAGCATTTACAAAATAGGCCATTTTACAATTTTGACAAAATTTACTTTTTGGACTCGTTTTTTGCGCCTTAATTATGCATGAAAGAAAATGTTTAGGCACTAAAAAGACAGAAGATTTCACGGTTTTTATAACGGTACTCTCAGATTTGAGTTCTTCGTGCAAATTGAAGAAGTTATGGCAATTTTAGTGAAGTAAGGACGAAAACACGAGAAAAATCTTAATAGTGAAATAACTCGGAAACGATGCCTCTAGAAAAACTCTAGGGGGTATTTTTGGTTGGAAATAGATTGTAGAATACGTACAAAAGCGGTGGGACACGTTACAATCTGTATAATTGACAAAACTTATCGAGTACAACAGAAATGTTAGTAATACACACAAACTTATCTAACTTTCGATAGTTCATGGTCCTCGAATCGCTTAATAGGAACCAAGGATAGCAACGATCGCTGTAATGATGAGATTTGATTTCAGTTGGCCTCCCCATGAAATCGAATGATTCTCATTCAAACCGTAATTACTCTACGAACTCCGATCCCCCATCTCTCATCTGACGAAGCGGATTAATTCGCCACGTAATCTTCAATTCCACATAATCCCTAATCCAATTCCGCAATCCCCGACTACCAATCTTCTTGGGGGGGTTCAGTTATTTATGATGTCCCCAGCGTTTCCTTTGATTTTCTCCGATCTCTCTCGGGAGAAGGAAGGAGGATCCCCCTTTTCATCCCTGACAGTCTTAGCTCCTTGTCTGTATACCTTTCGGTATCGGTCGTTTGTCAGTTGATTAAAACCTTTCAAAGCTCAGAAGCGAGCACTTTGGTTACATTGCTAAGTTTTCGCTTTGAGGACAAATGAAGTTCCCGTTTGGCTTAGTGGCTTCTTACTCGTTGCCGCCAGCAAGACACAGAGAGAGCGTTTGACAAGGCTAATGTACACAACCCTGAAGAGATTAAGACGATGTGGTCCTCTCCAATGGAATATTTGTCACCAAATCGTTTGAGAATGTTTGAGACGCATTGCAGATGGATTTTAATAAGTTTGTCCAATAAATGGTATTTCACTTTATATTCATTTGATTTTATTTCGAAGCCGCATTGTTGTCACATAAAGCAGGTTCGTCCGACTGAGAGCCACCGAGTCCACTCAGTGGAATAAATAGTATTTCACCGGTAAATTTCGTTTTTTAAAGATATTTCTGTGGCAATCATAGAGTTTACTGGATCAAATCTGTTTGATTTTATTGTTTCGAAGCCGAGTCATTTTGGGTTGCGCCGAGAAGGGATCGGTATCACTTAAAGTAGACTCGTATTTGCCAGCAAATTATGTGTGACAGTTATAGATGCATTTTAGGGATTTTAAGAAATTTGTACGAAATTGGTCCAGACGTCCATATGATAAGCATTTTTTGAAAATCCTGGTTTCGTGATGGAATAGGGCGACACATACAGTAGGTTTTGTCCGGCTGAGAGCCATTGATTCTCTTTTGGTAAAATAGTATTTCACCGGTGAATTTCGATGTTAATAGGTATTTTCGTGGCATTTTCAGTGAGTTTACCGGACTAAATTTGTTTGATTTTGGATAATTATTCAATAATAAACCATTGTAATCGCTCTTGAAAAAAAAAATGCTAACCCGCCCTGAAAATTTTATGGTTTACGTTTCAAAGGGTGTAGAATCCAAATCCGCAATAAAACGCTGCAAATTCAATTATAACATCAATTATAACAATCCACTTAAGTGTTAACGGCTGTTGTCTTCCAAGGAAAATCCATGTTGGTCCGACGACGCCCCCATTCTTGAGCCATTCTCCTTATTTAAAGTGCCTTGGAGAGAGAAGAGCTGTCGTTGAAAGTAATGACGTGACGGCAACGTCGCTAAATTCAACTCGCGATTGTAATATCAGAGTTTCTCGTACCGTACAACACCCGTTGTTCATATTAAATTCTGATTCCACAAAAAATTTCATGAAAATTTGACCTCTGATTTTTTAGACCGCGCACATAGCGTTTAGCGAGCATCAGCACACCAACATTGGGGTCAAATGATGTTAGCAAACTGTGATAAACAATGTGCTACATATCAATTTTTTAACGTTGTTCAACGCGGAATCACATTGTGCTGATTCTCGATTTTAGCAGATGTGAACAACCTTGTGGTAGGGCATCACAAAAGTTGGTTTAAGGGTCAGATTTTCTTGATGTTGACCTTAAAAACCTGTATCTGTAATAAAAAATATATGTTCCCATTTGAAACAACAAGTTGGTGTGCGTTGCGCACTTGGGTTTTTCTCATTCCACGGGACAACCGAGGATTTGATTCTGACAAAAAAATGTTCTCCTAAATTTATGATTTTTTTTTTTTAACAATCTAGATGTTACTCAAATGGTATAGTGATGTTCAAGCACGCATGATATTCGTTTGTTTCCTCAAAATTCAGATTTTGAAATTTTATAGAACACGACAATGATATGTATCCATGACAACGGGATTTGTCAACCAAATAACGATAGAATTATGTAAACGATGTGTAGGTAGGTAGAAAGGGGGGGAAATGAGACCGATATTGAAACCAAAACGCAGCAAATTCTTTCTGGGGTTTATTATTCAATTGGCTTGCGTTCATGATTTGAATTTCTACTAACTTTGGAGTTAAAAAAACTCTTTCACTTTCATTCAAGTGATAGAGCGATTATTGAATTTCAGGAGGCACACAAATATGATCAACTGATCAATCCAAATAGGTATTTTGGTTGAGAACAGATTTACGTGCTCTATGCATGTCTCCTGAAATTCAATAATCGCTCTATCACTTGCGAAATACGCACACTCCAGCTTAGTAGAAATTCAAATCATGAACGCAAGTCAATTGAATAATAAAACCCAGTGAAAGAATTTGCAGCGTTTTGTTTTGAAGCCGCGTTGTTTTGGGTTGTACCAAGAACGGATCGATGTCGCATAAAGCAGGTTCGTCCGGCTGAAAGCTAATGAATCTGTTTCGGTCGAATAAATGGTATTTCACCGGGGAAATTTAATTTTGATATTTATTTCCGAGGAATAGTCAATGAGTTTACCGAACCAAATCTGTTTGATTTTGTTTCGAAGCCGCGTTATTGAGGCCGGCACCCAAAAGGAATCGGGTCTATATGAAGTAGGTTCGTCCCGCTACGAGCTATTCAACAGTTCACCGTGGAGTCTATTCCAGGGAATATTTATTTAAATTTTATATCGGGGAATTTTGCTCATCTTCAAAACATTCCATCTCCATCCTGTATCTCTTTGCCTCCTCTTTCTCTTTCTGTCCAGAAATTATTTTTTCAAAGTCGCTTGAGAGTGTTAAAGTGTCAAGCGACAGTTTCAAAATGGTGAGGTCACCTTTTTCCCACCGACCTCTCATCAAGAGGACGAGCCAAGTTGAGAAGCACGTTTTCTTCCTACCTCTGATATCCGCTAATGATGTTAATCCCAGTTTCCGTAATGATCCCGACTTCGATGGGCCGCTTTTCGTAGTGTGTTCTTCCCCACTTTATAAGGCTTTTTTGTTCCTGTTCGGCTTCAAAAGACTTTTTGTATACTGTGAAAACAATACCGCCAAGGTGGTTGACTTTGGCTTAAAAGGTAAAGTTTGCATGAACGCAGAATTTCGGAAGTGTGATCACCAGACCACTTCTTTTTCGAATAATTCATTTTGACCTAATTTATTAGACCTTCAAAGTGTAAAATCTCGTGGAGCAATGTTTACTTTAGATTCACAGAGAACTAGTTAAATAACAAAAACGTGATCATTACAAGAAAGTAATTCCCAGATTCTACCGGGTTGTTCGAACTAAAATGTTTAAGCTAGTCAGCGGTATCTCGTATCAACTTAGAATAGATCGTATCATCATTCTACAGGGTGTCCCAGGAGTTATGCACAATCCGACTCCTACGTGTTCTTCAACTCATTTCCAACCAAAAATGCCACTTAGCAATTTTTCGCCAGAGGCCTCGTTTCCGAGCTATTGGCGATTTAACATTTGTTCGTGTTTTCGATCTTAAGTCATTAAAACGGTCATAACTCCCTCAATTTTGGAGATAGCTCAAATTTGATGACACCGTTGTAAAGGGCGTTACATTTTCAATATATTTGATGTCAGAAAACTTTTTTTAAATTGCATTGAAGATGTGCGATTGTCAGTTTTGTCAAAATCTTGAAATCGCCTGTTTTCCATCTCGCCTAGAAACCCCATGAATGCTGGACGCAGAACTGTGCAGGCCTGGTAAATCGTGCGCCAAAATGTCAGCTTTCCAACGGTGTGGTCGTTTTGGTTTTTAAAAATATTTTTAGTTAAGAAAGTGGTGTTTAACTGCAGAAAAACGTGTGTTTTCTGTTAAAATTGAGGTTTTTTCCAAAGTCTCGATGAATGCAACTCATCGCAGTCGGAAATGAGTTGTAGAACACGTAGGAGTCGGATTGTGCGTAAGTCCTGGGACACCCTGTATCACTGAAAAAGACCTAATGTTCGAAAATTGGGAAAGCTACGGAGGAGGTATTGTCTTGGTCAGGGGCGAGGATATGCAATGACCCGCACGACCCACCGGTCTTGAAGGAGGGGTTGCTTTGTGCGCCGTGTATTATCAACCCCAATCTGATTTGGCCGTAGCATTGAGTGTTGATATGTTGATAATTTGTTGTTTCTGGCCAAGTTCAGTTTTAGTAAAATGTTCATTGACTCTAACATGTTATCCAGCTGTTGGACAATGGTAAGATATTGGCGCCAACACATGTCAACTAACCTTTTGAAGGGATTGATCTACGCCAGAAAATGTCCTGTGAATCGTTGTAACAAGTTTATATTTTACATCTTACGACATTATCTAAAACTTTTCAAAAGATTTACAGTACAGATTCCACACGTATAGATTCTATACACTAGCATTTGCTTGACATTTTGTTTGATTCGGATAGAAATTAGTTCCGTAAATCGAATGAGATCAATCATTTTGCTGTACGATCATCTGTACGTTTAAGATTTGAAAAAATCCGGAGGCTATTTTTTTTTTTGAGGACTCGTTGGATACCAAAATGAGTAGCTGGCGACAGCACACTGACCGTGGTGAATAGTATACGAATGTGCTACCCATAGCTTTAATTCAGTCGAGTATGTGCCAGGACTAGGGGAACAAACGGAACCATTTTTACCTGAATTTTCATTTTATCTTTTTGATTTTAAGTTGTTCTGTTTGTTAGTTTCATTTCTGAGCGAACCTAGGAAGCATTACTCTGGCTGTACAGTCCAGTTGTGGTGATCTTTGGTGAACCAAAAAATGCGGATCTTTGCTTTTTGCTACGGAGTGAACACTGCAACGGAGTAGAATTTTAACAAAGGAGGAGATAGAATGAAACAGTTACCCCTTGCATGGGTTGAGTCCGTTATCCCGCAACACCCAGAGGATACTTTGAAGCTAACAGGCCATAGGTATAAATACTGGTGCAAAAGTTTAAAAAAAAACGGGATCCATAACTATAAAAACTATCTATTAATTAACCCGTCCAAGGAACGGTTTCAACCAAAATGTTGGTTAGATATTGTGAGCTTCTAAGGAAAAAAACAATCAAAAGAAGTTATCTTCAATTACTATCGTGTAAACGTTTCCTGAATTCTTAACTACCCTTTGATGTGTTTTTCCGTCCCATTCGAAGCCCCATTTTCCGATCGCACGTTTGGAAACCATAAGAAATTCGGTCTGCGGTTCTCACCCGTGAAAATTAAACGCCCGGATCCCGGATGCATAATGCATTCGAGTTCATTAGCATAGGTCTATAGAGGTACTCAAAGACCCAGACGGTGATGGGGCGGAACTGCCGGGGAGAAATACCGATCACATATTCCTACCGCGTCGGAAGGAATTTCCACTTAAAGACTTCGAATTTGAAAGTTAAATTCTCAAATAGAAACTGCTGTTTGTCGTTATCATTGATGGCCTTAGGATTGGTTTAAAAACGCTACAATTTGTTACATAGCGGTTTATTATTGAACATAAATCACTGATCCATGCATACAGTCCCACGAGTTTTTAAATCTTCATATTCTTTTGCAAGGATCTCAAAAATCAAATTTGCGGATCCCGCGCAACTGCGCAATCATTTTCATTTCTTTTCCATTTTCTTATTTTGAATGAGAACCCACATTTTTTATTGCAAATTCGAATTCTACCCAAAATGTCAAGGAAATTCGACGCCCCCCCCCCCCCCAAGCAATTATTTTTATTATTGCACGCGAAGTTGCGCAACTCCCAAAATTGTCAAATAGTGGTTGATTGTGAACTCCAAAGTGTGGCATATGGAATTTTCGTTGTTTTTTAATTCATCAGTTATTTGATTCACGTGATAATTATTGCGGAATAATTAGCGAAACAGCCTGAACCGCACATTCCCTGGATATGTCATCAAAATCTGACGGAAACTGATGGAATTCAACGAGTTACCAAATTCTTGGCAGACAGACGGACAGACAGACGCGAAACGAAAGTTGTTCAGAAGGGTCTAAAAAGCAAAATGCGAGTGTAACTTTGATCTTGAAGAAAAAAAAATGTTTTTTCTCCCAAAACTGAAAAACGTTTGGCGTAAGGAGAATCGGAAGCAAAAACAATAGAATCAGATCGTAAAATACTCTTCAAGTGGATCAACGGAACCAACGAACATTCTCGCTTCCATTAAAATGACTCTCAAATGATCATACATATTTTTTAATGATTTAACCACTTTTTTTAGCAATACGGTAGAATTAACGATCGTAATTACATAATTTTAATGGTGGATCAGGAAAACAAAGTTCCTTTTTTTCCCTATCACAAAATGTGATCTACGTTTTAATTTTCACACACAAGAAAAACATAATTCGTTCTTATCATTTTCCGACACAATTTTTATAACAGTTATTAGCCCGTTCCGGTTTATTTTATTTTTTTCAATAATAAGCCTTTGTAATCGGCTAAGAAAAACTAGTTTTATGACCCCCTCATCAAAATTAGTCGGATTATTTATCGAAATGAGTAGAGTCCCAAAATGAATAAAAAGATATAATTTTCCCCTCAGGGCCTTTATAGGAAACTACCAACTGAACCCAAGTTTAAGAAGCTTGGCTGGGAAATCACCTACGGGGTCTGGCTGGAACTGAGTTACTGGCTCTACCTGCAATCAATTCGTATAGGTATGAAATATTGAAAGATTTAGATAGTAAAAACTTTCAAATGGGATAATCTGCTTTTTTTTGTTTTTTTTTTTTAAAGAATTTGTTCAATTCTAAATGTCGAATCAACGAATCTATTTGTATCTTGAGAAAATAAAGGTAGGCGGATACTCAACTATTGAAAAAACTATAAATAAACCTAATTTGTCCAACAATTTCAGTTTATCTCTGAATTCCGTTGCGTACATTTTGAAGATGATGGGCGTTCGTGATTTGCTCTAGCTACGCCCGTTCGATTTCAATAAAGGGGCTTTTACACTACCGGATTTCAGACCCGAAATGACCTCTGTCAAACTCTGAGGCTACTTTTATTTTATTTATATATTTTTTTTTTATATATAAATGAAAAAAATTTGTAGTTTGAGTTTTCAAAAATCGTGCATTGGAAGGTGTTTTCAAAAAAATTTTATAGTTCGATATTTTTTATGAAAAAATAGTACATTGAAAGGTTTTTTACTGAAAAAATTTAGTAGTTTGATAGTTTTCATGAAAAAATCAAGCATTGAGAGTTTGTTTTTCTTAAAAAAAATTAATAGTTCGACATTTTTTATTTTACAAAATCGTGCATTGGAATTTTTTTTCAATTTGGTAGTTTTAATGAAAAAATCATGTACTGAAATGTTTTTTTATTTTTTTTTTAATTTGGTAGTTTGATGGTTTTTATGGAAAATCGTGAATTTTAAGGGTTTTTTCTGTGTTTTGTGAATTAGTGCTCCTGGGCGCGTTTGAGTCGAAGTTTGGGGACAAAGCCAGCCCCCACCGCTTCTCCTGGTGAACGGGACGTGTAATCGTCTACCAGGAGGATCTCTCCGATCCAATCGTGACAATCACCGTTCCGCAGCACTCACAGCTTCACGATCGTTTCAAAAACCTAAGGTGTCATTCGCAAGGAATTGCTGATTTTTTCTGAATCCAATACTTGAAGAAAGTCTTGCGTGGGTCAGAACTGGTCTTTGGACGTACATTTTCTTCATCCATATCCTAATTTTCCTCCGTTCACTCCTGCACACGGCCAAAGCAGTTGACGCGACACCCACGGATTGCTGGTTTGTAGAAAATGGAGCTGCCAAAATGACACGTTCGACGCTTCCATGAAGAAAAAGGGAAGATCAGCATCCAACCTGATGGGGGTCGGGTGCCCGACAACTGGTCGTGTAAACGCCAAGCTCTGTCGCGATGAGAGGGAGCGAGATAGGCACCATGGACGGGAACGTGCAGTCGGTAGTGTCAAGCGTACTTAAGTGAATCTTTCTGAAGGAGAATCCGTAGCACCCAAAGAACTAGACCACTGGAATGAAGACTGGACATGTTCGAAGGAGGTTCAAGCGATTATGTCAAGGTTTGCTCCCCCTCCCCATGTGGGCTTTCTGGGCGCGGTATCTCTGTTTTTCCCACTGTGTCTATACCTTTTACACTTCCGGCCCTGTATCCTATGGTGTGCGATGGAACTCCCAGATCATTTCACAATCATTCCCGTCAGAATCGGTCCGGCAGTTTACCGAGAACATAAGTACATACCTACATACCTACTTCAAGTTTTTTATATAACATTTGATCGCCTATAAAAGCCATAAAACACAGGAATAATAAAACTCGGAGGTCTAAAGTCTCAGTTCTCCATTGACACGGGACCAGTTCACACGAAACCAAGTAGTTTCATTCCCCTTAGTTCGAATTCCCTCGGTTCCCCTTCGACTGTCAACCAATGGCCAATAAAATTGAGTAAACATCCCAACGATATTCTCAACCATCTCGACGACATTCAACTTCATTTCAAAACTTCTGGCTACAAAATTCCCAGCCCATTGGTTGTCGTTTCTCAGACATGTTGACGGTGTTGAATTAATAGCCAATTATTATACCCATTGTTGAAACATGAAACCCTGAGAGTGAGAATTAAAATTGAATGTAAGATACCCGAGTTTCAGTAGAAGGTTGTCATTTGACGGTTTCTAATGATCTATATAACTATTGTCGTTTTGATGAGCTCGGCTTCCGTCCGGTGTCAGCTTTCTGATCTCAATTTCGCTTACCAGAAGATGAACGAGATCGACGAATTGGGGAGGATCGTTCAGGAGGCGGGCATGGAATTACGGGGACGCGGGCTGGAATACGCTCATTGGTTGGTGTATCAAGTGGCTGCCGATATTCTCACGAGTCTCGCAGGGGTGCAAGGTAAGTACCACTGCCAGGCTGGGAATAGGTGGTTCCCGCGAAGCTGGCACTTGGGTCTATCATGGCACGGTAGGTCAGGGACTGGTGGAAGTAGAGAGTAAAGACCATCCTACGAACATCGAATCGTCTGCAGGTGACTCAAGGAGACAATAGTGGGTTGTGCAGATGTTTTCGACATAGACTAGCAGAGATTTCCTATCAATCAGTCAAGTGCCAGCCTAGCTGTAAACACCTACTCGAAATTTAATTATTTTTCAAACCTCAATATAAATATTCTTCGCCGATATTTTATACTTCAATGTATCAAAATATATCGATATCAAAACGGAGCAATCTGATCTGATATATATGAGGTTTTGGCGCATGATATCAACTAATTTTTGGGTAAAATGGGATCAAAATGAAGCATAACGTCCCCAACCGTGATTGATCTGTGTTGTGTGTCATTCAGTATGAGTGGATTGGTGGGTAATTTTCGTGTGTGCGCTGATGTATTTTCGGACCACCCACCCATTGAGCTAGTTTTACTCGTCCCAAAGCGTATGGGTGGAGATTGTGAATTAATTCCCAGGCTACGATGGAATGAAAATTATAAATCAAAATATAATCACTGTTTAAGTTTGATGTTCACACGCTTCTCGGGAGGTGATGACGTGAATGAGGACGAAACGTATATCACCAACAGCATCTATGAAGTAGCTAGTCGTACCGGGTGTTTGCCATCAAATTGCACTACTCAAGTTAAATCATTCAAAAAGCCGTGGTTTGACTTTGACTGTCATAAAAGCAGGAAAAAACTATTTGAGCTGCTCAATTACTATAGGAAAAGCAAATGTGACTTGATTAGAAATAAACTTCTATGTGTTAATAGGGATTGTAAGAAGTTATGTGACCGGAAAGAAAAAGAGTATTATCAACATATAATGTTTTATGTAATGTCTTCACTTGCATTTTTATAATAAAAATTAACCTCTAAGAGGCCCAATCGGAATTCTAACGTTTAAAACAAATTGAGATTCTGCAAATAGTACACAAGGGTTTGTTTTTTAAGTATTCCTCCTACTTGAATCTGTTTATTAGACTTGATCTCTAGTGTATTATCTAAACTCGCCAATTGTATTCTAGATGCCTCAAAGAGAGCTCCGTTAATAATTCACCTCCAAAGATCGATTAGGAAACTTTAAGCCACAAGGCGGTTTCAGCTGATCAGTGTTTATCTACACCTTGTAAGTGCCTGTTAGATATGCCAATAAAACACCTACCTACGCTTTACTTATCTCCAATGAAGAATTCAATTTCAAAAGGAACTTTTCAAACATAATTCCATTATCCCCCATTTAAGGGATGGGAGGAACCCCTAGTCACTGAGACCACTTTCATCTACTGTGACAAAGTGCCTTTCCTTGGCGATATCGGTGGTTGTTTGGCCTCCTTTGGAAAAATTCTGGAATCTTTTTGATGCAGCAGCAAGTCATTCACGTAATATGCGCTCTGCTGTTTCCACCCCTTCGTAGCAACCACAGTATTGTGCTGGTCTTAGCCATCTTGCTAAGGTGGTACCTCAGGGAACAGTGGCTTGTGAGGAGTCCACAAGTTTACCTCTTATCACGATGTATCGATGTGTACTTTGTGAGGGTGATGGAATGGTTTAGTTGCCCCTTCCAATGGGCTGGATGCATAGATAATGCTCCGCCATTTTCAGAGGATGTTTCAGACGCTTGCAGGCGTCCGATTCATCTCCCAAGGCGACAGATTCTAAAATCGGGAAGGGGCTAACTAACCATATCCTGAGAATATTGATTCTCATTCGGGGGGGGGGGGGGGGGCTCGCAATGAGTTGGGCAGGGGAATGACAATTATAAAATTGATCATATTAAAGGGAATACAGCCACAGGGGGAGGGGATTGGGAGTGAATAGGGGCAGCAGGATAATCAACAATAAAAGGGCCAATGGACGTAACCACGCTCAGGCTAACATGTGAGGGTGATGGAATCGTTTAGTTGCCCCTTCCAATGAGCTGGATGCATAGATTATGCTCCGCCACGCTCAGAGGATGTTTCGAACGCTTGCAAGGGTCCGATTCATCTCCCAAGGCGACTGATTCTAAAATCGGGAAGGTGCCAACTAACCTTATCCATCACAACTTTCATCGATATGTATGATATCAATATATCGATACCAGTGCCAAACACAGAAGCCAGTTTCAAATTTACCATCAACAGAAGCCAGTTTCCATCATCAACAATCATCATCAGAGGATTGACATTTCAATTCTTGCATCAAGTGGTAGTAAATAAGTAGTACACATACAAATTTTACTAGACAAGTTTTATTGGCACTTTTTATTCTACTAAAATTACCTACGTTTCAGATAGACCCCCTTGCTTTTGTAAACAGATTGCGAGTGGAATAGCTAAGGAAGCTTGAACCAGATCATCTTTTAATGCCTCTGGTGTAGTAGGTTGCCTGGCGTATATTTTATCTTTGAGATAACCCCGAAGGAAAAAATCCAGTGAGGTGAGATCGGGAGATCTCGCACGCCTATTGACCGGGCCTTGCCTGCCAATCCATCGATTGGCGAATTGGTGGTTGACTCCCCTCTGTACAGTTAGAGAATCGGTTGAACTGTAATGGCAATCCTCTGATGATGATTGTTGATGATGGAAACTGGCTTCTGTTGATGGGAAATTTCATGCTGATTTCAAAAATGTGGTTGAAATCTGAAGATAATTTTTTTCTAAGAAAATTCGTCGATTTTTGTTGTTCGCAAAAAGTGAAATAACTCTGAAACGACGTCTCTAAAAAAATTTTCAGCGATGCATTTTCTCTTCCAAATTCAACGTAGAATCGAAAACTAAAATAAAAAAAGGGGGTCAAGTCCTAACCTCAGGTTTCAATCAAAGATTTGAGGCACTAAAACATCGAAAAATGAAAAACGAGTTCCACCACCTTCAAGCAAAGTAAAAATACTATGGAAAAGGTCCAGTTCAATTTTTTGATAGCTCGCACCGTATTTCTGTAATTCCTTAATGGGCCCATACAGATGGGACACCCTGTAGAAAGGGTACAATTGCCCTGTATCTATAGAGGCTCACTGATCAGTTAAGAGGCTGGGGTGTTTTTTCTGGATTTTGAAAACATGGCATCTCCAATTATTGTTCTATTTACCCCAACAAATTGGTTTTTGTTCGCAGTTCGACTGATATCTCAAAGACTCGGACCTCAAGGAGACACCATCGACACTACCGTCAGTAAAATAGAAGAGAAAACTTATCAGGTAATTAGAGGTAAATTTGTTTATAATGGACGTATTCAGAATCAAATAACATGGCGTACAATGCTGCATTATCAATATCGAAAAGAATCGTGGAATTTCACTGGAAGGACACTCAACTGTAACTGGAGTAATTGCGCGTTTTAAGTGTTTTTCTCGAGTAATTACTAAAAATGCATGCTACAGCAAAACGATGAACTGTACATATTGGCAAAGTACGTTTATGCGTAACAAAGTTGTACTTCAGTAAATTTCACCTCTTCAAATCTGGGGCAAAGCGTTAATTGTGTTCACCATCACATCAGAAGTGGTAGTGAATATTTAAAGATTTTTTTATGTTGATGCCAAAGCTGCCGATTGAACCTAAAAAACGTAGTAGCTATAAATGAATTTATTCTTTAGCATCCGAAGTCAGTCGAACCAGAAAAATATGTATCTTAAGGGAAATTGTACGTCATGTTATGGTGAATATACACCATGTTATAGTCTAAACTGCTTTCTTCATTTGGTTTTTCACGAAACATCCAAAAGAGACATCTCCCCCCCCCCCCCTGCAAATTTCATAATTTACGTTTCAAAGGGTGTAGAATCCGAACCTGCAATAAAAAGTTTTCCGTCCGTCCGCCGTACGCACGATTTCTCCCAAACGGCTGGAGCAAAAGATCTGAAATTTTCAGGAAAAATCCATGTTGGTCCGGCGACGCCCCAATTCTTGAGCCAGCTCTCTCACTTAATTTAAAGTGCCCTTTAAGGGTTGTCAAAGTTTTGTAAAATCCCTAAAAACCTTAAAAAAGTCAAGGCGGCCTAAATTTGTACTCTTTTTGAAGAACACTCCACGAGGAATCGAATGAGCCCCTCCCCAGGTCCGTAGGTCAAACTATTCCCGATCTATGGCCCGATTTATGGTGCCAACATTCGCGTTATTTTGGTTTATTATTGTTTTTGTGACGTAGTGATGTAGTAATGTGGATACTGGAGTGAACTCCTAAAAGCAAACATTTTTTGAAAATATTTTCGACCGAGAACAACAGTTTTTTTTTCTTAAAAAATTCGCTAATACTACAGCAGTTGGAAGAACTTTTAATGTTTATTTTTTTTTCATGTTAGGTAGCAAGCACACTAGATGGAATTTTCTCGGTGAGTGAAGAGTAAACGAAACCGATGTTATCGGAGCCAAAACATCGATATATCGATATTATCGAATAAGTGGCATCGATGGCAAAACGATGTCGATGTCCCATCCCTAACCAGAGGGGCCTAGGAGCCCCTTACTGCTTTATCACTCAACTTTCTTGTTTTTTAAATATATATAATCATTTTCAATAATAAGCCATTTTAATCGTTAACCGAAAAATTAAAAAAAAAACCACCCTCATACTTTGTCAATTTACGTGTCCAGGCGTGGATTCAAAATTAGCAATGTCCGTCCTCCGCAAGAGCCATAAAGGGCCTTAGAATTGATGTGAAAAATTCGATCTTAATCACATGGACTCGACTTGTGATGTAATTGGTCTTAGTTTCCACCCAGTTCGATCGACTGACACGCATAGATGCTTTAAGGTCAAAAACGTAGTTTTCCAGGATTTTGACTGACATGGGCAGGTGAGGTGTCATTCTCTACTAATATTGAACTAAAAATCGATCTGATCGGATCGATAGGTTTCAGATCTGTAAAACATCACCCATGGCAAACGATCGCAATTTCTAAACATGTACGTGACCTGATAAATCTCACGATGACACGAACAATCGTGCATTATTCAAAAAATCATAAACACCCCCTTAAACTTCGCCACTTTATGTTTCAAAGTGCAACACACCTTCAGTCACTATGTACATTACAAATGGGCAATGTCCATCCGCCGTGATGGTCCTCCGTACGGACCGTAAAAGGCGTCAGAATTGATGGTGTGAGCCGAACACTGGTTTTTCAGAGTTCTGAACATAATAGGCAGTTAGTGTGTCATTTTCGAGTAATTTTGGAACACAAATCGACTGAGATTGGTTTGAGATCAGTAAAAATTCGTCCATAGCAAATGATCTCAATTTCTGAACCTAAAAGTGCCCTCACAAACCTCATAATGACACGAACAATCACGTGTTATTCAAAATCTAATAAACCCGTGTGTTAGAATTGGCATCGTTTTTACGAGGAGTCGGATCGATCCGAGAGCAGTCAGAGGACGTTTGACCAAAAAAATTCCATTTTTTATGGGTAATAATGTTGAAAGTTATTGCTTGTTAACTCCAGGTGGTGCCATCTCTTGAATCTATCAAACATCCTTACAGAGGTTCAAAACTCCGGTTTAACCCGTCGAAAAATCTATTTTCAAAAAATCGACCGAATCGACAGGAATTCCATTTTAATGATCTATTAAGCACTTAGGTTTAGGTATGTAATAACGAAGGGACGAATGGCAACACATTCCAAGGACATTGTGGGTACAGGTAGGTACCTTGATCCCGGAACTGTCCTAACGGGTCAATTTATAAAATGTCACGGTTTTTCCGAACAAAGAACAAAGGAAAACATAAAGAAAACCCAATTACAATTGTTCAGGGTATTCCCCCAAGCAAGGGAAAAGTAATTTTTGTAACTTACTTATTTTAAGTAAACTTTGAAAATTTTTGTGAAAACTCACTTTGTTCTGCACAAACCATAGAAAATAAAAAAAACCCCTTTACGGGACGGCAGATGATACGTTTGGCCCCAAATTGTTTAGGGGCTTCCCGAACAAGGGAGAAGCAATTTTGTAACTTACTTACCTATTTTAAGTAAACTTTGAAAAACAAGTAATTTTGTGAAAACTCACTTTGTTCTGCACAAACCATAGAAGATAGAAACCCCTTTATGAGATAGCCGATGACATCTTTGTCCCTAAATAGTTTAGGGGCTCCCCCAGAACAAAGAAAATCGCCAAATTAATGTACAGAGGTTTATTGTATCTGTATAAGATAGTCCTGCATTCATCGCTGATCTATGAATATTAGACGATGTCTGTGTTACATTCGACATTAAACCTCATTCTATAAAGTTTTAGAGAAGTACTCGTGGGCTTACAGGTTTTTCCACGCCTTTGAAACTTTAGCATCACAGTGCAGATTTCTTTAAATTCGATTTTCGGATTCTGCACATCTTTAACGACAAATTTTGAGAAAGAGGAAGTTACAAATTTTCTGTTCTTGATCAATCACGAATTTTTATTATTCAAAATAATAAAACGAAAATACGGTTTTCGAAGTTGCAATTTTTAAATATTTGTTATTCTAGATCATGAGCGTGCAACGCATACTTTTTTTCACATTATGAGATAATTGACCTTTTAGAAATTCCCTCCTGCCATTCATGTTTTTCAACGTAACTTTCTTGGAGTCAGACTAATGTATTCTGTGGCGTTATTATTGTTTTTGAAGATGAACACAGTTATCCTACTTTTTGTTGGTTAGTAGTAATTAAGAAACCTAGACAGGGCGTTTTAACCTAGACGTGACTGTTGGTTAAGACGTTTCTACTTATTAGAGAATATTAGTTACGGCGTTTTAACGTAGGAGTCAGGCTGGAGGATGGGCTATTAATTATGATCTAGTTTGATTTATTCAAAACGGCAAATGAAATAAAATGCCTATAAACTTCATCAACTTCAAGGGAGGTGGAACTGCAAAACTCACGTTCCTTTTTTTTTCATACAACGCTTTGGATTGAACTTTATGTGAACGAATCAAATATGAGACAGCCAATCGTCGGCCCTTTTCAAACTAGTAAAATATAATTTGGTAGTTAACACTAATTGGTCTGAAATAAACAGGATTTAAGGGTAAAAGGTGACAGTATAAAATGCTAGGCAATTGCCAGAACGAAATAAATACTGGTACTACTAGAAAAATGTTGAACGATATTTTTGGTTTGTGTGTCCATTAGAAATCAACTACTAGAAAAATTACAAGAACAATCGAGTACAAACTAGAACGATCTTAATCATTTACTTCATGGGAGGATAGGAAAAACTAAATAACGCTCTCAAAAGCCATGAAACGAGAAATGGACGTCCTATAGAATGGAAAAATACTCGTAGTATAAATCGAGAGCTTTCCAACGAGACGAAAAGCTCAAAACCGCGACTTTGTCAGTTATCGAAAATTTTCTTGGGAAGGCAGAACAGCCGCCAGCCGTAAGATTTGAACCGGCCCTCAAGATGTTTCTACCCTGGACGATTCTAGATCATTCCTTCATTTTGGAAATAAAAGCTGGTGGATTGCCAGAACTTCAAAGATGAAAAAATTCAATAAAAAGGGGCATTACTCAACTGAGCATCCTACGCTGCTCTCACGGACAAATAAGAAAAGACAAAATCCAGAAACTTTCCGCAAATTTGGAAAAATAGCAGCAAAAATTTCATAAACAAAGGAAAGAAGGGAAGGAAGGAAGTTTGCAATGTTTTGGGTCCTGAAAAGACAATTGACTAGTTCGGCTCACAACATGTCAAATTTTGCCCCTAGATCCACACGTTCTAGATAAACCATGAGAAAATACCGTTGGTATTTACCTGTATTGTAAATATTGATGTTATTACAGTCGCTTCTCGTTCATCCTAATTCAATTTCATTTTATTTTTTGATTTCTAGCTCAAGACGATGCTAATTCAACTGGAGCAAGATGATGCGGTTGAAGTTTCATATCCTCCACAGCCGTAGCAGAGAAGGCCGATTAATCAACAAGGGCCCACTTTAATCATTGGGCAGTCATATCCAAAGATCAATTGGTATCACGTATAGGATTGGAGAACACGAGCAACCAACTAATCAAACTACCTTTATTTTAATCCATTTATGTAATCTAAAGCGTACTTTAAGTCATTCAGTTGATTTTATTGTCAACCACTGTACAATACAGTGGCCATCCATCCAGGTTTCTCGGTACAGTTTAGTGTATTGAAGGTCCAATAATATTTTTCAACTGTACGCATCTTTTGTCGTCCTGGAAAACGTCTGGATTCTTACAATTTCTACCAGATGCAATGCTATTTACCTCTTTAGTATGCTAGCTAAGCGTTTTTTGATCGTTTCTTACAAGACGGAAAAATACAATGATCCATGAACTGTATTATTCATGGAAAGTAGTCACTATACGTCGTGGACGTAGATAGGTCCATAACCACAATACTACAACCAGACTTTTGAAAAAGTATGCTGTGGTCATAATTACCAAGCTCTATCTAACCTACATCCTCCAAGGCGTACATCAATGAACGGGAGAGAACCTAATTTTGCTAATAAACATGTTTTAAAATCAGTTTTAAGTTATTCAAATAATTCCGATCAGACAGCTAATTATATTCGATAAAAGCAGCGTGGATCCAGATTTGGGTATCAGCAAGAAGCTGGAAATGCCACGTAGCAATGGGAGAAGGATAACCCATGTTTGTTTTATATTATTAAATTATAGCTTTTAGGTAATTGGAAGAATGATGCAATTCTACCAATCCAGAAACCGACCAATTTTACAAGTAGGCAGAGTTTCTGTAATTGATTTCGGTGTTTTGGTAGAAAGCTACGTCATTGCCCGACCTTCTCTACCCAGGGTTCATCACATTCTGCGAAAACCTGACCAATCTTTTTAAAAAACCTAATATTTCAATGTAGAAGAGTGCGGTTTGGTCATAAAGGCCAGAATGAAGACTAATTTCATACCATTGAGTCTCCACCCTCATTTCTCAATTTGTTGACTTTTTAAGGGAACTAGAATGCATTACGAGGTATGGAGGCAAGTGCCAATGTTTAGATAATTTACCGAATGCTGCGTCTAGTAATCGTATACCAGTGATCCAGGTAGAAAGGTTATCCCACAGAAATAACATTTCTGTAATAATGTTTGGGGTTCTCTTGATGGCAGAATCTATCTTACCCTAGATCTCCACCTCTGCAAAGAAAATTTTACCTTCAACAAGGGTACAACTGCAATAACAGTAAATGAAGAGTATTCAAAGCATATAGTAAGCGTATAAACTTCAATATGCACACGAGTTGACACAATCACCTTTGCAATATTCACAATAAGTAAAGTTCTAGGACACATCTTAGTAAGCAAGGTGTTGAGGGTTGGTCAATGACTTTCTGTGATGCCCAAAGTAGAGGAAGAAAGGACCTGCTGATCTGCTTTTCCATCACCCATTTGGCTGATGTTGAGAACATGAGGAAACAAGTTGACTCTTCAATTTGACACTCATCAGCATAAATTAGTGTCAGAGCAGATGGGGATAGCAGGCAAATCGTTAGGCATTCGCCCATCTTCAAAAAGGTGGGGATTGAGGAGTCTCAGAGCTTGGAAAGAGAGTTGCTGGTTATGAGTCACCAACAGAGAAGCCTTTGGGACCAACCTTCACACTTCCAGGTTTGATGCGACCTGGTCTCCTGCATCACCCATCACCCATGTGGGCACGAGATGAACCTGGCTTCAGAATGTCTTTAAAAAATTCCTGGACAATACTAAACCTGTATATCGCCCAGACTGAGGTTTCAAGTTTTGTTCGAATCCCTTTGCTGTAGAGGTGTGTACACCCAGGTCACCTGAGGGAGTAGACTCCCTGCAGGTCACTCAGTCCAAAGAAAAGGTCAGTGGGAGAAGTTCACCAGTTCACTCCGTGAATAAATGGGACCTGCAGTTCACTCCATTTATGAATGCGATCTGCAGTTTGCTCCGCAATTCACTTTGTGAATGAATGGGACCTATATTATCTTCGTGTACAGTCAGGGTTCGGTCGATAATAGACGTCTGTACTCCTTACATGAGTATCTCTGAGTAAAACAATGATAGGTACCAAAACAAGTTCATTTTCTGAGTCCTCATGAATAAATTTTATTTGAATAGTAGAATCTGCTGTAAAGGAACGGCAACCTGCCAAGGTTGTTAGGTGGGGAGAGTAAACGGTTATCTTGAGCCAAGACTCCTCAACAAGAGACGACCTGCAAGTCCCTGGCGACCTGCAGGTCTCGAACTTCACTTGCCACGAAAAGTTGGCGACCGTCTGAGTAGTTCGAATGTCGGCCACGAAGAGCCATGCTGTCACAAACGTCTTGTGATGAACTGCAGGTCTTCCTTCCGCAGGTTATTAGGGACAAGTTCACTTGAAAGAGAAGTTCTTTGAGACAAGGTCACTCACTCAATACCCACCTATACTTAGCAGTTGGATGATTCCGTCATTCCGCCCTTGAGGAGGTTTGTACAGACCGAGCCCAGGCAGCAAAAGGAACGAGTCAACAAACGAGAACTTTGGAGAAGAACACTAATGTTATGACAAGGAAGAAATTATAAGAGTTGAGATGATAACAAGTTGAATGCTCTTATTAATTATTTTTAATCATTAATCTTCATATGATATGCAGAATTATAGGATCAAATTTTTTAAAATCCGTCACGTTCGCCGTCTAGAGAATTTCTCCCAAACTACTGGACCGTAGTCATTGGTTTTACTGTCGGATTTCAAAGTCGTGTCCATATACAGTATGTCGGTTGCACCATTGTAGGTATTGGTGTTTATTGTTCTTACTTCAGGATATAAAGCTCGTGCGTCATAAAGTGCTGTAATTGCTACTTTCTCTCCGAATCAACTAGAAAGGAACATTTTGGATTGTTGTTTCTGTGAGACATCTGTAATCTGAGAAGGAGAAAAGAAGAAGGGTTATTCCAATATTGAAATAATAAAACTCCGCTTAATCATTTGTTGTGTTTTATGTTCATACGTGACAATTTTTATGTTTATGCTCACTGCTCAACAGTTTCAAGAAACCAGCAGGGGGGGGGGGGGACTAACTATATTCATCATATAGTATTGACAGAAACATCAAGTAATCAAGAGTGATGAAACGTAGTGCACGGATACCGTTATGGGATGTCATCGTGAGAACTAACTCAGGTGTGATAAGACTGACAGATGGTCGACGTTGGTTCCATGGAAACGGGTAGACTATTGATTTGTATGAATGATTGTATGCATCAAGTAGTTCATTAATAAAGTTACTTCAATCCATTCCGAGCAGAGTTTATCGTGAACGAGTTATGTCTCTACCCTGGAATGCTCACTTGTGTCTATCACGTCGAAATTTCATTCTCTAAACCTGTTGAATCCGCTGCTCGAAGTCAAATTGGCGGAACTCATGAACGAGACCTTTGATGTTGATCTCCGTCATTGATAGGATCATCCGCGTCACTAAGCAACCTGAGGTGGAACGACGATAAACCAATAAACGCGCAAATTCTCAACCGTTTTGACCCGAATGAAAAGTTTAAGAAAGTTCATTCAAGAGTCAGTTATCATCTCGGTGATGTTTGTTCAGAACTGTAGACATTTTGTACAACGATTGAACGATTAAATAATTTTATCGACTTAATTAATTGTGCCGAATCCGATAGGATGAAGTACATGTTTCATCAAATTAAAAGTTTGGAAAATTCTGATTTTTATGAGCAGTATATAGTATTTTCAAGTCAAATTTCACCTTTTCACCATTAATAAAGAAATGCTCACAAGCCCTAAATGTAGCACCAAATGCTTCTGTGTGATTTTGGACTGGGCTGAAAACAATACTACAAACGCAAAATCATGTTTATTAAAATATAAATCAATAAAAAATACGCCTGATTTTAAAAAATCAACATTTCTTCGAGAAAAAACTAAGCAAATGAGATGGTTTTCTATGAGCTTCATTGCTCAGAAATCAATACATCAGTCTGCTCATGAGCGCATAAAATCCACCAAGCACAATGTTTTCTAGTCATTGTGGTCCGATCGCGATAGAATTTTCAGGGTAGTCGCTTAGGTGATGAGAATGTTAAAAGGTGTTTCATTGCTGACAAACGATAGTATCATCATTCTAAGCACTAAAAATTAGTGCGTAAGAACCGTAATACATGTCGACTAACCCTTTGAAGGCGTTGATGTATGACGGAACATTACCCGCGGCATTTCTGTTCCGTGAATCTTTGAAACTCTCTTATATTATACATCTTTCGAGATTATGATGTTATCTACAGAAGGAAGCTATGTGACATTCCCAACTTCGCAGACGTTTTTTTCTTGGTCCCAATCTACCGAAACCATCTTGGCTGTAGGCGGAGTCCCAAGTTGCATTAAGCGACAAAACTGAGCTACGATCCAGTTTTGGTTTCGTCTTCCGTGTAACTGGAGTTAAATCGGGTTGAACAAAGCGAGCCGGCAAAAGAACGGAAGAAGGAGCGAGGGAAAGGGGTTATCCCCGGGTAATCGGATTTGGTCGGGAGAGTGAATCAAAAGATCGTGAAATTCCATCAGAACCTCGCGGAGAAAAGAAGATCGGGGTCGTCTAACGACGTTTTCATTCGACGGAACGCGAAAGACAACCGTCAAGCTGGTAACCCGAATAAAACTGTCGTCAGGGGGTTTGAAGCGCGGAAGATCCGTGGGGACGGAAGGGAGGCGTTGCCGAATTGAAAACGACACGACGAGAAATCTGGAAAAGTTGATCGAACCAGTCGAAAGTTGGTAACCTGAACTGCCCAGCTGAGCAAAACCTGCGTTTCTACAAACCACAAGAAACCGAGAAAACTTTAGCCGAAGTTGAAAGACAACTGTGGTCTTCCTGAAGGCTGCAGATCCCCACCTTCTTTAGCTTTTTTTGTAAATAGTCAATAAATCCACATGAAATAACGTTAATAAGTTATACACAGCTGTATTTTACGATTTGTAAGTGTTACCGATCCGAACCCGTTTTACCGTATCAACCATCGGCGTTTTTTAATGTACATTCATTCTGTCAAAAGATGTCAAATAACGCCACGTTGCTCATTGCTCATTGGCCATTATGGCCTCGTTCGCCATTCAAATCAACTTTTTGGAATCTATTTCTACAAAATTTTGAAAATTTGACCCCTCAAACTTTTTTTCAATTCAATCTTCAAGTCAACAAAATTGCACAAAACGAAATAAGGCCACGTCTTGTGAAGTAGACCAGAGAGCGCATTAACGCAGAAATGAACATTTATGTAAAGATTCGCAGCGCTTTTCAAACTCTGCTACAAAATATGATATACAGGGTGATATATTTCGTGACGGTCACAGGCCAGTAGAAGATTCTACGAGAAATTTCTGATCGAAAATGCCTCTTAGCAATTTTTGTTTACACCCTTGGAAATGTGTTGTTTTTTTTTTCAATCGTTTTTTCGACCTTACCGCATTAAAACGACCATATCTCCCACATTTTACACCCCACAGTGCTTACGACCTCCCTCCCTCCCTTCCAAGCAAGTAGGAAAATCCTTGCAGAATACCGCGGGAGACTGACACCCACAGTCAAAGGCGACTTGAATAAATGTTTGCGCTAGGCGCTAAAGGTGTAGCTGGGCGTTCTAGCTCTCCCTAGCAGCTGAGCAGGTGAGTACCCGAGTTATACATAGCCACAGTCATACAGTACCACATAGCTTACATGCCGGCACTACTCTGGAAGGCAAATCTACCGGAGAAATGTCTATCCCTCAGCGTACAGGCTTGGTCTTTCAACCTGCGTGATCAACCACTGCTACCACGAAGCCAACTTCAGGTGATGTGGCGTGTCAGAAGCATGAGGCTCCCCCTGCCCTTGGTACCGATTGGGCCAGATTGGTCGCAGGCCCTGTAACTGGCACTTTATCAACACCACCGTAGCGGCGTCCAGTCATTATGGATTATTGAGGAGGGGAGACTGTGAACAGCTACAGGTAGTTGGCCATTACCAGCTCAAGCTCAAGCACCACCCCCGTTGAGCTCTGGCAGTGGAAGAGGCAACACCTTCCTGAGAAGCTCTGCATTATTTTCAAGAATTGACTGGGTTGTTGAAGATCTGCAGTGCTGGATTTTGGCTGAGGACTACTGTTCGGAGCCGAAACCAGCCTTCCAGTCCCATTTGGAGGCGTTTGAAGTCGGCGCGAATCGCTGCGTTTCCCGCTTCTGATTCCTCCCTCCTTTCCCCCTCATATTGCCATCTTTTGCGCTGGAATGGTCACTTCGGATCGTTACTCGTACATGGCCGCATCTTCGTTTCCTCACTTCCCCTTAATTCTCTGTGGTTGTGAATTTTCTAAAAGAATAAATTCTTTATTTCACCGGTTTATATTCTCGGCTGAGCGAGAGAATCTGTTTCCACTTCGGCGAAGAGGATTTTGCTGCATCGACGGGGGCCCCCTTCATCTCTGGCGACATCGAACACGTGAGTCAGCGCACATTCCTTTACCTAACACATACCCATATTTCTTTGCTGATTCCTCAGATAATTCCAGCGTTCTCCATTTGCGGTTGGAGGGCTGGTCATCGTACTGTTCGGCTTTTATCAGAAAAGTCGGACAGTTGGCATAGGTACGGGACCTATTCCGCCTGGGTAAAACCATCGATCCATTCGTTTAAATTCTACTAATAATCAGCGCTCCTAATACAGTCCACTAACGGGGGTACGGGATACTCCCACCAACAACTACTTTAAAGAATCTGCGGGATGAAGGACATACCTAGACGGACAGACACGAAACGAATGGTCCAATGGTCAGAATGGTCCGACCAGAAATATGAGAGGAAATTTTGATTTTTACGGTAAACAATTGTTGATCTGCCGAAAACGTAACGAAATTTAATGTTTTACGTATCAAGACATTCATATTTCATAAAATAAAATGCTTCGCAAAGGTTTATTGCTTCGTATTTGATTGCGCTTCTCTATAGTTCACTGGTCCACGTTTATTGGGTGCTTGTTTAGTCTACAGTATATTAAACTCGGCTCTGTGACAAACCTGCAATGCATGTCAACTCATTCACTTAAAGGAGCTGAGTCTGTGGGAATATGCCTCGTGAATCCTTGCATGAAACCTGATTTATACATCTTTTAGGATCACGAATCTTTTATGACTGTTTAGAACATTTAATCGATCCATCGAGGCTGTGGCCAAGGTTGTTTACTTTGGTTTTACTTTTAGTACTGTTATTTTGTAATTTCATAATGGTGACAAGTTTACTCTGATTACCTGGAAGATAAGTTGAGTCTCAGAAGACCTATAGATTTGTGGAAACTTTCAGGATTGGTAAACGTAACAGTTTGCTCCACAAATCCGTGAACAAGATGGCAGTCGACATAATTGCAACTCGAGTAGATGTTCTGAACTCTACAGTTGAAACGGCGGTGAGCAGGGGAGGAACTTCAATATCAGGAGAGACAAGAGTCGGGAATTTGTAATTCAAATGTTTCCAAAAGCTCTGCGGTAACGTTTGTATTACTACAGTTTTAGATGAGGGGGTTGTGAGCGGGGGTTGAAACGCAATTGATACGGTATTATGTCACCAAACCTGTCAGCGGTGGAGGGAATTCGATTTCGAGTTGGAGAGGGAGAAAAGAAGCAGAGGACGGCCGGCGGTGAAGGGGGTTTGATTGATATTAGGTAATCACCATTGAAAATGGGAGGGCACGTGACAGGTTAGGATTGTTCTAACTGGGTTAGCTCACATTCTGGAAAATCCGCTGTACCAAGTTTCCAGATATTGGAATACATTCCTGGAGTTGATTATGTGAATATGGATGTAGAGAATTGAAAGTAGGCGTTTTATTTTACCTCGTTAACACATTGAATTCGGATGAATTCATATGTTCACGTGGCGGACATCTGTATCATGAATCTATTTGGTCCCCTGCCCCTTCTTAACTACGCTCCCTTCTCAACGCTCACAACGCTCGAAGGCAGAGGAAAGCGGGTTGGAGACGTTCGTATCGTATTCAGTACTTCTGTGGTAGGGATGGGACATCGACACAAAACATCGATATGTCCTCCAATATCTGGTGAAAACATCGACATTTTTTATATCGGTGCCCTTATCAGTTAACAGTAACTGTTCAAAACTGTTAGTATAAGAATTGTGACGTACGGAACATCTCTCTAACGTTTGGGTCAATCTTAGGTACTTCTCTAAGCGGGTTTTTATGAGGAATATTGACGCAAAATCAACAATTTTAAAAGCTGTTCTGTCAAAGTGACTCACTCGATTCATTAAAGTTACGTCTATCAATAACGAACATAAAAACATTAGTGTGATTTCGAAAGGTTTGGATGTTCTCGTTGTTGAATATTTCAGCCCTTTGATTTCAACGTTAAAGATTAACAGAGAATGATGGCTAGAAATCGGTCCCAACTACAACTCAGTTGAGAATATTGATCCAATATCCTTCCGACAAATTGTTCAGGAAGTAAAAAAAAAAATTTCCGAACGGTGAGAGTTTTTTGTTTCTCATCCTCGATTTGTTGGACAGATAAACATCTCAGAAATGAACCAATTTTCTCCAAAACACGAGGCTGTATATCCATTTTTTTGGAAATGTGCCCTTTTGATCAAAACTTGGATTTGTATGTATGTATGAAAAGAATTCTCCATTCTGTTGTTTCATTGAAATCTTTGGTGACAAGATTTTCCAAAGTCAGATGCCATCTATCAAGTCTCGTGTAAATATTCAACGTCAAGTCGAAGGCGCAATGTTTTGATGGATGACAATACACGATTATTGTCTGACGAAATTCGGAGGAATGCCAATTATGGCTGAAATCCAAGATGGCGGATTAGTGATTTTGATGCACTTTCTTCAATGATGGATGTGTGTTCGAATGAAAGGGCTTGTTGAGATCAACTCAAATTCAGAGAAAAAATTGTTGAAAAAAAAACGTTTTCTCCCAGATTTGGATATGTGCCTTTTTGAAATTTGGTGTCGAGACCTCGTTTATTTTGATTTGAAGTCTTAAAATCGGCTGATTTTATTGAAAAGCTAGAACTGTTCCAAATTAACCGGCAAACGACCTGGCAACAATGATGATTTGAAAGAAATGAATAGACTGAGAAACCTAGCTAGCGATGACTAAAAAGTAATGAATAAATTAAACAAAAAATCTTTTGTTTATATCATATCATATAAATTTTGTTTGTTTCATATCTCCTGAAATTCAATAATCGCTCTATCACCTGTGAAATTACGCAAACGACCTTGCAACAGTGATGCTTTAATAGAAATTAAATATGAATAAAGCCAATTGAATAATAAACGACAGTGAAAGAATTTGCAGCGTTTTCCTGAAGATCTCAGATTTTCTGATTTTACAGCCTATATACACAATTCATAAAATCATTAAAGCTTGTCTTGCAGGTACTAGATAGGTAGGTCTATGTGTAAGTATTTACCTAATTAAACTGAAATACAAAAATAAACTTATCGGAATAAATTGGTCAATGAAATAGGTACCTAGGAACTAGTTAAGTCACACAAGCCTAAATCTCGCGACAAGCTTTTACGGTTTTATGAATAGTGTATATAGGCCATAAGTAGACAGTTGAAATGTTTAAGTAAAAATGGATTTCCTTCTTTTTAGGGCATTTAAATAAAGGCTTTCTTAAAAAGGTTTTTTTGTTTATTTTTTTCATTTTCTGACTTGTGATACCTCATTTTAATTTAATGCTGCGTTTTTTCTTTTTCGTAATTATTGAATCAACATGGATTTCCATTCATGTCATCCGTTCATTCATCCACTTGGCGATAATGTAAAATAATGAATACAGCCTCCGTAAAAGTAACAAGTTGGATGCCGAATAATATATGAAGATGAATGAGGTGCGAACGTGAGGCAGACGCCCGTTGAAACGGTTAAACTTGTAGGTATTCACTTGAAATTTACTAGGTTGCTTCTTCAAATTAGGTTTGGGAGAAGAAAGATGGTTTCTTCCGGCTGGGCCCAAGGTCTGGTCCCCGACCTCTGAGACGTCACTGTGATTCATTGTAGGGGATTTCTGCGACTTGGAGAGCCTCTCTCGGGTGATGGATGGATTCCACCCGGCTGTACACCTTACCAAGTTGAGCCCTAAACTATACTTGCGGTCAAATGGCGTTCACCTTTTGTTCTCCTCTTGTACGAAGCGGTTATTTCTGGGTTCTTGCGGTTTTGCTTCCTGACTATCCGAGATTGGGAAGGTCCGTGCACGAACAGATGCAAAAATTGTGACCTCCAAAAGAGATTCCTTTTGGTTTCAGCACACGTCCTTGGAAAATGAAGCTATTGCAATGGCCTCAAAATAAGAATTGTCCAAACATTCTTCAAAGAAATCTGTTTTGTGATATCTGAAATGAACACTGGATTTGATCGCTTTTTCGGATTTTGAAACGGATATCGAAAGGAGTCCGCAGTTCAAACACAGCCGATCTTCAAGAAGTTCATTGTTGGATCTCTCAAACCTCAAAAAAGCTGTGAAGAATGTAGTAAACTTCGCCCGCGGAAAATTTGTACTCGGTAAAAACGGCCTCGTCCATGAGACTTGCTAGGGTAGCCAGTTCGAAAGACATATCAAATCAGAAGTCTTCACCAGCTTCCATTAAGGCGCTTACATGAAAAGTGTCATTTTCACCTTACTAAAAATAAAGAAAATATCTAACAGTAATCTGGGGTTTTTCAATTAAATTCTCATAGTTGTGGAATTGTTATCGAGGTTTGGGAGGAAACGTGGCCCACGATTTTGAAATTTCCGAACGAATGACTCTTCAACCAGATGAATGTTGTATAGAAAATATGGAAAACTGGAAGAAAACCATCAAAATAAAACCGAAATTTCATTGAGCGTATAGTTATTTCGTATGTGCTTAAATTTGTATATTATAGTACTATTTTTACTGCGCTAATCTTTTTGCTCATTGCTAAAAAAGCAAGAAAGAAATTCAGATCGAGTCAACCGTACACCTCACTTTTGAATTTGACATCGAAAGTGCTTTTAATTAAAGTAAACAAGGATTTTTCAAGTATTTTTATTGTACTTTATCTACCAAGAATAAGTACTAGTACTCGAAGCATGCAAGTACACTTTGTAAAATGAGGAGGTGATGGAACGGTGTAGTTGCCCCTTCTAACAGCTGATGCGGTTAATGCCCGCAACACAATAGAAAGCGTCGCGTTATCCGTGGAGGCGGCCGACATTGATAACTATTGTTACTCTAGCTGGACAAAAGTCTGAAAACCACAAAATGTGCGTAAATGATGGACTATTTATATGTCTCCCGAGTATCACGAAAGATTTAAAGCATTTTTCCACCTTCTTCAATTTTGTATTTACAAAAATAACGTTACAATACCGTATATTTACTGGGTAGCTAAAATTTACTGGATCAGCCATTCATTTCCGTTGAGCCGGCTTCTGCCTGCTCAAAAAAATTCAAATGGTATTCCCCTTCTATTTTTTACAAGTAATTCAAATATCACATTTTCCCGGATCGAGCGATATTTTTGGGATCTTGCCTAAAAATCTGATGTACATTAAATCTTGAAAAAGAAGTATATTTTTATTCTCATAAAGGTCAATTTAAGAGGGATGAATGAGAACTCGAGATACACCCTGTGTAACCGTTTAATTTATGACCACCTTCCTTCGAAAAGATAGTTAAAATTCACTGCTGTGTTCTCCTAGATCTGGCAAGAATTTGTATAGCGATTTTTGCCCTACCCGACCACATTTGAAACTACAGAGTCATCTGAATACGCACGAGCACAAACTTATTTTTCTGCTCATTTTTACTAAATTCGATCTGCACGAATCGGTCGCGAACTGTCACAGTTTCTTGAATTTTATTGCTTTGCGGACTAAATTCAGCAAAAAACTTTGCGTGGAAAGCCGCGGGAAAGAGCTTTCATGTCATCTGAAACTTTTTTCCCTAATTGCTATGGAAGATGCTCCAACTTTTCACCATTATTGTATTCTCGAGAATCATTTTTTTCAAATCAGCGTCCATAGAAATACTTCGACTTACTGGTCTGGTTGAGATCCACGATGACCTCTAGGTGAACAGCACTCGATCCAAACTGGACAATTCATTCTGTTGCTCGCATTACAGAAATGATATTGACTTGGGTGAAACTCCACTTGGAAAATCGTGTTTTCGCAGATGGTTCAACCGTAAACAAGCGGCTTTTTGTTGACGATGGAACAACCTAAATTATGCAAGAATAAGAACGAATTGAACAAGATACTGCGATCTCTGGACCCCACAACTAATGCACTGAAGGTGGGGCAAGAGAGAAGAAACTATAATAGAATATTGACTCTTGTCCGCCTAGATTGGGCGATTTCAAGAATCTGGAAGGAGAAGCTAACCGTATCTATCACAAATTACGAGTTCATGAACTTGCGTTCTTTTCATACAAGTCCCTCGACTGCTGTCAAATTCCCTGAGTACTTGAAAAAGTACTCGATGCACTGTATCACAACTCTGCGTAGCTCATCCAAGTGCAATAAACAAAAATCGTTATTCCATTCAAAAAAACTAACTTCAAGAGTGCCCCCCGACCCCCTGCCCGCAATCCAAGTGATGGTCTCTCCCGAAAGTTCCCTCGAAAAAGAGAGAGGCGGAGTTGACGAAGTAGACAAAATTACTATAAATCAACTCTTTTTACTTTCGGTCCCCTCTCTTAATTTTCATTTCTCGAATAAAAAGTTAGTAGCTGAAAAAAGGGAGAAAAAGTTGTCAAGTAAAAATGAAGGTGGACCGTAGATTTCGGGAGAACTTTTTTCGTTCTTAAATAACGGTGAAAATCGACTCGGAGGAACGTGACCGGGGCAAAGCAAAAGAGTTGAAGGGAAATCGCGATTTTTTTATTTATTTATTTTTGTTTTTTTTTACGATCCTCTCGTTATTAAGGTAGTTAATTCTACATTTACCCCCTCTCTCCGTCTTGAGCGCGACTGACTATCGACATTAAATGATGAATGGTTGGTATCATTCGGATGAGACCTTTTACTCTTATTTCGAGGGAAATCGTATTTCTTATACCGGATGGTCGTTGAAATCGTAATGTCATGTGTAATCGAATATACATACATCGGAATCAAATTTGTTAAGAGAATCACCCATAAAAAATCAGCCATTTTTTCCGATATTTCAGCCGATATTTTTTTAACCGATATATCGGCTACATCTGATAATATCACGTATCATGTTACCTCATAAAATAATATTGATCGTAAGGTCCATTTTTTTCACATCACACGAGTTAGAAAAATATTATGCCCTCAAAAATGAGTTCGTCTGGCTGGAATATCGATATCTATCCATGGATAATATCCATAGGATATCAAGTAGTGGTTTTGGCTGCGGTCAAGAGTCTTGGCCCAAGACGATAAAAATAGAAGAAGAAGAGTAGTGGTTTGGATATTCCGTAGGAAAATTGGAAGGTTGCGGTTGTTGACAACAACTTGTTGTTGAGGTTTTTCAGCAAGTGTTGTGTTGTTCTTTTTGAGATTATATCTTGTTCGCGGTTGACTCTTTTTTTTTTCTTCTTTTTTGTTCATTCTCGGTCGTTTGAACCATCGGTTCGAAACTTAGGTATTTACATTCATTTAAGGAAGGACATAAATGCTGCAACCCTTCTAAGAGAACTTGGGTAGCTTATCAACAATATAATTTGTTACGAAACTATTGGTAAAACAAAATTAAAGCTAATAATACATTAAACTGAACATAGTTTCAATTTAAATATATTTTATCTTAAATCGGAAAAGGCGTATATTTCTGATTTATTGATTACTATTAATTAACTTTTCTTTTTAAATCAAATTTGAACTTCTGCAAACTCATTAGTGGCATCTGGTCTACTAAGTGCATTGAATACATAAATTTTATCCAACTTTTTAACCAATATTTTTCTAAAACGGTCGATATTTTTTGGTTGATACTATCGATGATTAACCCACGATATATATCGGCCTCGATATTTTGACGCCGATACTATCGAACATCGATATATCGATATTTTATGTTTCGAGGGCAATACCCTACTTGAAGCACACTGGTAATCTCATTTGGCCTTGACCATTATCCTCAACTGTCACCCACGCTGAACACTGTATTCAATATTATCACAAGAACACATTTATTGAAACTAAGGTAATTTTAGTAGAATAAAAAGTCCCAATAAAAGTTGTCTAGTAAAATTTAAAAGTGTACTACTTATTTACTACCACTTGAAGCAAGAATTGAAATGTCAATCCTCTGATGATGATTGCATGATGGAAACCCGGCTTCTGTTGATAAAAAATTTGATTGATGATTGATGAATTTGTGTGGTCAAAATGTAAAAAATATTGGAAGCATTATTTTTTAATACACTGATTCCGAGTCTGAGAAGCAGCGCAAGCCTTGTGTTCACTAGCGGGAGCCAAAAATTTTTGTTGTCCGAATTCAAAATGTCCACTCGCATTTTGCGTTTCATATCCTACTGAACAAATTTGGTTCCGTTTCTGTCGGTTTGTCTGTCTGTCTGTCTGGCAGTCTGTCTGTCTGTCCGCATTTCCTTGTTACAGCCATAACCTCCACAATTTTGAATGAATTTAGCTCATATTTTGAGGGACTATCGGATAAGGTCTCTTGGTCGAGGGAATTTATCTCAATATAATCAGCGGTACGCTCTGCGCATTCGCTAACGTAAAATATTTGAAACAACCGTAATTTTTACATTTTTCAATAAATTTTATAATGGTATCACTTTATTGTAACTAGGAAGCTGTTGTACCATCTCCTTGGCAGTGTATTTTTATTTGGATTTCAAGGCGCGTTTTAAAGTGTTTCGCATGCTCCAAACGAATTATAGCTGGTTTTAAGTTCATAAAAGCTTATTATGTTTCATGTTATGCTCAATATGTTGTCGACCATGTTTCAATGGGCAGTTGGTAACGGAGGACTTCGGCTTAACCATCACGCGACTGACCATACCATGAGGTTTGCGATGCCTATCTCTCCAGAATAAATAAAAGGGATACTCCAACCTGTATTAGATGTGGTCACCCAAACGGAAATTTGGAGCATTTGATAATCGAATGTGTGGAATTCAGTGACAGAAGAGTAAAAACGTTTAAAACTATAATGGACAAAGTGGAAAACTATCTTATTTATTTACAATTTTATATAAGAAAGACGGTATTATTTATAAGCAATTTTTTTTATAAAGGTGTGAAACATGTGTATTTGAAAAACTGTAATGTGAATGGCTGTGTATAGAATTATTGGCAATAAATTTAAAAAATAAAGATCATTTTCGGCCCGATTACATTACTTTTTCTTCAACACTTCTGGTTGTTGGAAAACTATTTCATAGGGTGTGCTGGTTTGACCTAATTAGTTTGATTAATTGATTGGTTCGCCGATCATATTCCAACTTGGTTCGTCACTATAAATTGCAACAGCGATCTTCCAATATTCAGTAGATCCGTTGTGACGCACCTTCCGGAGTCCACTCAGGTGTTTTTGTTTCTAAGCGCGCGTCGTTTAATGGCTTACCCACGACCGAGGAAAGGTACACAATCAACATAGAATGTGTTCACCATTGTCAGGAGGGTCTGAGCAAACAATAGATTGTTTGTGCTTGGGATACCTAATTTAGTTACGTCGACCCTCCAAGGGCGGGTGTGCCAAAGCCCTAAATGAACAACCGGGACCCAAACGGGTTCCCGAAGGAAGGTATCGTTATCCCCGAGGAGTTCTCCATTAATCTTTAACCCTGAACGAGTAAATCTTCAACGAATGAAGAAGGTAGCACATTAATGAATTGGAATCGTGTTACATTAATCAACCAATCAACAACATCAAGAAATGAGAAACCAATCTTGGAAGAAGACTTCCACACAATCCCTGGATGTAGGTTTACTATTTTTCCTTTCTCCTGACCAATGAGGTCCAAGCTCCCTTTCACCTGTGAATATAAAGGATGGATCAAAAGCTACGAAACAATGTAAGTCTGCGATAGAAGGAAATCTACTCAACTTAGAGAATTGAACCTTACGGTTTATTATTTCCAATAATGAATGTTTATAATTGACCAATATGGTTTCAAGTTTCAAGATGCACAGATTTCAAAACAGACGGAAGACACTCGACGGAAGACGCTCGAAAAACGGAAGCTTTTCCCCGAACTAACGGACTGAAGTTTACGATATTTGGCTGGCTCAAAAATCCTACACCGATCCGGGAAGTGGCAGTCAGCGCCCTGATTCTATGGATTTACATTCAAGAGTGTGAATATTTTTTAAAATCGAAATCTCAAACACTTTTGCTGTGAGAGGGTTTCTTTAAGAGGGATTTATTTGATTCTGATAGAAATTAGTTCCTTCGATGAAATGAGACCACTCCAGTGGCAGGACGACTATGCTTTCGCTCATCAGCGTTGGCTCCAACCCGAGAGTGGATGCTATGAAATGGCTGGCATCAGCCCTAGAGCAAGATGGATACTATAGCAACATATTTTTATATTTTAAGAGAACAAATCAACAACAATCCCGATGTTGATGGCCGAAACTCAACGAGTGGTCAACGTCTGCGCTAGCGTCATAGAGGATTTCAATTATCGGATTACTCACTGACGCGCGGCCCTGGGTCAGCACAGGCCGGCTGAGATCTTTCATACGTGAACGGTAAGCCCTCTTGTACATTTTGGTGAGAAAAAAAACTTTTGGATGTCAAATAAAGATTTTACAACCAATTTAAATTCGAACCTACTTCCAGAATACCCTAAACTACCCATAACGCTGTCTCTCAAGCTTCAATTCAGTTAAGTGGGAGGTTTGGTCGAGGAGAGCAAGCGGAAGCATTCTTTATGCCTGTGTTTTTATCCTAACAGGCTGTCCAAATGACGCGTTTTACGCGCGAGTGGACTCGTTGACACTCGCGCGTACCCGAGATACTAGAGCTACATACATCCCGTCCAGATGCCTTCGCGCGTTTCCTCAAACGCGCGTAAAACGCGTGCAATGAGCGGGACTCTCGACTCTCCCGTTTAACGCGAGAGTCGAGATACTCGGGAGCCATTGTTGCATTGTTGCGCGAGTCCGGTGTGAGAGGATGTATAGCGAGTCCGTATTTTACTGTATTTGAACACCGAGACGGAGCGTGATAACTTTGACGCGGAACTTTTCATCAAAGAAGTTGAAAAAAGAGCAGCTATATGGAATATGGAGTCAGTAGATTATTCCAATAGAGCCATGAAACGCAGAAACTGGGAAGAAATCGTCGAAATATTTTGTGAAGCTGGTGATTCTGAAGAAAAGAAGAAAGAAGTAAAAGTAGTTTATTTAATAATAGTTGTAATACAAAATATGACGATCATTTTATCTTGCCAAGGGAGTTTGCCTTCGTCAACAAAATAATCAGCCACAACACAACTGCTCTTTCCGAGTCCATGTTTGTAACTGGCTGTATCTATCCCAACGTAGGAACGCGCGTGGAACGTGGTATCTGGACGCAGCGGAAAATGATTCGCGCGAGACCACTCGCACGTAAAATTGCGTCATCTGGACAGGCTCTAACTCGTTAAATTTCAGTTGTTCTATTCGTGGGTTTCTTTTCCTAGTGTTCCTAGCAAAGATTTTCTCTGGCTGTCCAGTCCAGTTCTGATAGTCCGGTGACCCGTAGGAGGAAGAATATAGAAATGATAACCCTCTGTGTAATAATTTGCAACGTTTTTTCATTTTAATCAGTTTTTTGCAGTCAGTTGTACACACAAAATTGAATATATCGTTGAATTCAATATTGAATCAGTTTTGAAAGTTATCAGCAAGATGGCTGCCTTCAACAACGGTGCACAGGAGGCGTGTTCTTTTAGCAACAATCTTCCATTGCATATACCGTTATTGTACTGATAAAACCTATGACCTAAAATCGTAACTGTTTATTATTGTAGAAACTGACATCGGTTTTTGTCTGACTCCCGTTTTCTTCTTTTTATCGAAGTAGCCACCCGGCAGAACTTATTAATGTCATCAGTTGTCATCGTCCTATCCCTGGATTATCAAATTAAGAGAAACGCCCGAATATCCAAATGGAAATGTATGAAAAATGAAGGTTCTTGGTTTAAAAAAGAAATCCATTAATGGAGGTAAAAAACGGATCGAGGGTATATTGCCAGGTGCTAACGAGAAACAAATGTCCCCCGTTAAAATTCCCCCCGCTTGTCCGCCGACCGGCTCCCTCTGGGTTGGATTTATCCTCGCATATCCGCTGGCCCATTATGATCCTTTGGGGACCTTTTTTCGTTCGTTCCCGTGTAAGCTCGTGTATAATATTCGAGCTGAGTAGAGCTGAGGGACAACAGTTGGTCTCAATTTACAATGGCACAAGTTTTATTGTGCGGTCAGCATGAATCGAGGAGGAAGAATACAAGGTATATCGAGTTAGTCTTCGTTTCATTGTATAAGCCTTAAAATTGGTCTGGTCCCAGCCGAAAGAGACGTGGATCTCTAATAACTTGACACTCTGATATTCTGATTTGGGCCTATTTCATGGGACTAACCAACACCAGCTGGATGGGCTTGGTACTGACTCCAAATGTTCAACCCAAGCTTCAAATCCTAATCCTTCATTGACTCCAGCAAATTTTTGACACCGCAAATATGTACTTCTGAGCATGATTCTCCCAGTCTGAGTTTGAAGACTAAAACACCAACCCAACCTGGCCAGAACAAAATAACAGAGATTCTGGAAATTGGAAATCGCAAGTTTAGAGAGAAAAGACTGGTATGGCCCATGGAGGAAAAATCTCTTCATCGTTACTGAATCCTGCAAATCTTAGCGCGGAGTTCCTATTATCAAAAGAAACCTCATTCGCCTGGTGATCCTCCTTTTTTTCGGTGTAGATACCGCCATGAACGGAACATCTGTTGAAATGCTGATAGGCAGAAATCCTGCCCCAGGGTCCCTTTTCAACGATTTGCCAGAAAAAAAGGAAACATCTCCTCTCTCCCCCCCCCCCTCCCCCCTTACGGATTGGTCGAACAGAAAAAGGATTCCCAAAGGAGGAGACTTCAAAAGAAATGTGGGCAAAAAGAAGGAAATATGATAAGGGGGAATGGCCTCGTAAGAGCGAAAGAGAGATGGAGATACGGAGAATATAACCGGGATAGACAGAGAAGGGAAAACGGTTGGAAATAACGTCGTTACCCAGGAAGCGGTCGGCAAGGGGCCTCATCTATACGGACCCGAAGTTTTCTTCAAGTATCCGATCGAGAAGCCTAAAACCATTTGTATCCATTTTTGGTATCCCTTTTCGTATGTTCTGGACCTTACGTGATTTGAAAAAGAACAAAGCGAGAATTCTACAAATAAGAAAGGTGAATTTGACTCATTCCAGCGACCGTAGTTTCTTAGAAACTACGTAGCATGTTAGAAAATTGTCATATATTTTAGTATTATTTTCAATAATGAGCCTTTGTAATCGAACAAGAAAAAACCTCTGCCAGGTGGGTGTGGCACATAGCTTCCTCGTATCCATAACATGACTGTATAGATCATTGAAAATTATTATTGACTAAAGAACTTCGTTCAATTAGGCGAAGTAAATGTTGAATTAGGGTAAATTTATTGTTATGCAGGAGCGTAACTTGAGAAAATAAAAGTAGGCATGTTCAACTATTGAACAAACTATAAAATATACCTAATAATAAGAAAATTTCATCGAAATCGGTCAATCCGGTGTTATGCTTGTGGCAAAATTTCATCGAAATATAGGGGTCAAGAAAATTTCATCGAAATTGGTCAAGAACTCCCGGAGTTATGCGCGTAACAAGGATTTCACGTTTGCGCATGCGCAGAGGGTACTATTGATCCGGGGGTCATGAAACCTATAGGGGACCATCTACACCCCAACCCGCACAATCCCTGAAAATTTCATCAAAAACGGACAATAACTTCGTGTAGTTTTGCCCGTAACAAGGATTTGCTGACAGACAGACAGACACACAGACAGACACGGAACCAAAATTGTTCAGAAAGGTCTAAAACGCAAAATGCGAGTGGAATTTTTGATTTTGGAGACAAAAAAATTTTCACATTCCGAAAGTGAAAACAATGCTTCCGCTACTTTAGTAGACTCGGAAGCAAAATGAATTCGTTCTTCTACAATTCAAGATGTTTAGAATCCAAAAATCGAACTTAAAAAAAATTCCTCCGTTCGGAGCTTTGTTTGCTGCACCAAAGTTGATAAGGCTTGGATCAAAATTCACAAATGGGGTATAGTTGGGGCCAATTTCTAGCCATTACTCTCAGTCAGCCTTACAGGATGAAAGGTCTGAAAAATTCAACAACGAGAACATCAAAAACTTTTGAAATCTCGCTAATGTTTTCATTTCGTTATTGATAGACGTAACTTTAATGAACCAAATGAGTCATGTTGACAGAACAAAGAACGTAAACACGAATCTGAATGTGTTTGAACATGGCTAAAATCAACAGTTTTGAAATAGAGTTTTTCAGAACTTTTGTCATATTAAGACAAAAGAAGCGTAACAGGCGATTTATTTCATCTCGTTAAATTTTTGTTGTTCTATTCGCGGGTTTCAACGTTTGTGTCGATGTATGTACAATAGAATTCACCGATGTAGGTATTCAGATATCAGCTTTTGTTACGTACTGAGGGACCTGTTCCTGTTTTTGAGATTTATATTTGTGGTTAATTCTGTCCTAATTGCTCTACCGTGCTGAAATATAAATAACGATTTTTTAAAGCCATTTAAAATTCAATTTCAAGGTACGGAGGCCAGGGTCGAGTTTAGATAATGTATCATAGACCAAGTCTAATGACCATACATTATATATAAAAGGGTAATGTAATATTTTTTTTTAAACTCTTTTATTGCACCGAGTAAACTCATTAACAATATTAATTTGACTTATTTTACTAATACATACATTTCAGGGTTAAGGTACACTACTTAGTTCCATGTCGCTTTCACAATCACTCCCTACACAAGTTCATGTGGTTTTACTCGCTTAAGGTGACGAGTTATATCTTGTAAATTCAGAAACTTGACAGCTTCCGCATTTACATATCTGAGTCTGTTAAGGTGAGCAGAAGCCCGCTTTTTAATAACTTCATCCACGGTGTCAACTCGAAGTTCACAGTGGTGGGCAACGTTTCGGAAATACCACGGTGCATCCGTGATAGATCGTAAAACGGTGTTCTGGAAACGTTGGATTATCCATCTATTGGTTGGAGCTGTGCAAGTAATGTTGCTAGTCATAGAGCTCGCATTGTGCAGCCCCACAACTGCGCTCCATACTCCCAAACTGGCTTTAGTCCTTAATACACTTCCTTGGGGTACATACACACCGGGGTTTATTTTCATTGACACTGAATATACATCGTCCTGTTTAATGCGAAAATACCGATCTGATAAATATGATTCTAGCAACTAGTCATACTGATAGGGCACCATCCTCCTAATCCTAAATTCCAAGCCTTTTTTAGGGCATTAGAAGCTTTTTTAGCAAATTCTTTCATGGGGGGTTTGTTATTCAATTTCATTCATTTGGCTTGCATTCATGATTTGAATTTCTACTAAGCTTTGGAGTGTGCGTGTTTCACAGGTGATAGAGCGATTATTGAATTTCAGGAGGCACACAAATATAATCAACTGATCAATCCAAATAGGTATTTTGGTTGAGAACACATTTACGTGCTCTATGCATATCTCCTGAAATTCAATAATCGCTCTATCACCTATGAAACACGCACACTCCAAAGCTTAGTATAAATTCAAATCATGAACGCAAGCAAATTGAATAATAAACCCCAGTGAAAGAATTTGCAGCATTTTTTAAAGCCATTTAAAATTCAATTTCAAGGTACGGAGGCCAGAGTCTAGTTTAGATGATGTATCATAGACCAAGTATAATAAACATCAGGTATTCATGTTTAAGGGTTATGTAATACTGAAATTATCATCCTTTGTGTAGTAATTTGCAGTGGTTTTATGTCAAACAGTCACTATATTTGAGCCCCGCAGTTCTCCAGATGCGTCAATTAAGCTTTTTAATTACAGCAAAAAACTGTTTCTTAATAATATTCTGCTTCTTGTTCCTATTTTGTAGTTTCATTTAGTTTATGCAGTTTTTACCGTATTTGTAGCATATTTTAACAAGATGGAAGCACATTTTCCAACTTATTGCTGTCCAAACGTTGCTGTATGTTTTAGATTACAGCTCATAATTATTCGATTTTGATAACGTAAAATTATAAATCTAACAATTATAAATTCAGGTTAAATTTATATTTTCATGCTAACCGAAATCAGTTTGGAAAACAAAACAACAGTAACCTAGAATACACAGCGATGCTCACACAAAATACTATCGAAAATGAGCGAAATTTGTGCTAAAAAGATGGTAAAAAAATATTTATATAGATGAAAAAATTGAGAAGTTCTAGAGAAAGTCTTGTCTGTTCTATCGCATAAGTTTACATTGATACGGGTTTGTTTGTAATGTAAAAACTCAATAGGGGAAGTGCTAATAAAGAACTACTAGTGAAGTATGATTTTTGTAGGAGCTAAAATCATAGTGAAATCCTTCTTTATTTTCATGTTATTCCAATATTTAACGAGTTTCTACGTATGCAAACGGTTTTACCCGAGGCCAATGTTCCAAGGGAATGGGCTGTGAATCACGGAGATTTATCATTCAACGCGCTCGGAAAGACAAAAGAAGAAAAGCGAAAAAAAATTGATAAAAGGTCTTGAATCCTTAAGGATACAGAAACTTTGCCGAAGCGAAGCGAAGAAAAACTTGTGGATCCTCCCTGCCATCAGTTACGAAGCCTACCCCCTCCGAAATGGGTTTTTTTGGGGAGGAAATCCCTGAAAAAGCGAATAACTTCCGCGTGTTATGGAGTTCGACGAAACGGTTTTCGGAATAAAGCCGGTGGACAAAAGGCGGAGCCGGCGGTGCAGTAAAACACAGCGCACAATGGGCCCGCTCAACGTGGATATTAGCGATTCTCGGGCGTACAATAGAAGGAAATCCGAAAGGCAGTTTACGATCTGATAGCCTTACGGAGAATGGAGGGAAATGATAATGATAATTGCTGAGACTCATTAAAAGGGTTGATCGAAATGAGGGGATTTATTTATCAATACGGGTAAGCGTAACAACAGACGAAAGCGAGAATAAATATAAAGTTGTGATGGATATTTCTCTCTTCACGTTTCTCAAAATTAACATGAATTAAATAAAAATTGCATTTATTTCTTTGTGTATGACGTTAAAAAACCGAGTAAAATCTTTGTGTAAATCTGGTTAACTGAGAGAACAGGAAAGGCATCAGGGGTACGGGTTACGCAGGCGATAATCCACGAAACGTTATTCATAGGAATCCACAGTCATCAATGGTGTTTCCCCTGAAACACTCCCATATCTGTATGCTAATGGCTCCACATTCTCACCTGGTCCTGTATTTATTAATCAATGAGTCCATTGGGAGACAAATAGATGGGATTGCTATTGATGGTTCCCTTTCCTTGGAACTTCTGTCCCCAAGCTTTGCATTGGAGCCTTTTCGCTTCCAGGAAGCACTCTGAGTGACCGCGCAAATCGCATCAAGGGACATGTTACTATTCCATCTCAACACCTTTTCATAAGCATCAGTGGAATTTTCCCGCAAAGATTCCTACTGCGTCACCTGATCCAGTACCAATATTCCACTGAGTAGTAAATAGGAAGACTAATGGATGATGGTCATATATTGGAGCATTTCTACTTCCAGGGTATATTCTGGGTGGACAAGCTAATCACTTCAGCCCATTGAAAGAGTAATTGCACTAATTCATACTTCCTCGTCATAATCAGGAGCGATTGATGAGCTGTCTAATGATGCTTGCTCTGTAATCTCAGCTGATTCTGAGTTTAGAGATCAATGTTCAGTCAATTGGAAGACAAAAAGATGGAATAGCGATTGATAGATCCCCTTTTCCGTTGTTTGAAACTTGCAGGAAGCATTCTGGGTTTTCAGGCAAATCGCATCAAGGGACGTGTTAACTATTCCATCTCAACACCTCTTTTTCATAACCATCAGTGGTATTTTCCCAGAAAGATTCCTACTGCTCCACCTCATCCTGTACTAAGGTATCACCGAGTAACAAATAGGGAGACTAATGGATATGATCGGTATTGATTGTACCTCCTTTCTGCTGCCCTCAGGTCATATATTGGAGCATTTTTACTTCTAGGGTATATTCTGGGTGACCAGGCTGATCGCTTCAGCTCACGGAAAGAGTAATTACACTAATTCGCACTCCCTTGTCATAATCATCAGTAGTTTTTTTCCCAAAAGAACTTCCACAGTCGAATGATCCTCTGGTTTCAGATGATTCAAAGTTAGGGATCGATGAGTAGCCAATTGGAAGGCTAATAAATGTGATTGCTACTGATAATTCCCCCTTCCTGTTTCATGAAACTTCTGCCTTCAGGCCATACGTAGGAGTCTTTCTGCTTCCATTAGCATTCTGCACGACCAGGCTAATCGCTTCAAGTCAGGGACGGGTTAAGTATTCCAATCCAACATCTTTTCGTAATCATCAGTGGTTCCCCAAAAATATTCCTAAGTCCAAATTCTGCTGGACCGATTTGATCCTATACTCAAGGACCAATGAGTAATAAATTGGAGCACTAATAGATGGTGTTGGTATTGATAGATTCCCCTTCTTTTTTCTTAAAATTGCTGCCCTTTGGCCATATATTGGAACCTTTCAGCATTCAGGATGCATTCTGAGTGACCAGGCTAGTAGCATCAGCTCATAAAACCAGAAGGCAATTATAATAAAAATATATGTGATTGGTAATGATAGACTATTCCCCTTTATTGAAACTGCTGCCTTCAGGATGTATCTGAAGATTTTCAGCTTCCAGGTATATTCCGGGTGATAGGACAACCGCTTCAGCCCACGAAAGGGTAATTAATCAAATGGATCACTTCATTTTATAAACAGTGGTGTCTACCTACTAATACTCCCACTGCCGAAAGCATCCGGCTTTACAATCTCACTCAGGATTGTCTTGGATTAATGGATCAACGAGCTGTCAACTGGGAGACAAATACGTGTGATTGATAGAAACCGCTGCCTCAGGCTGCAACTTTTTAGTATTACTGATGTTTTTTTATTTCCTGACGAGTGTGATGGAGATGGACAGATCCTTCTTCCTTTTTCTTGACCCGCCTTTCCTGAACTCGAATCTGGAGTCTTCCAGTTTCAAGTATACTAGGAACTCAATCACAAGATCTCCGACTCGTGTAAACTCACATACCTACTTACAGAACTCATTATCAAAAGATAAGACTAAAGACTAAGAAAACCCTAATGAACTACGTCTGCCTTATAATCCGGGCTGATTAACATTGAGCGATATTTAAACTCTTCAGTCTACTTTTTGTGAAGCACATGGAGAATAAAATAAGGGCTGTTCGATTTTGAAACTACGCGGCTATGTTGTTTAGTTATGAAGCTCAAAAGATCTTTCCACCTTGTTTCTAGGCAACAATTTTGCGGTTTTGGATGAACCCATTCCCTGCAACATTACGATTGTAACAGTTGTGTGTTACGTAATTTTCGAGGAAGACGGAGGATCGTGCTCCGTTTCTCCCGCGATACAGGAAGCAGTGGTTGTCTCTAACCGCCGAGCTGGGAGCTGGCGCCAGGTAGTGAATAATTTCCGTTCAAGAGTTTACCGGCTTAACTTTGACCCGGCGAAAGGGGAGGGGAGGGAGCTTGTCTGTTCACGAACTCATCCTCTGCTCGAACTGAATTCCAGCCCCTGAAAGGTTCCTCTAATGGGATTTGAATAAATTAAATTTATTCGAGATTTGCATAATAATGTTGGAAGCGGAGCATGAGAGTTAATCCTCGGACGTTTATAGGCCCGTTCGATCGGAAGATATGTGAATTATAATCAAGTGATCGATTGCTAAATGAAGCTTTGGGGTATACGCCTGGACCCCAACTTACATCAATATAATAGCTTTGGAAAATTACTCAATCGTATTCAAATTTGCCGTACTGGTTTTGCTGGATGCACGAAAAACATTGTCAGTTCCTCTTGTAAGTTTTATTGTCCTTAACCAGTTAATCCGAGCGCTTACACCAAAAGGTCTCATCAGGGATTTGAAATGATTTGCTCGTTTTTATACAGATCTGCACCATTTATACGGCATTGGGAGGCACCACTGGGAGACCTTATTAGGTTAGTAGGTTGGTACCTGCATATATTCTTGAATTCAAAAATTCATAAAACCTATTCGTTGGTCTTGAATAAGTTTTGTTGAATGAGTAAGTAGGTAAGTTACGTGATCAGTTTTATTTCCCGAGTATTACATCGTCTTTGGACGCAAGGGTACAAAAATTAAGTGAAAAATCAAGCGCTACTCATTAAAATACACTTTAACCCTTAATATCCCAAAATCCAAAAAACTAAGTAAATTTCAATTTTTTCCAATTTTTTTTCAAGTCTATTTGTTTTGACTCATAATCTCTTTAATTAGGATGAATGATAAAGTTCAATTTTAGATGGGTCTTGTAAGATATCTTTCTGATACACCCAAAACTCATGGCATCCTGTAGTTCACCCCAATATTCTGTGTTTTCTCGCTTTTTTTAAGACATCGTTGAAACTTGAGTTATATTTCTATCAAATATGATATAAACAATACTAAAACACTAAAAGTTCAGGAAAAAAATTTTGTTACATTCAAACGTGACAGTTTGGGAACGAAATTGGAATATAGGCTTAGTAATATATAGCTTAGTCTTTGCACAACTTAATTTGAATCTTAGGCACAAATCAATTTTAATATTTTTGGCATCTCAATTTAATCTTTTGGCGACTCAATTTCAACTTTTGGCATATCAATTTATACTTTTCACAAACCCAACTAATCCAACATTCCACCCCATATAATGATCAATAAATTGGTTTTTCTCTCATCAATCAATCATATATAGCTTAGTCTTAGTTCCTTTTCTCTAGAAACCCACTTGGAAACCAAAAAAAAAAAGCTAGAACAACCATTGTGAGTGTGTTTGATTGAATTAGGTATTTAAGGAAAAGTCGGCAATCAAGCTGAATAAAGACTATAATTAACAACTTCGTCTTAATCCTAATTATCTATTAATTAACCCTAAACTAAAGTCTCTCCTCATATGGTACCTTAACGTCGAGAACGGTGGAGCAACAGCTTGTTCCGAACGCGAGGTGGACTGTTTCGAGCACTGGATACTACGATGGGGCTATTCGTCTTAGGAGTCGTGGATGTGGTAGGAAACAACAGCGAATTGTTTTCTACCGCAGCTTTCTCCGGACTAAATTTTGTGCAGTTCCCTGCTTCCTAAGAAAACTTCTGTAAGAAAGGCTCCTGAAGAGCCATACGCTCTTCTTACACGTACTGTTCTAGGGAATGTAGTGATATGTAACACCAAAATACTTTTATGTCAAGATGAAATATATGGAGGATTTAATGTGATAATTATAGTTTTAGTAAACATGAATATATTATCATTTGATTTTGCCATTACGTCCCACAACTGTAGAAGATAGCGGAGGTAATAATGATACAGAAACCTGGAGAACCATTAGAACAGCTAACATCGTACAGACCTAATTCATTGCTGCCTGAAACGTCAAAGCTATTTCAGAAACTCATCATCAATCGATTACATATCATAATTGAGGAGCGCAAACTGATCCCAATACACTAGTTTGGGTTTCGGAAATAGCACTCCACCATTGATTGGGTTCACCGAATTGTGACTATCGTAGAAGAAGCGCTAGAACAGAAGAAGGCATGTTCAGCCATCTTTCTAGACGTGTCACAAGCATTCGACAAAGTTCGGCACGAAGGCTTGAAATATTAGCCTAAGAGGATGGTGCCCTATCAGTATGTCGAGTTGCTCGAATCATATCTATCAGATCGGTATTTTCGCATTAAACAGGACAATGCATATTCAGTGCCAATGAAAATAAACGCTGGTGTACCCCAACTAAGTGTATTATGCCCACTTCTGTACCTCCTGTACACCAGTGACTTACCAGAAGTAGATCAAAGCACAACAGCAACATTTGCAGATGATACTGCAGCCCTTGCAGTGGGTGAAAGTAACAATGAATCAATTTCCAAACTTGATAAATCCCTCTCTAAAATAAAATTTATTTAATATCTGGACATCAAAATGGAGGATCAGATTGAATGAGGCCAAGACATTGCACGTTGACTTTACCAATCGGAACTACATCCCTAATTTCCTCAACAACGTGGTAATTCCCTACGCGAGTGAAGCCAAATACCTGAGCATGACTCTTGACGCTAAGCTCAGGCGGACAGAATAGAAGAAGAAGGAATTTAAATATATTAGTCAAAAGTTCAACTTTTAGTGTCAATACTATAAAATATCATAAACAGACTAAGATCAGCTATGGGAAGCTCATGGTTGTCTAATCTAATGGTTCTAGCTGCACAAAAAAATGTAGTGGAGTCTATTTCTAATGAAGGATGAAGGATTTTCTGTTTCCTCATCCCAAAGAAAAAAACTGTTATGTAGGGTTTAAAGAGATATATTGAACAAGCTTTGAAGGTGCCTAGATAACTTGTAGATGGTCTCAGACTACAAATTTAACATTTTTGACTTCAAAATGTTAATGTTTTTATGTATTTTACGATATTATCAACATTCGTGTTTTGCCTTTTTGAATGTTACCTTTGTATTCACATACGATGTAACCTATGTAAAGAGTCTCAAGAAATATACACGTTTTTTCACTGGGATTGAATTTTTTCAATACCTATAAAAATAGTTTTTTAGTTTTAGATTAAATAAGGGGTCCTTATGAGGATTTTTTACAATTTTGTTTTTGGGGCGGGGGTGCCAACGTACATGGGGGGGGGGGGGCTGATCAAAGTTTGGGGAGGGGGGGGGGGCACAACTGTTTTAGCCAACCCTAAGTGGAATCGGAAGCAAAAATAACAATAAGTGCGAAGTTTGAACAACAAATCATAAATCACCCTCATGCACACATGAAACTCGGAATCTCCTTTTTTTCGTCGAGTACGGATTAAAAATACCCCACGGACTCCGAGAAACGAAACAATTCACAAACAACAGGTCGAACTTTGCGGGTGAACGTTTGCTGAAATATGTCGGATGAAAGGGCTATGTGGGCCGAGTAAATATTTGCCCGCGTGGTGAAAAAGCGACGAAAGATTGTTGATAAAACACGAAGTATTCATCAGTATTTTTTTTCTCTCGAATGAATGGGTAGAAAAAGGATGTAGAAATGTGACTTTTTTTTTATTTTATGAAGTCGTGAGAGGGAGAGGGGGGAATGTGGGTTTTTTATATATTATGTTCACCTATTGAATATAATAGATATAAATAGATATTCACATATTGGTCAAATTTTTCTCTTTTTTCGGAGGGGAGATGTAACGGGAACTTTTAAGAAAGGCATCTCAAGTATTTTCACCTTAAATTATACGATTTTACGTAAATGCCAGTTTTTGTCATTATGCAACCGTAAAAACATATGGTAACGTATGCACATAACCACCGTGATCAGAATCATAATATAACGGAATTTAACGAAATATTTCCCCTCCGTTCCGCTCTATTTCAGTTCTGGAAGCTGATAACATCAGATTATCCAATAATAGGACGCGGACCTTCAAAAGTTGATTGAAACTCTTGCAATGCTGACCGTTATCAACTAAGTTAACTTGATAATTTCGTACGGTAAAATTCGCTTGGGTTGGTCATCTCAATGAACTTCTGCGGATCAATGCTTGTGGGTTATCGTTCACCATCTATCCCTCAACAGTTATCGATTGAAATCGGTATAAGTTTCTTCAATCGGAATGAAATACACAATCAGGAATATCACAGTAGACTTCCCAATTTCCTAACTGATTCAAGGTGTGTAGATTCAAAATCTGCTATATCCGCCCGTCGTATGGACCATAAAATTTCTTTAGAATTGATGTGAAAAATCCGTTCTTTCGCATGTGGACTCCGCATGGGCTTAGTTGGACACGCATAGATGCTACGGGCTAAAAACAAATGAAAAATACGTTTTTAATTACGTTCTCCGAAGTTTTTATTGACCTATACAAGCGGGGTGTCATGTGTCATTAATTTTGGACTCTGTAACATGGGGAGGTGTGGGAATGATATAGTTGCCCCTTCAATTAGCTGAAAGCGGAAAGTGCCCGCAACACTCGGAGGATGTCCCAGATGCTGGAAGGCGTCTCGTGTATCTCCCGAAGCGGCAGATTCAAGAAACGGGAAGGGCAAACTTACCATATCCATCACAACCCTGATTCGATTGAGATAGGTGCCCGACTAGTCCGAGCTCATCTGACATAATCTCATTTTAAGGGTGACAATGCTGAAGAAAATGGGTGTAAAATTCAATTTATTAAATCCCTATATTTTCACTCTCTCGTTCTTAGCAGTCAATAAAAGTGGTGAGGAGGGGGTTATCAGGGGGAAATAAAGTAATAAACCTTTTTGAAATAAGTTCCAGCGTTTTTTCATTTGGAATAATAGACCGAAAATAGAATATTTAGTCATCTCTATTTTCAGATTGACCCCAGTAAAGTTATGAACTGGATATCTGATAAAATTAATTTCCCCTTGTACTTGTTTCACTTGTGTTAAAGTTTCACAACAGAGGATGAATTCCTGCAGAAACATTTCTGTCTTCGTATTGACACGCTAAAGGACATTTCATTCGGAAGACTGGAATTCCTAATTATACGGTACACAAAGAGATTTAAACGAGGTATTTTAGGACCTTTCCCGAGATTCGCCCGAAGGATAAAGCCTGATGAAACCAAACTGTGCATTCCACCGTTGTTCGCCCCCAAAAGGGACGAAGTAACAACGGAATTTCATCGTGAAAGGACATTAGATATTACAATGTACTCATTAATGCTGCGAGAGTGGAAGGGGGAAAGAGTTAATATGCCTGGACATAGACAGGGGTAGGGGGGTTGCCATTAATGAAGGGAATCTCTGATAGCCGCCATCGGCCACCGCTGAGCCTGTCCGAACAGGCATTAACAGGTCGATGCAGGAACGTTTTCATTTATACGGGTTCGGGTTGGGAGGTTGGGACAGTGGCGACGAGGGAGACAGAGCTCTGCCGTTAGAGGGTTAATTATCGGGTTGGGCACCTCTGGTAATTTCACGGGCGGTCACGTCCTGCGTCCCCGCTGCCTGGCGCCCAGTAAACAAGTAATTCGTTCGCTAGAACCCCCTTCCCCCTCTACCCAGTGTTTCTCTGTTTGATAAGAAACACTCGGCAAAGTGTGACATTGATTAGGGCCACCGTCGCCACCCTGAAAATTCCGTGGAATCACGACTAAGGTTTCCAATCTAGCAACTAACAGGACGAGAACACACCCCCTGTCATGTTTCGGGCACTACCAGTGAATGTACCCATTAAATCTACTGATTAGGAGCGTTTCTCTATTTCACAATTTAGGAATCCTTGATAAAACGCTGCAGATTATTTCACAAACATTTATTATTTCTGGCACTCCCTCATTAGAGTGTCCCTTATACATCCTTATTTCCAAAACTGGAAGTCTTACCTCCTCACCTTGTTCCTTCAGGCACCGAAGTGCTTCACACAAAAATTGGTTATCACCGGACACGTGCTGGCCCACAATAGATCCATTCAACCATAACCGCGAGTCCCTCTACCATTAATTTTAAAAAAAAATCGTTGATGGAATTCTAAATTGCCCATAATGGAAGTCCAGGAGACGAGGGACTTTCGATATTCGGATTTATGGTAATAAGTATTTTATCCATTAATTTGTGGTTAGAGATCATCATTTAACAATGGACATATAATTAAACTTTGTTCAAATTGATTTAATTACTCACCGCGAACGCAATTTTTGCTGATTTTGTTGAGACTTTCTTGAACCTGAAACAAACAAAAGACACATTTTAAATTGAGTGTATGTATAATTACGGACAATATTATTACATTAATTTACTGAGTGTAGCATGCATGAACTCTTTTTTAAGAAGGTCCTTCTGAACCAAATCCATTCAAACGCTGCCCACACAGCTTGGTGATACTACTGATTTACACCTTTCAAATTTAATTATGGAAGGAGTGTATGGTGCGGGTAATCATGATAAATCATTTTAGTTTTTGTATAATAAACCTCTCTTGTGCGATTAACCTAGGGTAGTTAAATTGAACCACCAAAATCGATTTCACAATCGGCGATCTGAAATCGATAGTACCAATTAAGGTAACGGCACCGGTAGTGGCCACTGCTCTAGTTGCGGCCATTTTAAAGTTTATATTTGAGAAAAAATTCGGAGTGGCTTCAAACTTGCAGGTACAGCTCATGTCATCTTGTAGTCAGAGGTTGAACTAGGAGTGCGCAGAGCATCATTGGAAATTTTGGTAAACTTCTCAATATGACCATCCCTAGTTTTCTCGTTTGTTGGGCTGTATCCTAGAGCTTCTACTGGATAGAATCAAATCTGGTATTGAATTTAATGATATTTAAGGAGGGCAAAATGTTGGCCAATGAGACATGCACGTGGCCACTACTGGAAATTTCGTAATTTGATGTGGCCACTACTAGATCAAAATAAAGGTGTGAGAAAAAATTAATAAAAAATAGATAAAATTGTTCTTTTGATAGTTTTAGGCAATGGATATGTTAGGGAAGAGTCGGGCTATATTATAAATGAGTCCTGAAGAAAGTCAGTACTACTGTTTGCCCACAATTGTCAAAACTAAAGAAAAAAATTCTTAACTGTGGCCACTACCAGTACCGTTACCTTAATCGAGGCCAAAAAATCGATTTTCCAATTTTAATCGATTTTTTTTAACGGTTCACTTTGAAACTATCAAGATGTCTAGATTCAAAAAATTCAATGACCGTCCGCCGTGTCACGCACGCATAGCTGCCTCAAAAATGGTGCAAATGATTTTGAACTTTTGACCAAAATTTCGATTCATTACCACTATTAATACTCCTCAGAATCCAACATGGTGCCCGCAAGGTTTTCAGCCAGAACGGACAAAAGCTGTGGTTGTTTCACCTTACTTTTTTTGGTCAAATCGGTTATTAAGTAAATTTCTCAAACACCGTAAAATTGGGACTAAACCTGAATTCGTGTAAAGGTATAGTTCGGATATCATCAAAATCGTGCGATAATGTGTCGCCAACAATGTGTTATAATTGAAACACCTATAACTTCTCATTCATCCGAGTGATTCGAAATTTTTATGAGTGTACAAGAATATTATTGTAAAAACGCTGTAAATTCTTTCACTGGGGTTTATACATTCATTCTTATTCATTTGGCTTGCATTCATGATTTTAATTTCTACTAAGCTTTGGATTGTGCGTGTTTCACAGGTGGTAGAGCAATTATTGAATTTCAGGAGGCACACAGATATGATCAACTGATCAATCCAAATAGGTATTTTGGTTGAGAACCGATTTAAGTGCTCTATGCATATCTCCTGAAATTCAATAATCGCTCTATCACCTGTGAAACACGCACACTCCAAAGCTTCAAATATGAAATTCAAATCATGAATGCAATTCTCAAATTAGGTCTTGAAATTGAATAATAAACCCCAATGAATGAATTTGCAGCGTTATCAAAAAGGATGTGCCATAATTGCTATATCCGACGTGAACATGGAATTCATGTCATGGATGTTTTGCTCCCGATGTTGCTAACATTCATCAACTTGCCATTCATAAAAAACGATTCAACATCACAAAAAATTGATTAATCGTAGAGAAAAATCGATTGTCAATTAAAATCGACCATTAAAACCGATTGTAAAAATCGAAAATCGGTGGTTAAACTTGAAAATTCGATTGCTAACCCTAAATTAACCTGCGACATTTTTAATTTGACGTCAGGGAGGGGGATGGACGGGTATTGGACGATTAATTCAAGCGCTGCTGACACCTACAGAATCCTCAGGCAATTGGTGATAAGAGAGGAGCGATTGGGCCTTTGAAATCTTGTACAGCTTGGTCATATTTCCTGAGCTTGGATCCTGTTGTTTATAAATATTTTTGATTTCGTGTTTTGTCCCTGCATTGCCATTTGCAACACCCTACCCAACTGCTACGTGAATTCGCAGTGTGACATCCTTCTTCTTCTTAGAGTTTCAAGAATATGTTCCACGCCCTATCTTCGAAGCGTCCGATTAAACAAATATTCGACCTACCACGGCTATGGAAACCATCGCTACAAAAGCGATCGTCCTCACCTATCACGTTCCAGCAACAGGTCTCCCCTCCAGCAGCGGAGCACAATGGATCAGCACAGAGAGAGCGAAGAGATACCAAAAAGGGCGTATCTCAAGAGCCATACAGAATGTGCTTTCAGAGTTGACAGGGAAGTATCTTCCCTTTTAAGGGATAAAAGCCTGGAAGCGTCGATAGCGTACCGACATACATTGGAGATAAAATATTCACCTCGGTACCTCCGCCTCGCGCGTTCACCCGACTGAGGTTTGAAGGCGGGGATCCTGGACGAAAATAGATTCCGCGATAAAGACGTATTGAAATGTCACGGTCTAATCTTCAATATATTCATCGAGCGTTCATTTGCCGAAAATTTGATTGATCACCGGGCCGAATTGACGTATTTGATCACACGAACTTTATAGGCTCTTTCGTTTCAATTTAGCTTGAAAGGTTGAGCACATTTTGAATGGGAATTTCTCGTGGTAGTAACGAGTCTTATGGCAGGGCCCAACTGCCTCATGATGTAGCGAAAAGGGTGTTTCGGTAGACATGGCTTGTTCATCGAAATTCAATTTATCCATAACCGAATATTCGAAGAAAATTCTGCATGTCCGTGTGTCACCAGATCCTTGTAACACGATTGATTCCTACAGTTTTTTTTTTTTTTTTTTTTTTTTTTTTCAGATTCTTTTGAAACATTCAGTGAATGTGCTATATCTTATAGCTATAGCTGGTCCTCTGTGCATTTAAAACAGCAGAAATCAATGCACTAGCCCGCGCATGCCCAAACGAAAATCACACCAAGCACCATTTTCTCAAGTTCTCATTCCAGGAGAACTTCTACTCATTATCTCGTTTAAATTTCGAAGCGATAGTATCATTACCAGAAACTGCTCGTGCCTAAACGTGAGATCCTACTAAATAGCCTAATTTGTTGCAGATTCCATCCGATTTTGATGAAATCATCGAGGAGTGATCGGCTTATGCCGTAGATGTTTCCTGGGGTAGTTTCACTAATCGGTTCATCATCAGCGCAAACGTACTATCTATTATTTTAAGGCAGTCGGGGAAGAAAGATCCAATAATTTCCCATCGTGTTCAACACGCTCGCATCATCATTCTATTCACTTCACAAATGAAGCGTCAGACCTGCAATACATGTCGACTAACGTTTTGAAGGGGTTGATGTAATCCGGAAGATACAAATAGTTGTAACAATCTTATATCCTGCATCTTTCGAGATCAAATAAAACATTTCGAAAGAACTATAAGTACAAGTTACCTAGACGAGAACGCCATGTGCCACAAGCAAATTGTTATGATATACGAGGTGAAAGCATAGCATCCAGACCACCAAACTAAAGGTTTGTTTTGACAAGAGGTTCAGAACCAGTTCAGAACCGAACACGCCCCTTTTTGGCTGTTTTGACACGCCAGAACTAGTTCTGAAAAATCTCTAACCTCTTGGTTCGCTGTTCGGACAAGGAGTCCTTGAACTAGTTCAAGTGGTTCGAAGATTTTCGCCTGAACTTTTAGTCCGAGACATACAGCGTAGATTTAAGGTATTGTAGAACAGCATGGAAATACAGAAACAGCCTGATAGTAGAATTTAATTGGTAGTTTGAGACCCACCAAATTGGTTTGAAATGTTCATGTAATTAAGTATACAGGTTTATTTTGTGTTGTTGTTTGTTGAAAATTAGTGATAGCTTGAAAAATTGGGGACCAATCACGCTCTCCGACAGACGGGTTTCTTTAACCCATTGTCGTATAATGCTTATATATATATATATATATATATTTTAAAAAAAGATACATGGTGATATACATATTAATTTAAAAAAAAAATAATGAAATAAAAACAAAAATGGCCTTGTTCAGGTATCGATATGTACACTTCAATTACTGTGCATGTTTACACTGTGTATAACTTCGAATAATAAAGCATTTTTTTTCTTCTTCTTCTTCTACAGTTGAGGTTGTTATCAAACAAACTTTGTTTCAAGTATAAATTCCGAGGTTTACACCAATGTCTAGTTCGTCATCATGTTCGAGTGATGAGGACCACACCGTCATCAGTGAACCTATCAAAACCGGTTGAAAAATAGAAATTTTGCATACAAGAATGTCACGCTGGAGCATGAGCAGCAGCTCCTAACGCTACTGTCTGTTTGAAATTGATTTGACTAACAACTTGATCCTCACATTCCCTGAAAATTCTTTGTTGTGCAATAAAAGTAATTATTACTAAAACAAGAAACAGATTCACCTAAATAGATGCAGCCGTTATGAATTGTCCACATACAGGTTTTATCGACTCGAAGTAAGTGATTTTAAAAGAAAAATACGTCCTCGGATTGAGCTTGTACCTTGTTTTGACAAGCGTATTACTAAGATGAAGGTACAAATTCACTGATATTGATACCAAGAGGATATGACCCCTGTACCAATACCGACCGTTCTGGTTGTTTCAAAAGTCGAGCATCTTCATCTCGCTGTTTCATCTTCTCTATAACCTGAAATGAGTTCATAAAAAGTTATTGGCCGTTGTTGCTGGTCGTTGTTGAGATTTAATGGCCTTGTTGTTTGTTCATCAGTACACCAGGCCTAGGCTACACAGGTCCGTGATTGACAATTTGCAGGGCTGTGGCAATTATAGGAGGTTGGTAATTGGGAAAGTGAACGTCGGGTAATCAATCTCAACGTCATTACAGCTTACATTCTGGTCGATGATACGGGTGTCGGCCCCAGTGCTGTAGAATTTCAGTCTGATTAGATAGATTCCAAAGCTAAAGTATAGATTTAGTCCATTTCTATAATCCATAAGAGGTATTTCCTTGAGTAGACTTCGTTGAGCACCGTTGTTGAGTATATTAGCTGAATGTATTTCGAGAATCTAGTTAATTTTTGAATAACAAAGAAGATTGTTGTCACCAGCGGAACCAGATCAGTTGTTGGCTGTGGTCATTATTGATAACACAAATCAGCACGATTTTTGATGCCTGAAAATTGATATGCATCTTCATAAGCATTTTTCTTCTTGAGATTAAATCTGTTAGCATTGTTTGTCTGTCAGGTCTAGTTTTGCTGCAAATCTGCAATCATGATCAAATTTTTAAAACTGGGAAAATCTGTCCAATCCATAAACTGTGAGCTGGTACCCTTGAAGTCTATCAAAATTTATCCGTGAAACGCACTTTTAAGAATATGAACCATCCATCACACTTCTTTAAACTGGAATCATCGCAGGTATCCTCTTCGCTTGTGAGTTTGTAGTGCCAAATTTACTGCGTTTTGGAACTGTTAGGATCGACCTGATCATTTTTTGTGATGTGTGTGGAAGTTCTGTACCGTCAAAACAGTGGCAAGACATTGCAGCATTTATGGGAAATGCTTACTTCGAATACTTTGGCGGGAGGCTCGCGGATCAAGATAAAACATGGGCTTCTCACGAAGTTAGCATTATTTGTGTTGAAAGTTTTTTTTATGACTACTGGTTAGATGTAGGCACTGCATATTCGCGATACCAACCTTATAGATGATCTTTATTTTTGCATAACAGCATAACGACTCTTTTTTCAATAAAACCAAAAGCGCCCAGCTCTTCCAGTGCTCCTTGAAGATGACCCCCTAGTCCTCATTCCTCAAACCTGATTGATCGAGATACCATCTAACAACACAATGATGGTCATGTGGTTCCTGCCGTTCATGAGGATCCTGTCTACGGATCTCAAGTCGACTCCCCACGCAAGGTGAATTCAATGACTTGATGAGATATTGACAAGGTAAGCAGCAGCAACACTCCATATTTTACAGGGCTCTTTGGATGAGTGCAGGCCATCAGAAAGGCCATTCTTCGTGGAGTCGTCCAATAATTCAATTTTGACTACATTCAGCAAGTTGCTTCATTTTAGAGTCACCTCTTTGTTCCAAAAATTAGAGTCACCTGGTGATTTTTGTAGATCCAAATTCATTTTGAATCATTGGTTGGAGAGAAAATTACTCGTGATAGAAAAAATCTGCAAACATATTTGAAATCAGCGCAAGTAACGCTTTCGGAATCGTTTTTTTCTTCTCGTTCATTAAACAAAAAGTTATATTTTGCAGAGTTGTGTAATTCTGAGATGGAATCATGGATGATCACCCAACAGGACAAATTGGCAGTGAGAAACATCATGCTTGATGGATTCCACTTTTGCGAATACATTGCTTTGTTTAATTGAGGCACTTTCTATGGAAGATGACCTCAAGAATCGATTCCTAGCTTCTTGAAGGCTGCCTTTCCCCAATCCTTCATATTTAGTTACGTGTATTGTACGAGTATTTTGAAGGAAAATATTCTGCACAACATTGGTACTACACCTAGCAAGCCTAAAAAACTACCGAAAGCTTTTACCCGATTATTTTCCGCCGTCCCGACTCTGAGAAACCTTGAAACTTCGAGAACAATTGTTCATTATACGGATCCGTTGAAATGATAAGCTCACCTCCCGGTTTCGGTCTTCGAGTTTTTAAATCGAGCCGTCACCCTCACGACCTTTCACGCGAACGGAAGGAAAAAAATAAAGTGGAAGAGGAAATTTAAAAAGAAAAAAAAAACCGGCGGAGAAAGCTCACTCTCGAGTTAGCGGGAAAGTTAACCCCCACAGACATGTCGGTGGGGTTTTTTCTTGAAGTTGAATTAAATACGAGTCTGGAAGAAGATGGTGAAGTAGGTCTGATTTATTAAAGTGTATTTCTTCTTCTAATCTAAAGTTCTGGTTGAATTGTCGTCTGAAGAAGCACTGGGTCAGGGGCAACGAAAATTCGGTTTTGAGATAATGGCGGTTTTCACAGTTGATGAATGATTTTCACGGCCTATTAGCTACAGAATAGGGTCAATCTCAAGCACCATTCTCGGCTTAGCCTGAAGAGTGAATCATAAGGCTGAAATATTTAAAAGTTGGAATGTCCGAAACCTTTCAAATAATACAGGTGGTTTCCGTTAGTCATTAATGCTGTGCGCAATTTGGGAGTGCTCCTTGACAGTTTTCTCTCGTATCTTCATCAACTCTTGTCGGGCAATACGGGTCGTGGAGTTTATAAAGGGGAACACCAGAGAATTTGATAGTGTGCCAGCTATAATGACTGTCTATAAAGAACTGATGATTCCAATTTGGAATGCGCCTCGGTGGCCACACCACCCAAGTGGCGAAGGGTTCCTCCACATTGCGAGTGAGGATCTTGACTTTAACTCTCTGGCTGCTGAAATTAACCTGCTAAATTAACCTCAGTTTTCAGACTCCTGAGGGATGTGGGGTTTCTGCTGGGATTGGTTCGAGGATCGGTACTCCTGGCGGACATAAAATTTCCCGTCCCTTGCTTGTGCTCACGTTTTCATGTCTTCTGGACATTATTCTCCCCCAATTATTACTTATATACCTAATCGTCCACCATCAAGGCTGCAGCGGTCGGTGAATCCAACCAACCAGTCATAATAACTGTCCATAAATTTATAACCAATTTTATAGTATGTCTCGGTGGTTTGGAATCCATTTTATCAGTGCCACACCAGCCAAGTGGAGAGGGTATTCGAGCTTCACATTGTGAGTTAGAATCTTGACCTTAACTCTCCGGCTGCTGAAATGATTCTGCTCAGTCCCTCAGCTCTCAAACACCTGATGGGTGAAGTTTCTGCTGTGATTGGTTTGAGGATCGACCAGCACTCCTAGCGGATATTAAATTTCTCGGGTATACAAATGTGCAATCACTGAAAGAAAAAAAGAATCGAACCCCTACGAGGAAGATCCAATTTATTTGCACCCCTCACCCTAATTATGGATTCACAAATGTAGTGATTATGCGAGGAAAATGACATCGTTTTGAATCGGATTGAGGAGGAAAATAATTTGCCAAAGAGATTGAATTCAAGTTTCAGGTCAATAGTGAACAAATTCTGACCCACCCGATTAACATTGGAGCCTGATACAAAAACAACTTGTTACCCCTTCCATACTCAGAATCTACAGTACCCGCAACACTTGGCGGTCGTGATGGTCAACTAGAGCTTCAACATGGGCAGTTGGTGGGTGAAGAATTGGGTTCACCTACGTGGGTGAAGAATTGGGAAGTAATACATCTTGATATGCATATTATTCATTCATTAACACGAGGTTGTAGATTAATAAATGAGTATATAAACGACATTTCGACGCATTTCGACCAATATTAAGAAAATATGGACCGTTGCTAACCTAACGGAGTGTGGGCTAAGGGTCTTAAGAAAATAAAACGTCGTTAGTGGCCCACACTATCCTCATTTAGAATAAGAATCATTGAATGTTTTAAATAATCTTGAAAGATGGACAATATAAGCTTGTTACGATCCACCGAACAGAAATGCCAACTAATAAATTCCGCCTGACATCGACCCGTTCTAAAGGAGAGTCATCATGTCATCTATTACTGGTTTGTCGCGCTACTTCTAGGATAGAATAATGACATTGTCGAGTTGAAATTGATAAGAGATTATGAAACCAGCTTTCCCCAACTACCCTAAAAATTCAATCAAGATCAAAAAATTAAAAACTGATTAAATTATGATTGACGGACTTAACATTTGCGAATACTGCGATTAAATGGTTCCTCGTGAGTTTCATTCAAACATCATGAATTTCATTTCAATCAATAGATGTAGATGTCAATTTCATATTTACATGTAAATTTTATATACTAACCACCATAATCATTGAAAATGTCATCAAAATTGGATGCAAACTGATAGACGTAAATTTTACATTCTAACCACCACAATCCAAACTGTATACATTTTATATTTAGATTTAAATTTTACACCCTAACTCAGCACAACTTTTGGAAATGTCTAAAAAATTTCATGAAAACTGTTTAAATTTTATATTTGGATTTGAATTTTACAGTCTAAGCAGCACAATCCTTGAAAATGTTATCAAATTGGTTGTTAGAAACCAGCTCGTTACAATAAAGCTGCCACTAATGATTCCATCGTATTGAAAAATAGATATGAGATGATAAGACCAGTCCTCACCGAATAGATTTTAGAATATAAAATTTTTGCCTGATTACACGATTGAAACGTGAGAAAAGATGCTGAGTGGATATTACTTATAAGCAATGAAACTTATTGGTCACCACCTATCCTAACCCTTGCATTCTCGGAAAATGCAATCAATTTAATCAAAACCGGATGAGTACAACCTGTATAACACTTCTGAAAAGTATCTGCAAACACATCACAGATGTAGACAGACATGACGCGAAAGTTGATCAGAAAGTTCTAATCGCAAAATGCATTTAGTTTCAATGAAATTCCCAGGATCCGGCTGGGTAATGTCTCGATGGATGTGGATAGTCCCCACTTATGTGTTAATATCAGAAGCTTTTAAGCCTCCCGGAATCCTCTGGGTGTTGCAGGATAGCTGCCTTAATCTTTGGAAGGGCTAACTGCTCAACATCATCTCATTATTATAGGACTGAGAGTTCCCCTGTGCGTTTCATAGCCGCCAAACCAATACTCAAACACTTCACTCTTGTATTTCTGCAGATATCAGGAACAATGTGCTCCCTATGTGCCTTAGGAATTAATTTTTTAACAATGAAAGGTAGCGCCAATGCAAGCTGAAGTGCTAAGTATACGTAAATATCTGTAACGACAGTTCTACTTTTAAGATAAAATGAGTTTGGAGGAAAAAATTTGTTCATCTCCCGAAAATGAAAGCATAACTTCTATCAATAGGTAGATTTGGGAGCAAAACAGAAGTGACTGACTGAAGTTAACTCTATTAGCGTCCTGCTGTATTTCAAGTTCGCCGTTTCATAGTTGAAAATTTTTAACGATCAAACGTCACTCGGTGCTTTAGCAACGATTCGATTGTGACAGCTCCTCGTCGAGGAAAACTGAAGAATTTCCTGGAGGAATTCCACCTCGAATTGACGCGATTCCTCGACTTTCTCCCGAGTCCCGGGTAAGACATTCGCGGAATCTTCGCCTCTCGAAGGCCGACTGTAGCGGGTGAACTGGGAAGGGAGGGAGGGTAAAAAGTTGGAATCCCGTTGAATCGAGTGTTTCCCTGAAAAGAGAATGAACGGGAGTAGTGAACAGAGAGCGGTAAAAGTGAGCAGTGTCCTTTTGTCGAGAAAAAAAAATTCCCCATGAGGAGCAAGAAGGGAACTGATCAAAGTTCTTTCATCAATGTTGTAAACCTAGGGCTACCTTTTATTGAGGATCTTTCCTCCAGAAGTGGAAGTAAAGTAAAAGCTCTATTCTCACTGAGTGCACTATACAGTTTGAACACAATGGTTCACTAAACAATCTTGGTTGTGGATTCCATTCATCAATCCCATAGCCAAAGGCAAGGTTTCTCAGTTACACATTTTGTTACCATAACTCTGTAATGTCTTGTGTTATGATCATTAACTTTGGTTGAATACATGATCTACACGTAATTAGAGAGGTATTTAGTAATCACTCCTTAGGGGAAAGCGGGGGAGTGCTGTCACCCCGGGTAATACGCCAACCCCCTTGGAGAAATTAGATGAGAATTCTGCACGCTAAGCCACTGATTTTTCAACTTCCTCAAACAGCTGAAATTTCGGAACATCTGATCTGAATCTGAATCAAGCCTCATAAAAAGTTATCAAAGGCTTCAAACTTCTAGTGCAGCTGTGATCTAATTTTCCCAGTTTTATTCTTGCTGATGAGCGATATTTCTGTCTTTTTTATTATTCAGTAATAAACCATTGTAATCGCTCTTGAAAAAAAAATTCTAACCCCCCTGAAAATTTCATGGTTTACGTTTCAAAGGGTGTAGAATCCGAATCTGCAATAAAATTTTCCGTCCGTCCGCCGTACGCACGATTTCTCCCAAACGGCTGGAGCAAAATATCTGAAATTCCGAAAATATATTGGTCCGACAAGGCCCCAATTCTTTAGCCAGCACTCTCACTTAATTTAAAGTGCCCTTCAAGGGTTGTCGAAGTTTTGTAAAATCCCTAAAAACCTCAAAAAAAGTCGAAGCGGCCTAAATTTGGACTCTTTTTGAAGAACTTTCCATGAGGAATCGAATGAGCCCTTCCCCAGGTTCGTAGCTCAAACCATTCCCGATTTATGGTGCCAACATTTGCGTTTTTTTTTTTTTGGTTTATTATTGTTTATGTTTTCATCGCAGTAATCTAGTGATGTAGTAATTTGGATACTGGAGTGAACTTCTAAAAGGCTTTGTAGCCGATACACGGGTTGAAGCATTCTAATACGCATGAAACGCGGTCATGATTTGAATTTCTACTAAGCTTTGGAGTGTGCGTGTTTCACAGGTGACAGAGTGATTATTGAATTTCAGGAGGCACACAAATATGATCAACTGCACAATCCAAATAGGTATTTTGGTTGAGAACCTATTTACGTGCTCTATGCATCTCTCCTGAAATTCAATAATCGCTCTATCACCTGTGAAACACGCACATTCCAAAGCTTAGTAGAAATTCAAATCATGAATGCAAGCCAAATGAATGAAATTGAATAATAAACCCCATTGAAAGAATTTGCAGCGTTTTCTTGAAGTATAATAAACATTATCATCCCATCTTTCGTTTTGTCTATTTATTTTAGGTTTTCCATACATTTCATGTATTCTATACATGTTTTCCCCACAGTGTGGGTTTTGGGATAATACCATCATAGCTATTCAGGTTCCACAGCCTATCCCTTGTGCTGAAGGTATCAAAGGGAAGATTCAAAGTAAAAAACAAAGACCAGAGATCATCACTTCATCTCCAGTGGGGAAAATATTGGAAGAACAACGAAATAAACTCGAAAATTAAAAGCAAGACAGCAGAAGAAGGATGCGAACTTGGCCAAGAAAATGGTTAGGAAAAATTAGGAGAAAACATCCACGATATGGAAGATAACCGAGCCAAAACAGAAGAGAGCTAGGAAACTAGAATCAACTGATGAAGAGGATGCCGATGTCAGTTTGCAAGAAGATGACTGCGTTGATGAATAACAGCACACTGGTTAGACCAATAACAAAATAGGTACCTATTCTGTGATAAGGTCAGAGCTCAAATTCTTCAGATAAGTGGGTTATAAACTCGGAATTCAGAGAGAAGATTGATATTACTCGCATATATTAATTTAATTTGTAATTGGATTTTTCGTCCGTGTTTACCACAATAAACAAGAAAATAGACAATTAGCCTAGGTATTGTAGACTAGGAAATTTGACAAGTTCTAAACATTGGGACCACCTAGCAATTAAGTACGATATTCCAAACCATCTGCCATCTATGACTACCAAGATTTTGAGGCTGGACGCTGAACATAGGTATACATGCAAAGTCGAGGATGAAAAGCGAATCTAAAAGCGGATCAAGGGGGAGCAGGGATGGGATGGGGTGGCTGCCCCTTACATTTGCTGAGGTGCTAAGCCTGCAACACCCAGAACATACCCATGAACATCCATGAAGCTATAAAAGGTTCATGGACAGAAAAGTAGCAGTTTCAAGAAATGAGAAAGGGGAACTGTCCTTGACCTTCACAACATTCATGTAACACATTTCCTTATGGTTTTACCTTATCGCATCTTTCTGAACAGTTTTGTTTCTGCTTGTCGGTCGGTCTGTTTGAGTGCTTGTCTGTTATTTATTACTAACCCCCTCCCCATTCTCCTGAAACTCGCTCTTCCTCCACGAACCGGACTAAATTCCCCGGGGGAAACAATTTAAAAAATAAAAGAAAAGCTCGTTTGAAGTCCGCCCTTCCCACTCACAGCCGAGCGGAGACTTATATTAAAAAATACTTCCTTACCGCCGATTGAAGGGAGTTTGGAGCGGACTTCGGAAATATTTCGGAAACCCCGGTCACGTTCGGTTCTTTCCAATAAAGCTTCCAACCACCACCGCCGCCTCTTCATCTTGTTCTCTTCGGCGTGTGGTCATCGGTTGAGTTCGGCAAATCATTTTTCCGGTTATTAAAGGACACCAATACCCAGGGCTATTCAATTCTGGCCTATTCACGACCGCACGCATTGAGCGCCACGACTTTTTGCCTCCGAAAAAGTTCTTTAGGAAAGGATTGACGATATGAATTCCCTCAATACTGCTGGTTTAAGACCGATATAATCAAATATGGAGTCGTTTTCACGTTTCTATCAAATATGGTTTCGTCTTTATCAGGATAACGGACGCTTTGTTCTCTCAATAGGGAGATGAAGTTTTTCTACCAAATCAAAATTGCAACTCTCATTTTGCATTTTAGACTGTTACGAATGCGTGTCTGCAGACCATAGTGATAAGTTCCATTTCAACGGTTTTCAACCGGTTCTAATTACGTTCTTAATCCTTGTGAGTTTCGTTGTTTAGAATTCAAGGCATTAGCTATTCAATTCTGGACTATTCACGATTGAGCACCATGACTTTCTTTGCTTCCAAAAAAGTTCTTCACAGCCGGTGCAAGACCAATATACCTAATCAAATATGGAGATTTCAGAGACTAGCGTCCTGCAGTTCATCACTAAGTTTTTTTCTTTTAATTGGCTTCAGGATTTAATCTATACAACCGCATCTATTACAATTTGTGATTAATTAATAAATCGTATATATAAAGATGAAAGTATCAGAGTAGGTAGGTAGGTTTTTCAGGGAGTGGTGACGAGGTATGGCTTTTTCGATTTTCTCAAAAAAAGCACGCTATGGTCTCTAAGCAATGGACACACCATTATTAGATGCTCGTCATCCTCATCTTCCAAGCACAGGTTGCAGCTCCCTGAATCTAATCTCTTAATACGAAAAATATAACTTTTAGTAGTGCAATGACCACTTCTGAGCCTCGAAATGATCGTGAAGGAAGTTTTCGCAAAACGGCAGTGGGGTAGTTGGAATGAATATCGTTCCAGCTATTTATCTCTCCAATCTTCATACATCTGTTCAGATCTGAAGCAGGGAACTCACAGAGGAGGTTGTGACGTCGCTTGCTTTGCAAGTGAATCCACTAGGTTGTCTTTACCGCAGATGTTGTGGTGGCCTTTAATCCAGATGAATCTAGTTGATACAACAGCCAACTGTTCCTGTAGTAGGATTGAATCGCCTTCATTTTTGACAGGACTGAATGAGAGTCTGAAATAATAATAACGAAGGGGTTGTGGACTGTAGATTCCAAGATGCACTCCAAAGTCTCTTTGATATTGAAAGGTTCTGCCGAGTAGATGGTTGCTGTATCCCACAGACGATATTCCCTTTTCTCACCCGAATCATCATAAAAAAAAAGCACAACCCACCCCTTGATTGCAAACTGATCCATTAGTACAAATACATTGCGTTTGGCTACTTCTTGCAAAGTTCGTTGAGGAAGGCTCTGCCAGTGGCTAGGGTTTGGTATGCAATTTGAGGGAGCCACGATACCGCTATGGGGTCTTGTGCTTCAGTTGGAATTATGAACGTATATGCTATATCTGATTGGGAAATCCACCTTAGTTCCAAAGAGATTTACGTAAAGGGCAAAGAATAAAAGAAGGAAGCTTTTCCAAAAAGGGTTTTGTGAGGTTGTCAACAGTCAATCAGACTATACCTTCAAACCTAACCTAACCTAACCATCTCATGTCAATTAAAAATTGGTCGTTTCATTATCATATCCGAGGTAGAGAAGTACCACCTTATTCTACCCCCATCACGGTATATAACGATACTGGAAAGAAAGTTTTTTTCGTCAAACAACATGAATCCCCACTGCAGCGGAAAATAATCCCAAGTATTTTTCCGGACCAGAAGACAATGGAAAATTTCCACGACACTCAACGTCGGACTTGAATTCTCCCGCTCGCCCGAGTCGAATAATGTGAACAACCCTCCTCGGGAGTGGAAGTAGAGAAGGGATGGCCTCTCATTGGATTCCTTCTCCCTGGAACGGGACGGGTTCAGGGACCTGTGAAATGTCTTCTGAATGGAACGTAATACGTTATAGCCGCGTTCTCCTTTATATCGGCCTCGTTCATCACCCGGTGTTCGAAGGAGGCATCGATCAGTCAATTCTACAACACCGACGGGTCCACGGCCTTCTGTATTTATCTCGAGAAATGAAAGGATCCAGACTTTGGAACTTTGAAAACTACAATCCAAAAAACACTTCTGCGGATAGAGTTTTAAAATAAAACGTTGAATTGAAGTCATTAAACGAAAAGATGATTCTAAATTCTTGATTTTGTTTCATTGTTTTTGGTAATGCACTCAATTTTGAAGAAGACAAATTTATCATCCTCAAAAACTGAAAACAGCTATAGGAAAACGTAGGTAGAATTGAAAGCAAAATTGATGAGCAAGCTCTGGAATGCCGAATTATAAATGGAAATTCAGATATGTGAGACAAACATTTCTTCGACTTTTACAGTGAAGACGAAGCTGCCACATCGTCCTGCTGTAACATGGTGAGGGGCAGCCCCTTCCGTTGAACTGAATGCAGTTTAACGCCCTGCCACGCTCATAGGATGACCCAGACGCTTGAAGGCTTCTGATTCATATCCCAAGGCGAAGGAGTCAAGAATCGGGAAGGGCCAACTAACCATATCCATCATAAGTCATTAAATTGAAAGATTATGAATTCTTGATTTTAATTGTTTTCGGTAATAAACCCAATTTATTGGACGAAACATTTTACATCTTTCGAAATTGAAAAAATAGGTAGCTTCCACCACCTATAAGCTTGGAAGAAAAATTGATGAACAAGCTCTAAAAGGCCGAATAACAAATGGAAATTCAGATTCGGGAGACAAACATTTTTTCGACTTTTATCGTGAAGACGAAGCTGTCCTATCATCGATAATGAAAAACCATCAAAGCTTTCACGTCGTCCCTCGTGAGTCTCTCAGAACTCATCCATTAGCTGTCCCTCGAATTCACGTTTCCCAGAGGGGGTTATGTCTTGAAAAACTATTCGAGCCGAATCCCGTAGCTAAAGATAGGACGGGGCTCACCACGCTATGCTATCGTTAACCCAGTTTTGTGCACTATCAGCGAAAACCTCAACTTTATTAAGTCACGCTCGAAGCTCCCACACAGCACGGATTAGTTTATAGCTGAACTTGAAAGTTAATCCTTGACATCAAACGGTGGACGCAATTAAACTACTAGATTCTCAGTAGAACGATGTTACTCATTTATTTATTAATGGGCAAGCCCAATCTGTGATGCATGTGGTTAGTTTGGCCTTCTCAATTCATGAAACCGCGGCCTCGAGAGATACACTAGACGCCTTCCAGCATCTGGGACATCCTCTGAGTGTTGCGGGCATAATCCACATCCACCTCGGAAGTAAGTAAACAACGGCGTGGCGTCAGTACCACCCTGCATTTTGTGTACTGTGCAAGGCCAACATACAAAAATCGGCAGAATTCTTCGTTCAGCGGTTCCGTGACTATATTTTGCTGGAAATTGCACAGTTTTGGGCTGAATGAGATGAACAGGAGCCTGAGGTGGTATGTTCATGAAATCATATTACACCCCGATGCCACTGAAATCATTTTACACCATGTGTAAAACTCACTTTGATGTTTTCTTTCAATGCTTCTATAATCGCTTCACAACCTTATGGTACAATGCAAGAGATTGACTGTTTTGAAATTCTGAAGGTATATAGAAGGCTTGTATATGAATCTCCTGTTGCCAAAAATCTTAGTTTCTTGCGGCGAAATTGCAGGTCTCATTATAGAGTCTTGTCTTGATATTTTAGGCGCAACGATTGTTAGCAAATATTCGAAGTCAGTAGGCGACATCCTAGTAAAGTTTTTATATTGACCACTTATATGCTGAGATTTAAGTTCCACAGGCAAAGAAGATCATCTTTTATAAAAATTCGGGGTAGAATCACATAATAGGTAACGCACCTCCTATCAGACCGTCGCCATATTGAAAAACCAGATGTCTCCTATCGATATAGGTCCACGCTTTCGATGTGTGTTCGAATGTGTTCTGTCTAGTTTGCTGGTCTGGATGCTCGCTACGCTCTCATCTCAAAAACAAAAAAATATCCTACATTAATCCTTCTAGTAAAGTATAGATCAGTTGGAAAACGCTGCAAATTCTTTCACTGGTGTTTATTATTCAATTGGCTTGCGTTCATGATTTGAATTTCTACTAAGCTTTGGAGTGTGCGTGTTTCGCAGGATAGAGCGATTATTGAATTTCAGGAGATATGCATGGAGCACGTAAATTTGTTATCAACCAAAATACCTATTTGGATTGATCAGTTGATCATATTTGTGTGCCTCCTGAAATTGAATAATTGCTCTATCCTGTGAAACACGCACACTCCAAAGCTTAGTAGAAATTTAAATTATGAACGCAAGCCAATTGAATAATAAACCCCAGTGAAAGAATACTTATTTACCCCAGTAATAATATTGAATAATAAACCACAGTAATAATATTGAATAATAAACCCCAGTAATAATATTGGATAATATTTACCTATATATTATCAGCGTTTCGTGCATATCAGAATGCTTCAACCCGTGTATCGGCTATAAACTACAAGTATCCACATCGGCTATCACTCCTGTATCCACATTCATTACAATTCGACGCTATCGGCCGGACATCACTAGGTTACAAACAAACGATTATAAACGAAAAAACGCAAATGTTGGCACCATAAATCGGGCCATACATCGGGAATGGTTTGACCTATGGACGTGGGGAGGGTCTCATTCGATTCCTCATGGTATGTTCTTCAAAAAGAGTACAAATTTAGGCCGCTTCGACTTGTTTTGAGGTTTTTAGGGATTTTATAAAACTTTGACAGCCCTTAAAGGGCACTTTAAATTGAGTGAGAGAGCTGGCTCAAGAATTGGGGCGTCGTCGGACCAAGATGGATTTTTCCTGAAAATTTCAGATCTTTTGCTCCAGCCGTTTGGGAGAAATCGTGCGTACGGCGTACGGCGGACGGACGGAAAAATTTTATTGCAGATTCGGATTCTACACCCTTTGAAACGATATATTGATATCATATATATCGATGAAAGTACACATCGATACATGTTCAAATGATAAGAGGTGTGCGCTACCTATTCTGTGATTGGTTCCTACCTATTCAGCCAAATTAGGTTTTCCACCATCGACGCTTCCGACGTTTCCAGTCTTCAGTTAGTAAATATATGAAAATAAAAGCCTTACCAGCTATCATGAACTCCCTATCCGGCATGTTCGTAGTAACTGAGTGGAAACAGCTTTTTGAAATAGGCTCGCGTGAACAATTCGCTTTGAGTTCGTGTGCCGTACACACTGTTGACGCTAAATTACACGTAATCTTACATTACACGTTACACTCGTCTGGACCCGCCTTTAGCTGACGTGTCAGAAACAGACACAAACGGTATCAATGGAAACAGGGTGAAAACCCTGCTAGTTCTAAAATCGGATAACACCTCGGAATTCACACTGGTTAAACACAGGAATTGGTGGGCTCCATCGCGAATCCCGATAAAACGACGGATATACCTCCGATCGACTTGTTTCTCCCATCGATGGGAACGGGAGGAGCAACTCTACAAGGTATATGTTCAGTGTAACAACAAATGTATCCCCTGGTGATGACCAAGGAAGCCTTTTTGTATCAGGGCATCCCTCGTAATGGAGAATCGGTATTTCCTGTGTATTAGTTGAAAATTGCATTTGCCCTCCCCAGAGCACTTTGCGTACAACAAATAAATGTGATTGATTGATCGATTTCACCACCTCATATCCCCGATATGAAAGTGGTTATTATCAGTGAGCGCGCTCGTTCCTCAACGCCCCACCCTGTCCCTCACTTCAAAATGGAATATTCCGCGAGAACAATGTTTCTTTCAGTTCGCGGGGAGCGGTTGGGAATCCAATCATTGCGTCGGGTTTGATCGGACAAATAAAAAACGAAATATTGAATATACCCGAAGGGGGAAAAGAGAGAGTGGCCATGGAAGGGGGAGGCACTCCATCAAGTCTAGCTAACCGTTCCGAGGCTTTCTCATCGCGTCCCTCCCATCTTCCTTGTCCTTCCATTGACACAAGGGCTGATGGTTTCTCTTGTCTTTGTTTAAAGAAGGGTAAAGGGAGAAGCTGGATAAATATATTCCTTCCGAGCAAACCTCCAAGACGAAAGCGGTTTGAATGCAAAGCAAACTTTCGGCGAAGGGTGATATCGGGGAATTTTCATCAGAGTCGCGAACTGGTTTGGAGGAGCTGTATGAGTCCAGATGGTTTTGTTAGGATGGAGCCGCCAATCATAGAAATCGATAGTTCTAATGGCCTGTTCAACATGTGGTGTATGTGGATAGTTGCCAATTCTCACTTCTTGAAACTGCTGCTCCTGAGCATACACCTGAAACTTTTTAGCTCAAAAAGTCAGGGATGTAGCCAGGGGAGGGGGATAACAGGATTTATCCTGTATTTACTAATGCGAATATCAATTAATGAACATCGCTATGTGATTCAGCGTGAAACACATCACCGATTCAAGTAACACATGTGGCGATTGAATACCTTCAATGTATTTGAGAGCGTTTTGAGCAAAAATAATCAGCTTTTTGTGTTCGAAAAACTTCCAATGAAGGATCATTTTTCCATTCATGCTCTTCTTCATCTTTTCAGCTTTTTTACACTTAATTTAAAAATTAATTAAACTAATTTAAAAGACCCCCGATATCAAAATGAGGGTTTGAAATAAAAAACGCTGCAAATTCTTTCGCTGCTTTGTTATTCAATTTCATTCATTTGGCTTGCATTCATGATTTGAATTTCTACTAAGCTTTGGAGTGTGCGTGTTTCACAGGTGATAGAGCGATTATTGAATTTCAGGAGGCACACGTATATGATCAACTGATCAATCCAAATAGGTATTTTGGTTGAGAACCAATTTACGTGCTCTATGCATATCTCCTGCACAGTCCCATATTCCAACTCAGCTAAGTACCTAGGAATGACCTTAGATGCGAAGCTGAAGCGGGAAGAACATGTCAAGAAGAAAGAGGAAGAGCTATCAATCAGGTTTAGAAAGCTTTATTGGCTGTTGGGCCGACATTCACAAATCAGTTTGCACAATAAATTGCTGTTATACAAACAGTACTTATGCCTATCTGGACCTATGGTATTCAGCTATGGGGATGCACAGCTAAAAGTAACTTGAAAATAGTTCAAACATTCCAAAATAAGGTACTAAGGAGTATTGTGAATGCTCCATGGTACATTCGTAATGATGACCTCCACAAGGACCTCAAAATCGAAACAGTCACCGATGTCACTAAAAGATACGCAAGGAACTACGAAAAGAGGTTTCTTGCACATAACCAACCCAGAGGCCATCCGGCTTCTCGCAACAACTCCCGAGTAAACCGACGCACAGTGGGCAAAATTACCAATTTAAGTGGACAAAAGTCAAGTCAAAAGTTTGGAATTTCTGAGCGCTTTACCTTTTTATTATTAGTTAGTGAGACTCCTAATACTAATATTTCCCGCCATAACGTGTTTACAAACAAATAGTAAAGGAGTGAATCAGTCATATTTACACAAGTGCCTGATAACCGGCAGTGGGATTATCTTTATTCGATGGCCATTCATTATGTTCAAGGTGTGTGTAGCGCGAAGTTTTATTGCTTTTATTCAACAATGGACATTGCTGAGACAGGTAAGACATTAAATTTCTACATTCGTTATTGAATATACATTGCATTCTACCTGTAGATTTAACTTAGCAATTTGTAAATGTATGCCTCTATTCAATAACGAAAAACTATATTAACGCCAAGTTACCCCAACGATTTGTTTGCAGGATTTGTTTCATCAATCCTTCTAGTTTCTAAATGTTGCAAAGAATTTTAGCGGTTTTTCGAGTTTTGGGTGATACATAATTTTTTTTTTCAGTCAAATGTTAGCTAATTAATTTGATTTTAGACCACTGTGTGCTTCCCAATCGCGTCAAAAAATGAATTAGATTTTTTAATGTGATTTTTCCCGTATTCTGGGACTTCAATCGTTAAGTGTAGGAAAGTTTTACAATTTATCAAATCAATTTGATTTTAGACCACTGTGTGCACGCCAATCGTGTCAAAAAATTAATTCGATTTTTTAAATTATTTTTTCCGTAATCTGGGAACCCAAAGGTTGAATATGGACAAGTTTCAGAATTTCGTCCACCTAAATTGGTGATTTTGCCCACTGTGCGACGCCTGGAAAGGACCAAGGCATTGGACCTTGGATGCTGATGTGAAGCTGAAATGTGGTGTATTGTCAATGGACTAACACTCATAGAAATATTGCGGAATTTATTTGAACTAAATATCCAGTAAGCATTTACATAACCTCAGATGTAACTAGTTGATATATTGACAAATAAACGCTCTATTATTTAGAAAAAATAGAAAACCTTTTTTTTTACATTTTTTTGTTGTACGATTCACAACAGCTTCAATCTTCTTTCAAAAAAAAAAAAAATATATATATATATATATATTTTTTTTTGAGAGCACAATTTGTTACTTTCAGATTCTTCTTTTGATTTTTATCGTTCGGGGAGTTTTAGAAATGCGTACATTCGATTCAGCGAGAAAAATGATATAGTTATATCCCTCCCCCCTTCAATTTCATCCAACGCCAAAGGCATTATGTCATGTCAAAACGCTGACTTTCGTTAAAAAATCATGTTTTTCCACGTTTAAACACCATTTTCTCTGTTGAAACTTGCTCTAAAATGAAATTTAATAGACCGTTAGAAAGCTAATGAAAGGTCGATGTTTTTACCGTAGATCCATTTTCCAATAAATGATAAGGTAGTAAATCAACATTAAAAAAGCAGAATTTTGACAAAAATTCAAGTTTAGGCTAGGAAAAACCATGAAGGACGTGACTTTGGCGAAAATGTTATGTAATAAAAATTTAATTTAGTTATATCTAGTTTTTAGTTTTTCTATTTTTCTATATTTAGTTTTTATTTAGTTATATCCCCGTCCCCCCTTCAATTTCATCCAACACTAGAGGCATTATGTCAACCCAAAACGCTGATTTCGTTTAATAAATTCATGTTTTTCCACTTTTAAACACCATTTTCTCTGTTGAAACTTGCTCTAAAATTAAATTTAATAGACCGTTAGAAGGCTCATGAAAGGTCGATTTTTTTACCGTACAGCTCATCCATTTTCCAATAGATGATAAGGTAGTAAATCAACATTGTTTTTAAAAAAAAATTGTTTAAAAAAATTGTTAAAAAATTTTGTTTGACAATTCAAGTTTAGGCCAGAAAAAAGTCTTGACAATTCAAGTTTAGGCTAGAAAAACCATGTAGGACGTGACTTTTTCGAAAATTTTATGTAATGAAAATTTAGGAAAATTTAACGCTCAATTCAACGGTATAATTTAGAATTAATTATTCCAGTAAATTAAGATAATTGTGGACATTTCGGTGAGATAAAATTATTGGTTATTGTTTAACAAACCTCTCTTGAGCAATAAACTTCGAAAATTTTGAATTTTGGGGGAGGGGGGATGATTGCAGATTCATTGAAGCAACCTCGTACTTACTAAAATCATCTAAAACTAAAATTATCAGCCAATTATCCTGCTTTTAGGTTCGAATAAGAATTTTGTGTAGTTATAAAAATATTCTTCATATTTTTATAATTATGTTTATAAGTGTGATCGTATAAGGTCCGGATTTAGGCACGTCCCTTTAATGCATGCATCACTTACCAGTTTGTTTTAAAGGATGTATTTGAAATCTTATGTAAATTAACTAAGGTTGTAAGGTAATTAAAATAATTACGACTATGATTGTAAATTTAGAGAAAAAATTGGATATGGGATTCGTTTATTTCGAGTAAAATTGTCGTAGGGTAAAATGAAAAAATTTAAATTTATCGGTGACAGGTGCTTGAGAAGGGGGGTTTGGTAACGTGGCGTGCTGACCTACCCAAATGAGATGGAGGCGCCGCGGCGTCTGGCATGGGACTGAGCGGCGAAGCGCCGGGGGCGGCAGGGGGACTGATCGTCGAGCGTAGAGGGGCGGCAAGGGGGGCACCGCCCCCCACCGTTGTGACCCCGCCGCCTCCACTCGTGACCCGCCTCTTACCACCCGCGGCCGCCCCCACGCTCGCGGTCTTCCTAAATACTAGTAAACTACCCCCCCCCCCCCCCTACCGCCCCCGCTTTCTGAATTCGTGACCTCTTCCTCCCTCCGTGGCCGCCCCCGCGTTGTAGGGTATTTGAACGGTACCGCTCGACAAGTCATTATGACTAGCCCTGACAGGCCCCGAACCCCTTCACTCTCCCCGCCACCTCGATGATGCTCGCTCGGCTGTTTCCAAGTTTTCCGGCAAGCTGTCACAAACCGCTAACATCGAACATTTGTAACAAGCCTACCGATAGTGACGGACTGGAATCGAGTTTAGATCCAGTTTTCTCTAATATATATCAAAATCAATCATTCTAACGAGCTCTCTGTTGTTCAACGATACCACGAAATCAAAACAAAACACCAATTCGGAGAGAACGAAAAACAAAGTAAAGGAAAACATAAGTTAAGCTAATTATAGCTTATCCCAGTCAAATTAATACTTTTCCCAACCAAATTAATACTTTTCCCAATCAAATTAATACTTTTCCTACCAAATTGATCTTAAAAAATTAAGGAAATAAAACAACGCAAAGCTTGCAATCCAACGAATAATGAATGTATACATTATGTTATAATACTAATTATTGGTAGAAAAACCCAAGTGGGTGTGGCACATAGCTTCCTCGTATCCATAACATGAATGTATAGATCATTGAAAATTATTATTGACTAAAGAACTTCGTTCAATTAGGCGAAGTAAATATTGAATTAGGGTAAATTTATTGTTATGCAGGAGCATAACTTCAGAAAATAAAGGTAGGCATGTTCCACTATTGGACAAACTATAAAATATCCCTAATAATAAAAATTGACATTGACGCTGAATGGATAGATGACTGAAGTGATAAATTATTATGACATTTCTAAAGAAATCGGCCAAGAACTCCCGGAGTTATGCTTGTGGCAAGGATTTCACGTTTGCGCATGCTCAGAGGCTATTATTGATCCGGGGTCATGAAACTTATAGGGGACCATCTACACATCAAACCGAACAATCCCTGAAAATTTCATCGAAATTGGTCAAGAACTCCCGGAGTTATGCGCGTAACAAGGATTTCACGTTTACGCATGCGCAGAGGCTACTATTGATCCGGGAGTCATGAAACTTATAGAAGACCATCTACACCCCAACCCGCACAATCCCTGAAAATTTCATCAAAATCGGACTATAACTTCGTGTAGTTTTGCCCGTAACAAGGATTTGCTGACAGACAGACAGACAAACACACGGAACACGGAACCAAAATTGTTCAGAAAGGTCTAAAACGCAAAATGCGAGTGGAATTTTTGATTTTGGAGAAAAAAAATTTTCAAATTCCGAAAGTGAAAACAATGCTTCCGCTACCTTGGTAGACTCGGTACGCTTAAGACGGCAGTTTGAGGATATCTCTCTCAGCCTACCCGAGATCAAGCCCTCGAAGAAACTGTTGGTTGGAAAATAATAAGACTCCTTTGCTACCACTTTCTAAATTAGTGATTACTTCCTCTTTCTGTGATCACCAGCTAACCTCCAGCACCAATGATGGCCCTCATCCTGCAGGTTTTCCAAATTCTAATAAACTACCTTCTGAATTTGTGATCACTTCCTCTCTCTATAACCTCCTCTTGACTTCCATCAGCTATGACCCTCCCACAGCAGGCTTTCTAACATTTAGTAAAATACCATTAGATTACAACTACTTTCTAAATTCGAGATCATTTCACCTCTCTGTGACCACCACCTGACTTCCAGCCCCTACAGGCTTAAGAAATAACGCTGGAGCAGAAATAAGAAATCGTTGTTTAATTATTTGGAGCGTTTTGGCTTCTTTTCCGGAGTATCGATCTATCTGTCAAATCCCTGACTTCATTCAGTTTATTAAGGTGAAATCTTATTTATTTCTTCGTCGATTTCCTGGTAATTGAACTGAACATCGAACCAGATTCCTCCCTGGGAATCCCCCCTTTCCGAAAATTATGTTTTACACCCTAAAGTTCGGGCTCTCGCTGCTTCCCTCGCAGCTATTAGTCTTTAAAGCAATTAAAAGCTTCCTCTCACGCGGTGCCGCACGGGGGAGAGAGACATTTTTCACTCCATCTTCCCTTGAGTTCCGAGAGCGTTTTACGTCATTCCAAAGCCCCCTTCCATTATTCGCGAGTTAGTCGCGCGCGTAGGAACTACCCGCTTGTTCGGCACTAACGGCCGCTCAAGTTGAATTTACGACGAGGGAGATTAATGAAACATAAACGAACGTAATTCTCGCAAAACAATGAGAGAGTCATGTTTGGAATTAGTACTACAATGTACACCTGCCGCAACGAACCCTTATATTACAGGCTTGACAATTAATTCGTTACTTTTCAAACAACTAACAATTTGATGTTTTTAGTTGCTAACCCCATACGTTTCTTTCTACGTCAGTAATGGAACTCATTACTGAGTGCTTACAATGGTGCTCTGTTCTTTGACATGTTGAAGGCTTTCGATTTGATGAATTAGGCTTCATTAACGCTAAAACTCCACTAGTAGGACAATTTTGGATAAACTTGGTAAAATTATTTTGCCCAGAGGTTTCAATTTTGGCTACAAGAATAAAAATAATCTTGAAGTTTCTTTGGATTCGGTTAAGGATAAAATTAACGTTCAGGATAAAAAATGGGGTTCATGTGGGCTTGAGTACTGTGGTCAAACTGGTAGGAAATTTAGGGAACGGATAAAAGAGCATGAAAAGAATTTCAGGGACAACAAAGGTGATTCTGCCTCAACAAGTCATCTGAATGAGTCCAATCATAGCTTTATTTTTGATTTGACAAACAGGCAATATGTAGAATTTCCTCACTTTTGCCCAAAGTAGCATTGGATGTGCTAAAAAAAGATAGAAATTGTTAAGAGAGGTGTGTTACTAAAATGTTTAAATGAGGTTATTCCTCAAAATATTTCATCATTAAAGAGTTCATTGTTGCAATAAGTTTGACTCCCCCTCTCCATAATGTCAGTGTTTGTGCCCCTTTCTCTTTGTAAGCCTTGAGTGGCATTGGTTGTTCCTCCTCGGCCCTTTCAATTCTCTTAGCCAATAGGATGCAATCTCCTTTCACCGGGGCCTATATAAGATATGCTTTCTTCGATTGACCTTCAGTTCATGTTTGTTACTGATGATGACCTAATTGTCGAAATCGATTCAACTGTGTAACGCATTATTTTCGTGGAAATATAGATAACGTTCTATCTTACACCGTTTTATTGAAATGGGTTTCCACAGCTTCGTCGCGAGTGACTTAGCCCGTGCTTACAAGGTCTCGATCATTCTAAAAAAGCAGGAGTTATGTTCTTTCGACATGTCAAAGGCTTTCGATTTGATGAATTTCGCTTCATTATTGCTGAAACCCCACTACTACGGATTTGACACGCAAGCCTGTGGGTTTTTAGAAAGTTAACTGTTCAGGTGGCACCAATGCGTTCAATTTGTAATAGGTAAATGCGAAAATCAGGAGTTGAAAAAGTTACTTTAGAGTAATTAGAATAATAATTTTTATTGATTAATTTCGTTCGTATTACCCGTTTCAACTCATTTTGAATCAAATGTTGCAATAAACCTTCATTTTTCACTGTTACAAAATATCAGTTCGGTATTTTTTTTTTTGTAGTGATATATTTTTTCTGATCAGCAAAACAAAACACCATTAAGGGTAACAGTTAACCAATAACTTTATCGGTTATTGAACTGAAAGACGGCAACCCCCCTTCATTTTACACTCTTACGAAATAACAGTTATTTTTCAGTGATATCTTTTTTCGATTCGCAAAAAAAACTACCTTAAAAGTTAACAGTTAAACAATAACTTTATTGGTTAGTGAACCGAAAGACGGTAACCATCTTTATTTTTATTAAGTTTATTTAGTGATTATTTTTAGTGACATCGTTTTTTGCAAAAAACACCTTCTAGGTTATCGATCAACAAATAAGAAAATTCTGTTTTCCGTTAAGTTTTGCTGTTAACCCTTATCCAATAATCATTGGCTCGAAACGTTAAGGTTGTGAAGTGTTTTTTTTTTTTAATTTCGCTGCGTTTTATTTATACCTACTCAAAATATCGAAAAAAATAATAATTTATTTTTTTAGGGAAAAAATTAATTTCATTAATTAAATGATGAAATAACAGTTTTTTTTTTTTTTTTGTGATAGTTTTTTTAGTCATAGTTTTCTGGTATAATTTATATTTAGGTTTACCGTTATATCATAGGTTAACAGCTAACAGATGAGGAAATGGTTTTTTTCTGTTAAGCGTTACTATTAACCCCAGTCCAACAATAATTGTTATCATTAAAACAATAGTAATTATTAATAGTTCAAAACGTCAAGGTTGTGAAGTGTTTTTAGATTTTGCAGCGTTTTATCTTCAACCAAATTTCCGAAAAAACCCTGTATTTTTCAGTTACAAAAATAAAACAACGTTTTTGGTTGCTGACCCCATACATTTCTTTCTACGCAAAGGACATATAGAAAATTTCTATATTTCTATAATTTAATGATAAACCCGCTTGCAGATTTTGCAGCGTTTTATTTGAACTTGAAATATCTAAAAGACCTTCATTTTTTAGAGATATAATTAATTTTTATTTTTCCAGGTTACGAAATAACAGTCATTTTTGAGTTTTTTTGGTTAACGAAAGAACCACCATAAAGGTTAACAGTTAAACAATAACCTTTATATTTATAGGTTAAGAGATGATAAAATGGTTTTTTCTATTAAGATAACTATCAACTCCTGTCCAATAATCATGAGCTCTAAACGTCAAGGTTGTGAAGTGTTTTTAGATTTTGCAGCTTTTTACTTTCACTTCAAATATCGAAAAGACCTATGTTTTTTTGAGAAAAAATTAATTTGTATTTTTCACAGTTGCGAAATAACATTTATTTTTTAGTGATAATTTTGTAGGTTAGGTTAACATTTTACCAATCATTAACTATAGGTTAAGGGTTAACAAATGAGAAAATGGGTTTTTCAGTTAAGTATTATTGTTAACCCCTGTCCAATAATCATTTGCTCTAATGGTTGTGAACTATTTCAGGAAAATGATGTTTTAAAGACGCTACGCTTGCGCATGCGAAAAAGCCATCAGTGGGTTGGGTGCTTTAAAGTTGATTAGTAAGCTTGAGCGAGAAAACTAATGATCCCGAAGAAATGAACGGTAATTTTTGAATTGATGGTATTACTTTTGAGGGGTTAATTCTATGGAGGGTGTGGCAATGACCGAGTTGGAATTAATATGCGATGATTATACGTCCTTCGTTGGCTAGACAACTAGAGCGAGATCGGATGTGAGAAAATGACGCCTAATGTAGGTATTTCACTGTTGTGATTGCCTAGGGCGAAGTATTGATTTGAATGGCGTTTTCAGAGGAAATGGCGAGGAACACTTTGGCAAAATGGACATCAATGATGGTAGGTGAATTCGATATTGCTTACTTTCATGAAATCTAATTACGATGATTAATTTACAGCGTGTACTACGAGTCGTGTCCGCTCTCTCCGGTGTTCTGCAATTCATTTTCGACCCAAATTTATTATTGTTATTTTCGATAATGAACCTTTGTAATCAACCATGAAACAAGAATTTAAGTTAGACTTTTCAAGATGCAAAAAACTCAAGCTATAGCTAAACTCATTACTGAGTGCTTACATACGTGGTCTCGACCATTCACAAAAGATTGGAGCACTATTCTTTGACATGTCAAAGGCTTTCGATTTTTTGAATTTGCATCTTTTATTGCTGAAACTCTATTATTACGGATTTGACAAGCAAGCCTGGCGTTTTTCGAAAGTTTCCTGTTTCCGTGGCACCAATGCGTTCAATTTCAGTAGTTTCAGATAAAACCGGCCGATGAATGGATTTTTCCATATTTCAATTCGATTTTTGGTTTATTATTCAATAATAAACCATTGTAATCGCTCTGGAAAAAAAAAATTCTAACCCCCCCGGAAAATTTCATGGTTTAGGTACGTTTCAAAGGGTGTGGAATCCGATTCTGCAATAAAAAATTTTCCGTCCGTCCGCCGTACGCCGTACGCACGATATCTCCCAAACGGCTGGAGCAAAAGATCTGAAATTTTCAGGAAAAATCCATCTTGGTCCGACGACGCCCCAATTCTTGAGCCAGCTCTCTCACTGAATTTAAAGTGCCCTTTAAGGACTGTCAAAGTTTTGTAAAATCCCTAAAAACCTCAAAACAAGTCGAAGCGGCCTAAATTTATACCTATTTGAAGAACATACCATGAGGAATCGAATGAGCCCTTCCCCACGTCCGTAGGTCAAACCATTCTCGATGTATGGCTCGATTTATGGTGCCAATATTTGCGTATTTTGGTTTATTATTGTTTGTTTGTAACCTAGTGATGCCGATAGCGTCGAGTTGTAGTGAATGTGGTTACTGGAGTGATACCCGATGTGGATACTTGTAGTTTATAGCCGATACACGGGTTGAAGCATTCTGATATGTATATAGGTAAATATCATTCAATATTATTACTGGGGATTATTATTCAATATTACTGGGGTAAATAAATAGTCTTTCACTCGGGTTTATTATTCAATTGCTGCGTTCATGATTTGAATCTGTACCATTCTTCGGAGTGTGCGTGTTTCACAGGTGATAGAGCGATTATTGAATTTCAGGAGAAGGGTATGCATAGAGCACGTAAATCTGTTCTCAACCAAAATGAATATTTGGATTGATCAGTTGATCATATTTGTGTGCCTCCTGAAATACAATAATCGCTCTATCACCTGTGAAACACGCACACTGCAAATTCTTTCACTGGGGTTTATTATTCAATTTTATTCATTTGAGTTGCATTCATGATTTGAATTTCTACTAAGCTTTTCAATGAAATGTATTATTATACGTATTTCGCAGCTTATAAGCTCTTGCGTTTTAACTCAGTTCTGCTAATTCAGTCATAGTTTCAGACTCAAAAACGCTGCAAATTCTTTCACTGGGGTTTATTATTCAATTGGCTTGCGTTCATAATTTGAATTTCTACTAAGCTTTGGAGTGTGCGCGTTTCACAGGATAGAGCGATTATTGAATTTCAGGAGATTGCATAGAGCACGTAAATCTGTTCTCAACCAAAATGCCTATTTGGATTGATCAGTTGATCATATTTGTGTGCCTCCTGAAATTCAATAATCGCTCTACCCTGTGAAACACGCACACTCCAAAGCTTAGTAGAAATTCAAATTATGAACTCAAGCCAATTGAATAATAAACCCCAGTGAAAGAATTTGCAGCGTTTTTTATGTCTACGTAACTTGAAACTTGAAACACATGGAAATCATAAACCAAAACCGTATTATTTGCTGCCTTTTCATCCGATATACATTAAACCTTCGCCTATCGCACTTCACTGGCCAGGACCTCTTCCTACCACGGAACAGGTGTTTCGGGGCTGCTCATCGACATCTCTTTCCAAGTTTTGCGGTCGCGTTACGTAAAACCTAAGAAATACCGAACCACCGACGCGCGCCTCATTTTTTCTCTGACTAATCGGGTTTCCACGTTGTTGCGAAAGAAGACAAAAACCCCTAAGAAGTTTGAATCACCTTCTGAATCCCCGTTTTAAATGAGGAACCGAAGTCTCGGAGTCTCGTATGGTTTATTTGACCTCGGCGGTGAACCTCAACCCATATAAGTTATAGATAATTAAGTAATAGAATGGCTTCTAGAATTGAGAAAATTTTAAATCATCATAGCAATATAAAATGATTTTACCATAAATATAAACTCCGTGCACACCAATAATTCAACGATGTATGCAATTTTTTTTTTTTTTTTTTTTTCGATCGGCAATGTTGGCTTATTGCATTTGAGGATATTTGGTTTCAAGGGGATCCGGAGGTTATTAAAGAAGAAAAACGCAATTTTATTCGAAAGATGGGATAATAACCTGCATTCTAGAGATGTGGAGCACGTATTGCACTCACCCTACAACCAGTTTTATCCTAGAGTCTGTACCTGTCACCAGGGACGAGTAAAATACTTGGGTTTCGGCAAAAACGTATATTTTGAGAGAGTGATTCAGGTTGTCACTAGGGATGGGATATCGGAAGAAAAATATCGATATCGGTATCAAATGATATATCAATTAAAAATACCGGTATCCGATATTATCGGTCAAAAATATCGGAACATTATCTTTAGTTTTGATCATCGAACTTTTCAGGTTAACTCTTTCACGTTAAATGGCAGAATAATCTTCAATACTTTTATGTGGGGCTGCTATGATCAGATTAAATATCAACTGTGAATATAGTATAAACTAAATGAACCTATAAAGTTTATAGGGTCTAAAAGGAATACTGATACGATATTTACATACGGATTTATAATTACCTGTTTACATTAATAAAATCTGCAAAATCAAGCACGCATTCATTGATTTTTTTTTGCTCACCTGTTCATATTTTAATACTTGCGCTAGCTACCCAATTCATTTCTCAGTTGAGTTTTTAAAAACCGATAATATCGCAAGGAAAATATCGATATTCCGATATTATCGATATCGATATCCCATCCCTAGTTGTCACACAAGGGGAAAATCAATTTCACACATTGGACTGTTCTCTCTCATGTATGAATTGCAATATGCAAGAGCTGGAGACTCTGGTTCGCTTCATGCTCATTTGCCCAATGTATAGGAAGCACTACCTGGTAGAATTTATATCAAGAGAACTGCCATTAACCATTCAAGGTGCACAAAACATGATGGAGATGTTTTACGACCTGAACGCGGACGAACGCCTAAAGGCAGCAATTTACTATTACATTGACAGCCCTTTGAAACTACGGGCCTTCTCATTAAATGAGTAGGAGAGTTTAATTAAAGACTATATTAAAAACACTGCAAATTCTTTCACTGGTGTTTATTAGTCATTGGCTTGCCATGATTTGAATTTCTACTAAGCTGTGGAGTATGCGTGTTTCACAGATGATTCAGCGATTATTGAATTTCAGGAGATATGCATAGAGCACTTAAATCTGTTCTCAACCAAAATACCTATTTGGATTGTTCAGTTGATTGTTCAGGTGACTCCTGAAATTCAATAATCACTCTATCACCTGTGAAACACGCACACTCCAAAGCTTGGTAGAAATTCAAATCATGAACGCAAGCCAATTGAATGATAAACCCCAGTGAAAGAATTGCAGCGTTTCATGCGTATCAGAATGCTTCAACCCGTGTATCGGCTACAAAGCCTTTTAGGAGTTCACTCCAGTATCCACATTACTACATCACTAGGTTACTGCGATGAAACCATAAACAATAATAAACCAAAAAAACGCAAATGTTGGCACCATAAATCGGGCCGTATATCGGGAATGGTTTGAGCTACGAACCTGGGGAAGTGCTCATCCGATTCCTCATGGAAAGTTCTTCAAAAAGAGTCCAAATTTAGCCGCTTTTTTTTTTTGAGGTTTTTAGGGATTTTACAAAACTTCGACAACAACAAAGTGCTGGCACCCCCAGATTTTTCAAGATTTAAAAAAATTCATATTGTATTTTTGTAATAACATTTTTGTTTTAGATCTAATTTTTCTGTGTACTGTACAGACGAGAAGGAGGTTAGATTATGTTGATAGTAATACATATGGTTTAATTTATTTGGGTGATTAAAAAAGCTATTTCTTGAAAAATTTTTATGAAATAATAATTAACTAGTAAAAGTTTAATGTGCATCAGATAGCTTGAAAGCACGTTTTTTAGCTTGTATTTTGTAGAAATTTCCCGGGGGAGGCCCCCAGACAGGCAGTGACACACCCAAAAATGTTTACCTAAATCCGCCCATGCAGGTGATTTATTTCATGTATTTAGTGAAAGTGCCCGCGACTCTCAAATATATTTATAATTTTCTTCGATTAAAAAATGTTTTGGGGTTTTAGGGCTGCAGCAAGTTGTCTAATTCGTTACTTCCTCTTTTCCTGTTCCCTCCGTTCTGCCCCTAAGGCTCCCTCCACATCCCCCAGATCAGCTTCCCACTCGACGGCCAAAGCTCGCGACAACTGCTCTCGCTTCCAGTCCGCCAGTTGTCTGATAACAAGTGATAAATCCACCGCAAGAAAGGAACCTCAACGCTCTTCCTCAATATGACTCCAACTACGCGTTCAACATCCGATTCTCTTCATCATATTTAGATGTTACCAAGATAACATCATCCACTCAACCAGGTGAGTCAACATTTTATCAAATTTTCGAGAAAGAAAAAACAAAAAAGTTCCATTCATACGGACCGATTTCCATGTTTTCGAATGATCTTCAACCGATAATATTGACAAATTTGAGGATTTTTTGTGTCCTAAGAAATTGTTAGCGATTACCAATTATCTTTCAACTAAAATACATTGTTTCTAAATAATGTCTAGGTTTACAAAACATTTTTTGGACATTGAACATGGTTTCGCTTTATTTCAATAATGAACCTTTGTAATTGACCAAGAAAAACGAAATGTTAACCCCCTTCAAAAATTGTTGGTTCATGTTTCGAAATTCATTGAATCCAAAAATTAAATTTAAAAAAAAAACGCGTCACAGGGAACAACCTCCAAATTCACACAGAAAAAGTTCACACAGATTTTTTGTACTACGTAGGAAAGATAGGTATTTTCCCATTTAGCGCCTTTTCCTGGAAAATTAATATTGCAATGACTCCGAAATTTTAGAATCAACATTTTCGAAAGAGATCTCGGTCGAAATCCGTTTTGGAACATTCTGAAAATGACGACATAGAGTTTCTACCGAATAAACTATTTTATGATATTTTCCTGTATTGATATTATCACGATATAATTTATTTCATCAATACGGGAACATTAAAAAACGTCTGCCAACTGGGTGTGGCACATAGCTTCCTCGTACCCATAACATGACTGTATAGATCATTGAAAATTATTATTGACTAAAGTACTTCGTTCAATTAGGCGAAATAAATATTGAATTAGGGTAAATTTATTGTTATGTAGGAGCATAACTTGAGAAAATAAAGGTAGGCATGTTCAACTATTGAACAAACTATAAAATATACGTAATAAGTCCGAACAATCCCTGAAAATTTCATCGAAATTGGTCAAGAACTCCCGGAATTATGCGCGTAACAAGGATTTCGTTTGTGCATGCGCAGAGACTACTATTGATCCGGGGGTCATGAAACTCATAGATGACCATCTACACATCAAACCAAACAATCCCTGAAAATTTCATCGAAATTGGTCAAGAACTCCCGGAGTTATGCGCGTAACAAGGATTTCGTTTGTGCATGCCCAGAGACTACCATTGATCGGGGGGTCATGAAACTCATAGGGGACCATCTACACATCAAAGCGAACAATCCCTGAAAATGTCATGGAAGTCGGTTGTAACAAAGATTTCTGACAGATGAAATCTATAGGGGACCATTTACACCCCAACCCGCACAATCCTTGAAAATTTCATCAAAATCGGACTATAACTTCGTGTAGTTTTGCCCGTAACAAGGATTTGCTGACAGACAGACAGACACCGAACCAAAATTGTTCAGAAAGGTCTAAAACGCAAAATGCGAGTGGAATTTTTGATTTTGGAGACAAAAAAATTTTCACATTCCGAAAGTGAAAACAATGCTTCCGCTACCTTAGTATACTCGGAAGCAAAATGTAACAAAAATTACTTAACACTAGAATAAAACATATCCCGATAAAAAAAAAGTCAGCAAAGTTGGCTCATAGCTTCCTCTTCTATGAAGACATGAAGATGTCTGAAGGAAACATGAAGATCTCTTGAAATGTACCAGATGATATCGGAAGATGTGGAATGTAAGCCTGTTACAACGATTCACTGAGCAGAAATACTGATGCATCAACGCCTTCAGAATCAGTCGACTTGTAATGCGGGTCTGTCGCGATAAGTCCAAATCTAAACGAGATAGTTGTACCTTGACTACCCAGTAAATTTCTGCGCGATCGGACCTTTACATCATGCTTGATGTATTTTTAGGAAGTATATATGTATCATGTATTATGTATCATGCTTAGGAAGATAATTTTTGATCGATTTTACGTTTGCGCATGCGCAGGTAGGTGTATAGATCTCAGCAAGGCATATATTCACGTTCGCGCACGTGCAATGCCTACTAACGATACTACCGCGTTCAAACTGTCATGAAATCATGTGGCCGATCGTTCCCGACGACCCTGAAAATTGGAGCTCTATCGAACCGCTGAATTTGAAAAAATTCAATATTAAAAATACAATATGGATTGTACGTTTGCGCTGATGTATTGATTTTTGAACATTCAAACTCATAGGGAATCATCTACATTCTAATCCGCACATTATCGAATTCCATCGAAATCGGATGAAAACTGTATTAACTAGCTGTAGTTACAAGGATTACGAGCACACGGACAGACCCTCATACAGACAGATAGACAAAAAACAAGAATTGTCTAAAATGGAAAATGCAAGTAGAAATTGTGATTTTGGGAGAAAACTTTTTGATTTTGAAGAAAATGGAGCATCAGTCTACAAATTTTATCGATTAACATCTGGAGGTTTTCTCTTGTCTGACTGTGTGAGAAAATATGCGAAAAGTGGCCAAAAGAGCTGGAACAGCCAATTGGAACCAGTGGAACGTTATCGTTTCGAAACCGTTCCGAATTTTTCTAGGAACGCCACACTTTTACCGTCAATTTATTTTCTAATCGAGCTAGGATACAGAAAAATCAATGGAACTTTGTCAAAGCGTATAGAATACAATTACAAGGCACTGAAGCACCGAGTTTATAGTTTACAACAAACTACTAACTAAACATACACGAGTGATTAACGCAGAAAGGTTATCTAATATTAAAAAAATAAACCTTTGTGTAATAATACCTTTGTTTTTCAGTTAGTTTGTCCGACAAAAAAAAAATTAAACTGCCCATGAAAGGAAAAATTCCTTCCAACGCTGACGCAAGCCAGGGTCACGCTATACTTGTCTCGAGACTTCCTCGCTTCGTAAATAGTGAAAGGATTGCGGTACTAACTGACTCCAATAATGTTCTCATTATAACGTTGAAAGGTGATCGGTCGGATTTCTCCAAGATACGATCACCTGTCGTTTTTTGATTAGTATCAACTTCAGTTGTGATTTAAGGACAATTAAAAACTTCGATAAAACTCTACACTTGATTGATATGACAAATGAGTTCTCTCGCGTACTCGTCGCTTTTAATGATTGCGTTTTTTCATTTGATAAATTCAGTTCGCTCATTGGAATAGATAGTGCACGGAAGGCAGCTTACTCATGGACTAAATAATTATGTGAAATAACTTATATAAAAGTGGGTACAGCCAGGGCCGTAGCCAGGATTCCGTTTCGGGGGGGGGGGGGGGGGGGGGGCTCAAATCAGTAATTGTTTTCATTTCATCTTCGAAGGGTATTAAAAGTTTACCAGTAAGAGGAAAAACGATTTTTTAAAAGAACAAATTTATTGAATAAAAAACATTTTTATAAAATAAACAATTTGCAACAAAAATAATTTGTAATGTGCTATGACTTCGTTTTTTCATGATTCAACAGTTTATTACGAATATTATATGCTACTAATTGAAAAAGCAACTCTACTTCCAGAACAATTTCGGGGGGGGGGGGGGGGGGCTCGAGCCCCATGAGCCCCCTCCCCCCTTGCTACGGCCCTGGGTACAGCACTAATGTCGTCCCCTTTATGCCAAAACCAAGAATGTGCCAAAAATTGATTTTTGAGTTTGCCATCACTTACGAAAGATATAGACCGCCTCCAGTAGATGAAAATCGATCCAGGGGGTTGAGGGCCCCTTGAGTACCGAACGTCGAGTCGTCTAAATCGCCCTCGCTATGTATTCAATAATTTCATCTCCATAGCCTAGCTACAAAAGAAGCTGTTGTGTACTTGATCAAATTCATGTTACCAGTCGTTCTCATTAAGTAGGTTTTCATATGTACAAGGTTATGTTATCGTTGTTATTAGAATTTAATTGAATTGAGTAAATAGTATGAGCACATTTTTCTACGTATTCTGTAGTAAGCGTCTTTATTTCATAAACGTAACAGGAGCACCGTGTACTTAATTAATTTTCCTAGTTAATTATGGTCAAATGTTTCGAATACGTTCGTCAATACGGTATGTTATTTAATTTAACGGTCGTGGAATAAATTTACTACCCGAAGAACTCGTAAATTACTCGGCAAACACATTTTCTAGTGAGAGTATCTTGAGAGAAGGATTCACTTGTGAATTACGTCGTTGGCTAGATTTAGACTGAAAAGTAATTTGACTAGGTCACTTTTCAAATTATTTACAGAGCCTAAATGTTCAGTTGTTCTAAAAGGAGAAGGGATAATCTTGTTTGTTCGCGCAAAGCTTCAATAAATTATTTGAAAAGTGAAATTGTTGATAACCACCAACTAAATTTTAACTGTACATTTATCATTTCTACATAATATTCTGTTTTACAAAACATTTTTTCACATCTGGGGTCTAGCTGGGACTGAATTATACTTCGCAGATCAGTCTTTCAATCTTTCGGGTTGATATGTAGCCCATAATATTCAAAAATAATTTAGCTTTTTATTGGTGAAAGTATTTTCAAAATCGTTTCAGTAGATCTACTGGATCCATCCACTCACCCCCCTCACAAATATCATAAACTTTACCTCTACAATCCTCTTAGTACAGATAATAAACCAAAACCCAAGGTAGCACATCATGAAAATTAGCTGTTGAGAAATGTAAATGAAGGACGATAATTTTATCAAGTCCCTCGCCGGTAAATCTGTTCTCGCTATGTCATCAAGGATGACAGCGGCATAAACCCCCGATTTCTACTTCAATCGGAAACAAATTGTGAAAGAGTGATGAGTTAAGCATTCCTATAGTTTGGCAAAAATAAAGTTAATAGACGCATTCGGGACTTCGACAAAAGAAGGACCTGTTTTAGATCAGGGCGGTACCTGAGCGCGGTTCGGCGTTTCGTAATGCCTGCACATTCTAAATCCCTCCACGTCTGTCATGTTCTACTTGGCCATTTCTGGATATGGATAAGGTTTTTTTTAGCGAATTTCCTTATAAAATTATAGTTAGTTAGTTTCAAATAAAAACCACAATCAATTTAGCACAATTAGATTGTACCATTAATCATTCTTTAACTCACCTGATTCATCCATTGTTTCGTGCCATCAGCTTTCACTCCTGTAAATCAAAGAATAATATCATTAATCAATTGTAAATAATGAAAATAATTATTGGAAATCCTGTCTAGCTGTAAAGATACGGTAGTAAAAAAGGAAAATTATGAAGGAAATTGATGTAAGATTATCAAACCGTTCTTCCCCGACAACCCTGTAAATTTGAAAGACGACCCTTAATGTGTATGTGTGATTCTCCGTCATGATGCGGTTTGCAAAGCGGATAGCAGGTGCATTGTCATCCAGTGGCTGGGATGTGGGGAAAGAGAGACTGTACCGTATGCCTAGTGGTTATGGCAAGAAGCCAGATATCGTTACCAGCGACAGTGTGGAAACGGAGCAGACCTGAAGGGCTAAGACATGTACATGTGATAGAAATAACCTGTGCATAGGGGTATCTGAGCTACAACATCAAGGTTATGGCTGCAGCCGTGTCTTGGCCTGGAGTATGGTGGGGGACAAGTGTCACGGAGTTACTTGAGCTGAGCAACCTCGTCAGAACTACTTCGTGGTATCACCAACCGCGTCATCCGGGGCTCTTACATAAACTGGTGGTCATTCAATAGGGGCACTTCCTTCCATTTTCCCTCCTTACTACATCATCCTTAAGTGTATGTGTGTGATTCTCTGTCATGGTGCGCTTTGCAAAGCAGATAACAGGTGCACTGTCATCCAGAGACTGGGATGCAGGAATAGAGAAACTGCACCATATGTCGAGTGGTTATGGCAAGAAGCCAGATATCGTTACCATTAGGCCAAATGGGTCTGCCATAATCCTGGATGTACAATGGTCAGGGACAGCGTGGACATGGAGCAGACCTAAAGGGCTAAGACATGTATATATGACAGAAAAAACCTGCAGCAAGGGGTATCTGAGCTAAAAGGAGTGGCGCCTAATGGCATCAAGATTATGGCTGCAACCATGTCTTGGCGTGGAGTGTGGTGGGGGACAAGTGTCACGGAGTTACTACTGCTGGGCACCTCGTCAGAAGTACTTTGTAGTGTCACCACCCGCGTCATACGGGGCTCTTGCTTAAACTGGTGGACATTCTATAGAAGCACTTCCTTCCATCTTTCTCTCCCTCCTCCATCCTCCATTCTCAAAATCCCTAAAGAGAACCTGCCCCCCCCCCCTCCCCCTCGTACTATTTTGTTTAGTTTTCAGGGGACATTTTTTTTCTTTATTTATTTATTTTTTCTTTATAACAATAATGTATGTGTGTGTTTAATGAACTCAATGTGGCATTCTCAATCAGGGTACGGTTGGCAATCAGATAGAAAGCGTAGTCATCCAGCAACTGGGATGTGGAAAGGGAGAGACTGCATATGCAGTGCAACCAGGGGAAAAGAAGCCGGACATCATTGCTGTCAAGTCCCACGGGCCGGCCATAATCCTGGATGTTCAGGTTATCAGTTAACATAGAGCAAACCTGTAGACAACTATAGATGATAATAAGGACCTGCTGCAAGCGATGTCTTAGCCGAAAGGAGTTGCACCTAATAACATTCTCCTAGAAAGCTCGAAAAAATACAATCCCTCGTAGTTTGTTGACTCGCGTCATTAGTTGCAACCCACGAACTCTCGTCGAAAGTCTATTGAAAAAAATGACGCCTTCATAACGAAGGAGGTTTCTAACAACGCCACGTCGGATTGCAAACTTTTAAAGTTGCGTCAACGAGGTCATAAGTCGCTACTCTAATAGGTATATTCGTATGGGCTTCACTTCACTGACTTTCGACATTATGGGGAGTGGTATGAATTTTTGCTGGAGCCCAATGATTTTCCCTATGAATATTTTATCTCGACTGCCTTCCACATTGTTTAACGTATCGAAACGAAACTTCATAACGCCTCTCCTTTATTTTTGTAACAGCACTCAAAGGTGAAATCAGATCTCGATGATTATCTAGCTGTTCTAAGTGTGACGCCACCACTTTTATACCGCGTTTTTTAAATGAGAACCCTCATTTTGGTTGCAGATTCGTAATCTATTTACTATATCACTAGAAAATAACAATATTGTACCGGGGGTTAACCTGAGGAACCTGCCACAGGCTTGGAATAGATTCTACAACCCATTTACGAGACCTTGTAGAAATCCACTACCTGAAATATAACACCATAGTACAAAGTTACAATCAGACATTACACGTTCATAAAGTTCAACGCGAATCAGCAAAAGTTCAGCTTATTTTTGATCCTCGTTGTTTGATCGATTGTTAAATCATTCCGGATAGATGACACTAATCTCCCTCCCGTTTTAAATACCTCAACACCTACCTACCTGTTGAATATCTAAATACAGCTACAGTTATAAAAGTGATCTTGAGTATTCCTATCATTTTGATCACTTCACCTCGTAATAATAATTTAATAAAGCATAAATATTAAAGTTGTCAGAAGTGGGATTTTGCATATTGAACTCGCTTAGCGATTCACATTCGAGTTGACGATTAACTGCTTCCTCACATCGAAAGTAAGGAAACTTTGTGTTCGTACAAGGGTGATTCTCATTTAACGGGACAATCGCACACAACGGGACAATTTTCTGTTCAACTTTTCCCAAAAATTATTTTTGCAATTATTATGTGGTAACTAGGCCTACTTACGGCTGTCATAAAGTTCGGCTACTCTTCGTTGTACATGCCGGCAATTGATCGAAATGTACCTCTAATCTCATTGTCATGGTCTGTCCGTGAGTCAGAATTCGAACTTAATCCGAAATTTTATCCGCTCAAAGTACGTTTTACCGGAAATATTTTAACTAGTATTTTTTTAGAATTAGTTACTGGATATAGTACGCTTACAAGAGGGACTAACTATTGGATAGTCTGTACGAATCAAGAGCTCAAAGTTTGTCCCAAACCTTCTGTCTCACTGTCATGGGTTTGAAGGAAATCATCGTAGCTCCCTCAAATGAGGGCATTTTTTGGCAATTCAACGTTTTTTCAGCGTTGGTAACCCTTCCCTTTGAGGAAACACCATGCTTCCGCCATTTCTATACAGTTGGGGCTCAAAAATGAAGTTAGCCGTTTGTAAAACAGGTGTACGTTTCATACTTCTCATTGTTATGGGTTTGAAAATCACTCTTAATCAATCTTATTGATTCGTTTAGGATTCATCTTGGGATAGTGATGTAAAAACTCTATTTAATGCAAAATTCAATTTCTATAAGTGTTCATTAGACTCCTAATTGCAGAAGGTTAATGTTGATTTCTCATTGTCGTGGCGATTTTAAACTTCATTGTTGTGGCTACACAAAAGCCGTCATAGCTGTTTGATTCATTTTTTTTTCAAGTTTGGTATTTGATACTAAATAAATACTAATATTAAAATGTGATACTTGTTCTAGCACAAAGTCAGGAAAAACTGAAATCAGATATCTGTCTCATTCAACCTTACCTACACATCGTTTACGTAATTCTATCGTTTTTTGGTTGACAAAGCTCATTGTCATGGATACATACCATTCTCGTAACATATAAAATTTTAAAACCTGAATTTTGAGGAAACAAACGAAAATCATGCGTGCTTGTACATCACTATACCATTAGAGTAACATCTAGATTGTATAATAAAAAAATCATAAATTTAGGAGAACAAAATTTTTTAGTCAGAATCAAAACCTCGATTGTCCCATTAAATGAGAATCACCCACAAACAGTCCGACAAATAAGCTTTCTTTCACTCGCCTTTTTTGGTTTCAGGGCTTGTTGATCAATTTTCGTTCCTTGTCTATGTGTCTGTTCCATTTTCTTATCACGTTCAAAACAATACGTAGGTATCTATTTGTCAAGTTATAGTCTGATTTTTACGTCATTTTCAGAGATTGTGATCGTTAACGCACATTTGCATGTGCATTCTCATGATAATCGTATGTTGGTCAGATTTCGCTCCTTCTCGTTTTTTAAAATATTATTATCACGGTTGTAGAGGATATTTTGAGGGCCAATAGGCCCTAGCCCTCCCTGGTTAATAAATAAATCGATACAATCAATTCATCATCATCATCATCGTTAGTCATTAGATTTATAGGAATTTCGCAAACAGAGGGATGAGAGAAAAATTTTGATATATGTTCTGAAAATACATAAAATGGGAAATATTAAATGGCGAAACCCGTACAATACAATGGCTAACGAATATATTGTGTGTAGACGGCAATAATGTACTCTTCATCCTCAACCCCATAAAATAACACACTATGTAAGTCATAAGTAATTCGGCCTTAATTTTGTTAAATGTCTCCACTCAGGTTAGGAACATAATCCATTATGTCCATTTGACCAAACCTCCGGATCTAGGAGGGTCTGAAGTCGCTCCATAGTAAATGTAATGAGGGGCATCTCTACATAATTTTCGATCGAGAATCGATCCGGTTTACATGAAGTGGACGAATTACGACGCAAACTTGTACCTAAAAGGGTAGAACCGACAGAACGGAATTTCTAGTGAAATGACGTGAAATCCAGTATTGAGAGCACAATCATCTAGAACCACGTCAAGGACAACGAATTGGCGGTACAATTCACGTAGGTACCGCGTTGACAACTAGAGCACTACTGAATATCAATGAACTTCTTGCAAGGCCGATCAAGTTTTTTTGAGGTAGTTACACGAATAGATTTCGTCACATCCAACGATACGGCGGGCTGCATTTTATTCGATTAAAAGGAAACAGAAGAAAAAATGTTCTTCGAGAAGAACAATTTCTTGAAATGTTCCTAACTAATGAACCAATTAACCTTTTGGTTTATTATTCAATAATAAACCATAGTAATCGCTCTGGAAAAAAAATTGCTAACCCCCCCCCCCCCCCCTGAAAATTTCATGGTTTACGTTTCAAAGGGTGTAGAATCCGAATCTGCAATAAAAAATTTTCCGTCCGTCCGCCGTACGCCGTACGCACGATATCTCTGAAACGGCTGGAGCAAAAAATCTGAAATTTTCAGGAAAAATCCATCTTGGTCCGACGACGCCCTAATTCTTGAGCCAGCTCCCTCACTCAATTTAAAGGGCCCTTTAAGGGCTGTAAAAGTTTTGTAAAATCCCTGAAAACCTCAAAACTAGTCGGATCGGCCTAAGTATTTTCCTATTTGAAGAACATACCATTAGGAATCGAATGAGCCCTTCCCCACGTCCGTAGGTCAAACCATTCCCGATGTATGGCCCGATTTATGGTGCCAACATTTGCGTTTTTTCGTTTATTATTGTTTGTTTGTAACATAGTGATGTCCGGCCGATAGCGTCGAGTTGTAGTGAATGTGGATACTGGAGTGATAGCCGATGTGAATACTTGTAGTGTAGTTAGAAGCCGATACACGGGTTGAAGCATTCTGATAATATATAGGTAAATATTATTCAATATTGTTACTGGGGTTTATTATTCAATATTATTACTGGGGTAAATAAGTATTCTTTCACTGGGGTTTATTATTTAAATTTCTTGCATTCATGATTTGAATCTTACTAAGCTTCGGAGTGTGCGTGTTTTACAGGTGATAGTGCGATTATTAAATTTCAGGAGATATGCATAGACCACGTAAATCGGTTCTCATTCAAAACACCTATTTGGATTGATCAGTTGATGATACTTGTGTGCCCCCTCTACATCAGTCTACCTTTGGCTACATCGTTTAAATTTGGATTTGAGGGAAGTTTTAAAAAATACGAGTGCCAAAAGGACTTGATAAATTATAGATGTTTTTTTACTGGGGGGGTATTGCGGTTTCAATAAAGCGATTATTGAACGCACACAAATATGATCAACTGGGTTTAATTCAAATCGGCTTGCGTTCATGATTTTAATTCCATGTATCTCCTGAAATTCAATAATCGCTCTATCCTGTGAAACACGCAGACTCCAAAGCTTAGTAGAAATTCAAATTATGAACGCAAGCCGATTGAATAATAAACCCCAGTGAAAGAATTCGCAGCGTTTTTTTATGATTGATACAAACACATGAGCAGTCAAAAGTCATTCTATCGGACTCAAAATCTGCCTGGGGTGCCCTAAATAGTCATGTAGGATCGTTGAATGGTTGCCTATCATACAAAATTGTAGATACGATGAGGAATATGATTCAAAACAGGAAAATAAAGGTACAAAGGATACCGAGACATGTTCAAATAAGCGGCAATGAAAAAGCGGACAAGGCAGCAGAATACAGCTCAATGCAACCTACAGCAGCAGAAACTATCGACATACTCCTCAGCGATTCTAAGTATTCCAGAGAGCAATAGAATTAGAATGGCAGACCATAGACCATATCACCTGAAAAGGGACAATATCACCATCAGGTACATCCTGGCGTGACATTAAAACCCTGGTTCAAACGAAAAAACCTGAAAAGAAATTATATAGTTCAGATTGTAAGAATGAGGACTGGACATGGTCAAATCTCCGGAATGCGACCACTGCAACGAGGTAGAAGATGAAAGGGAAAAAGGAGGATCTTAAAATCATATTAAAATTTATGAAAGGAGCGGGGATTCATCTATAGAACCTATGTTTATTCCAAAGCAAGAGATTTATTTTATAGCTTTTTTTATGTATGTACCTACTTTAATTTATTTTTTCTGAACATTCGATTAGGAGTACATTTATTTAATACAGTAATTTAACTGGCGAAATGTATTCATGAAATATGTAATACACAATGTAAAATTTAATACAAATATTTAAAAAAAAAAAAAAAGTTATTCAATCTTGTCTTAAGGGGAAAGCACCAGTAGTGGACATGTTAAGAAAATCTTGTGTGATTGTTTGTGTTACCTCATAAATTTTTAGCTCTCAATTTTTTTTTTTTTTTTTTTTTTTTTTTTTTTTTGGGGGGGGGGGGGGGGTGTCTACACGTTATTCAGACATTTTTAGTTGAGTTTAATCAAAGGAAACACCAATTTTATAAATGTTTGAAGAAATAGAGTCAAATGTTGTGGAATAACAGAAAACACCAGTAGTGGACAGCTAAAATTTTCTAGTGTTGATGTAGTGGACACTTCATGACCCAGTAGCGGACACGTCGTAGATATCAACAAGACGACGTAAAATCTCGTTTAAAATCATGTACTTATATATCTAATCGGTAGTAAAACAAAAAGAATTCCATTCAACTGGAAGAATGAAGTGAGCACCAGTAGAGAACAATTCATGTATAAGTAGAAGATAGCTCATGGACTAGTAGAGGACATCTCTTGCACTAGTAGAGGACACCCCCTGTCCGCCTCTGGTCCGCAACACTATATTCATTTGAAAATCGTACCGAGAGCTTGTTCCAATACAAATGAACAAATAGAAAATTAAGAAAATATCCTTTCGTGAAAAGGGAAGTCGCACCAATAGTGAACAGGGATGTCCACTACCGGAGCATCCGTCATTTTTGTTGTACTAGAAGTGGACATGCTTTAAAAGCCCACTTTATCAATATTAACGGAGTTAGGCGACTGGAAAATCGTCAATTTAGTTACTGAAGTATATATTCAAACCAATGGGCACAAATATTTGAATATTATATGTGAACATTGCTTAAAACATACTTTCTATTCCTTAGCATTTTGCACAGCGTCCTGCTCAAAATCACTCCACCCACAGACTGGTTGTTTTTAATGTCAAGTTTTTATTTTTCATTTTGGCCCTAACGTTTTCTTTTGGTTCATCACGTTTGTTAGGCTATTACTTTAGTTAATCCAAAAAGATTCAAGTGCCCTGCTCAACCCGAATCCTTATTCTACAACTTTTTTTCCGAAGTGTCCACTATTGGTGCTTTTCCCTTACCCAGGCCCTGTTCCACGTACCTTTTTCTCTGAAGTTGGCGAGTCTTTCATCGCATTACTTTTGAAGCAATCGTTATTCGTTGGCGAAACGATTAACGATTACAAAAGTATTCGTGATCAGCGAATACTTTTAAAGTAATTGTCATTAACGAATACTTTTTTGCGATTACAGATAGGAATAACGATTACTTCGTTTTTCGAAGTCTCAGAAGTGAGAATTTGTGAAGAATCCAAGAATCTTCGTTGTTGAGTGAAGGGAAAATTAAGACAAAAGTTACGTTTTTGTTGTCGTAACCCCCCTGCCCCGGGAATTTGACAGTTTAACCATACTTCGCCCTTGAAATTGGAATGTTGAAACACATTCCAATCAATCCAGCGTCCAAATTTACAACATACATCGAAAACGATACCCCACACAACTTTGTTCTCAAAATCCCAATTTTTGCGCCTATTTTTCACTTTGAAACTTTGAAAAATCTATCAAGTTTCCGTAATCATTATTCATAATGTTATGCATAACTGTAACAGCTATTCCTTTCAAGTACAAACAAGTTTATGAGCCTAAAGTTTTTTCAATTTACCAAAAATTTTTAAAATGCAGGAATACCTGCCAAATTCTTCAAAATCGTAACCTTATGGCACCACACTTTTCCATTAGGCTAGAATGGTCAAACTTCACAAGTTGCCATTTGGGCCGATTTAGCAAAATAAATACCAACGGCATGGACCATTGGAATCATCAAAAGTATTCGAATACCAAAGTAATCAAATACAATTGTAATCGATTACAATTGTATTCTTTACTTGCGGCGATTACAAAAGTATTCGTAAAAGTAATCGCATCGCACGAATACAAAATTAATTTATTACGCTCGTTATTCGATTACTTTCGTAATCGCAAATGTAATTGTAAAAGTATTCGTTAATCAGGGACGCCCATCTCTGATACAGATGAAATTCTCATTGATTGGGTCATTCCACGAGACCGCAAGCTATAAAAATATTTTGGCGTAGGCACCTAAGTGTGAACTGTTCCGTGACCACTCACTTTCACTGGAAGGTACGAGTACATTATCATCGGCGATCTTCCTCTGCATTCTAATAGATCCGCATCGTTAGCCAAGGTTGCTACATTCGTGTTTAGCACCTTCAGGAAATTTTCGAAAGGGAAGCAGTCTATTACTGTTCCTTTAAAGTGTTACACAAGTCCCGCGTGGAAGAAAAAAAAAACACGGAGTGGCTATTTGATGAAGGTTCGTGGTTATACATAAGATTTCTATAATACCCCTAATTATATGGATAAAATATATTGAAAACAACACAAAGATATCAACTGTATTAAGTGTACTAACTTACCAGCATTGCGTACGGAATCGCTGTTCAAATTTCACAAAATTTTAGCACCGCAGAAAGATCGAAACGTTAGAAATGAAGAATGGGGAGGATCGATTGCTGGAATACGCTACATAAAGAAGGGACGCACTTGCGGTAAGGATTACATAAAGACGGAATGCGCGCATGCGGCAGAGATCTGACTGATCATGCAGAAGGAATAGTCCATATCAAACTCGATGGAGATTTTTTCATCAAGACCCACAATTTCTATAAGATTTCTATAATACTCTTGATTATATAATATGGATAAAATATATTCAAAACAACACAAAGATATCAACTGTATAAAGTGCACTAACTCATCAGCATTGCGTATAGATGAAAAAGGAATTATCATAACTCAAGCTTTCAAATTTAAATTTTATTTTATTTGTTAATAATTGTACTAAGACAAGGGTTATAAACTCTAAGAACAGGTGAAATCCATTGTGGACTGCGTCCAGATTGCATTAGCTTAACGAACAGGGGTTTTTAAATATCTTAGTTAAGGTGACAGCCCCTGGTCCTAAAGCGTCTCCGTTTATGTTACCGGTTTTCTGAATCTTCCCCCTATGTCCCCGATTTTTGCCATCGACAAAACAGCTCAGAGAACTTGAAGAAAATGAATTGATAACGAAGAATGCTTATCAGAATGTATCTAACTCATTAACACTGCTATCAATTATTCAACAGCATGGACTCAACACACAGATGACCTCCAAGATTTGTGATGCCTGCTTCTTAGAGATGCTCCTAACAGAGATGATTTTGAAAAATCAGTAAGGACTCTAAAGTTAAAGTGTGGATCGATTGACATCGATCTCAGAGAATATGTGACTGGAAAATATCAACTTGGACAGAAGAGAGCGCAGAAGTACAAAATGAATGGCGTGATGCTTTATTACATTTCAAGGACAATTCTGTGCCACATAGTAACCTGAAAAAAGTTGCAGAACTTGTGATGTGTTTACCAGGAAGTAATGCTTCTGTTGAGCGAGTCTTTTCCCATATGAATTTTACGTGGACGCCAGAAAAATCAAAACTAACAGTGGATGTTCTTCGAGCAGTATCAACAGCGAAAGTGAACTTTAATATGAATTGTGAAGAGTTTCTGAAGAAGATTACTGAGCAGAAATCTATTTTACGGAAAATTCACTCTTCAGAGATGTATAGCAGCCAAAAATAACAACATTACAAGTGACATTTAAATCGATCATTACTATTCAGAAATTTCTTGGAACAATAACTGTTGCGTCTTTTATCTTCCACTTGAAAAAAAAACTAACAGCACTATGAGACCTGCGAATCGGTGTTCTCGGTATAAATAAACTATTTTCGGGGGGTGCGGAGGGGAAGCCACCTCGGTAGCCCCTATTCCTGTGCCCGATTTTGCTAGACTTTACACACAATTTCGTCGTACCTTCTCAGCTCCCTAACCCACGGTTCACCTCAGCAAAATATGGTCAGCTTATCTTAATCCCCCTGAGACATGTTACCGTGGAAATTAAGACGATTTCATCTCCTTTTCTTTTGCTTTACCATGCTCTGCTAACATATAACGAGAAGAGATCATGAAAAGGCGTATTAACCCCTTCCAAGGACTGAGACGATTAGCCTAGCCTGCAACACACTGGAAGCTAAAGGACCTATGTATAGCCTCGAGGACAGCATTTTCAATAAACAGGAAAGGGAATTTATGCATTTCCATTATCAAATTATCAGAATTCACAAGATGAGGTATAATATCCAAGGATATATCTGATTCAACCAAATGCATCACAGAAGCACATAATGTGTTCGGAATCCTCTGTTCCACAAAACCACTGCGCTGTTAGTTTCCTAGTTTACTTACTCCAAGTGATTTCGAAATGCTCTTTTGGTCAGTTAATAGGCCTACAAGTATTCTAAAGTCTTTCGCGAGGCAACTAGTTCAATTGACTTTATCGTTGAAAACCACAAACAGTTTTGCCTGTCCCTGGCCTCGGAGATTTTGCCATTACTCGCTGTTTTGTCTCTTAATTGATAACCGCAATGTGTAAAGAGCTTTTTGTGGCTCCAAATATTGGTTTTGGTTCTATAAGTAGGTACTCTGTCGGTACCAATGTGTTTTGAGGGAGACCATTTGCAAGTTCATGACTCTCATACATGGCCAGGAATCCAGATCAAAGAATGCAAAGAGTCCCTCCAAGTCACTTGTTTTATAAGAGGGGTCTCCAACCTACGGACCGCAGGCCGCATAAGGCCCGCCGAGCTGTTTGAACTGCCCCATCAAGCATTATCACCTTTGAACTTGAGAAAAAAAAAACAGTAAAAAACAACGTTTTGGAAGAGGGTCTTCTTGATTTTAAACGTTTTAAAGGTGTAACCTGTGATGGAGGACGTTACATGCGCGGGACGAAAACTTCAACGAACGAACAGCCTGATTTCTGATTTATACCCCCATATCAAAACTTTTAAATCGAAACAGGCTCTCTTCGAAACAAAATTTGTTTCATTCAATGGATCAATGAAAAACCTGATCCACAACCTTAAATCCGAAAATGATGAAGAGTTTCCGAGTGGGTTTGCGGTAAATCTTATCAGGTGTCTGCGAGACCTGTTTACAAGATTTTGAGAAAGCATTTTCAAAATCAGGATTTTTCAAAACCCTTTCACTGCAACAATTAATCCCTCCAGCTAAGACTTAACTCCTGGTCTTCAACTGCTATCGAATGACATCTACAAAGACAGCTTCCAGGATGAGGATATCCTAAAATTCTATACTGCTCTCACAGAAAACGCTGTTCCAAACCTCAGTACTTGGCCCGTGCAATGCTCTGGCTCTTCAGTTCTACCTATCTGTGCTAACAAACCTTTTCGATAATGAAGTTCACAAAATCTAAATACAAATCTAAATAAATGGGGAAATGTTGATGTGTACGACTAAATTTGAGCCAAATTACGTAAATATTTTAAGCAACAAAGAGTACCAAACCTCACATTGGAGTGCTCACCTTTTTGGTTTATTATTCAATAATAACCCATTGTAATCGCTCTTGAAAAAAAAATGTCTAACCCCTCCTGAAAATTTCATGGTTTACGTTTCAAAGGGTGTAGAATCCGAATCTGCAATACAAATTTTCCGTCCGTCCGCCGTACGCCGTACGCACGATTTCTCCGAAACGGCTGGAGCAAAAAATTGGAAATTTTCAGGAAAAATCCATATTGGTCGGACAACGCCCCAATTATTTAGCCAGCTCTCTCACTTAATTTAAAGTGCCCTTTAAGGGTTGTCAAAGTTTTGTAAAATCCCTAAAAACCTCAAAAAAAATTCAAGGCGGCCTAATTTTGGACTTTTGTTGAAGAACTTTCCATAAGGAATCGAATGAGCCCCTCCCCAGGTCCGTAGCTCAAACCATTCCCGATGTAGGGCCCGATTTATGGTGCCAACCTCTGCATCCACATTCACTACATCACTAGGTTACTGCGATCAAAACAAACACAAGAGTTTTTTTTTTTAATCGCAGTAACCTAGTGATGTAGTGAATGTGGATACTGGAGTGAACTCCTAAAAGGGTTTATAGCCGATACACGGGTTGAAACATTTTGATATGCATGAAATGCGGCAAATTCTTTCACTGGGGTTCATTATTCGATTTCATTCATTTGGCTTGCATTTGACATTTGACATGATTTGAATTTCTACTAAGCTTTAGAGTGTGCGTGTTTCACAGGTGATGGAGCGATTATTGAATTTCAGGAGATATGCATAGAGCACGTAAATCGGTTCTTAACCAAAATACCTATTTGGATTGATCAGTTGATCATATTTGTGTGCCTCCTCTACGTCTGTCTACCTCTGGCTACATCGTTTAAATTTAGATTTGGGGAAGTTTTGACGCAATACGAGTGCTAAAGTGGCTTGATAAATTATAGAGGTTTTTATTGAGGTTCAATAAAAAAAACTCTGCAAATTCTTTCACTGGGGTTTATTATTCATTTGGCTTGCATTCATGATTTGAATTTCTACTGAGCTTTGGAGAGTGCATGTTTCACAGGCGATAGAGCGATTATTGAATTTCAGGAGATATGCATAGAGCACGTAAATCGGTTCTCAACCAAAATACCTATTTGGATTGATCAGTTGATCATATTTGTGTGCCTCCTGAAATTCAATAATCGCTCTACCACCTGTGAAACACGCACACTCCAAAGCTTAGTAGAAATTCAAATCATGAATGAAAGCCAAATGAATAATAAGCCCCAGTGAAAGAATTTGCAGCGTTTTATGTAGCAATATTACCCGTTGAGCGTTCTCAATAGATTTCATTTATTCCTCTGTGCCTGTGAATCTCTCTTTTTTCTCTTACATGAAGTTAGGCCCTCGCATTCGAGGAAAAATTTCAATTTGGGCCATCTTGAAAAAAGGTTGGAGACCCCTGTTTTAGAGCAATCAGAAAATCCGAGACCACTTTTGAACTTATGGTACCAAGTTCGGAAAGAAAAAGATATCCATTAGGGCAGCCCGATTGGTAGACTGCCCATACATGTGTGTTGACTGCACATATTAACATAAACGAATTTGACAATGCGAGATAATTTTTCAATGATGATTTATTTCGAAGTGAGCGCCCAACACCCATCGGAGTACGGAGTTGTAAACAGCTGTACAGACAGATAAACTGTCGCGATTCGTGGGGACAAACCTTTTCAATTGGAACCCATGTATTGGAAAAGTTCCACGGAAACGTTTTCAACTTCTGACTCTACCAGATATTGGTAAAGTAACATCTGGTGAGGGGCTTCGCGGTGGTTTCCCAATAGTTCGACGAGGCTGTCGCCGAAGGAAAAAAAAATTAATAACTAAATGGAGACTGGTCTACCGAATCTGTCGGAAAGATGACTTCGAACTTTTGACGCCGACTTTGTAAAGTTGGCCAACCGCCTTCATCTGTCACCCATTATTTAGCCGAGCGGGGGCCCCCCTTTACGCAGCGACCTTTCAGCGAGGTATTGGGCAACGCTGTAGAATGGTAAGCCACCGTTAATTAAAGGTCACGGAGTTGATAACATTAATCGACGAAAATCGAATAAAAGACCCAATCGTAGCTGTCATAGAGCTGTCTTAAATGTTAGTTCCGCAATGTACTAGAGGCGCGTAGGGTATAATACGTCAATTTCTTCCATTTAAAAAAGATTGTTACGACATGGTTTATTATTTATGTATTTTAAAACCCTTCAAAATCGCTGGCCTATAATCATTTTACAAAGGAGGGACGACAAACGAATCCAAATTTGTCTTATGTGTGGTTTTGGCCATGTGACATGTCGAGATATTATTGGTGTAACATCTAAAACTACAAATTTTTACCCACCGAATCCATTTATGAAGAAGATGAATAAGTCATTTAAAAACATATCACAGACATTAAGGAAGCAGATTGAGCAAACGATTTCTACTCCACTTACTTCTTAGGTACTTAATGAGTCACTGAACAGTATTATTCAATTTCCTATCAATATTTTATTCAAACACGTAATTACATACTAGGAATTGCAAGTATTTAATATTCATGCCTATGCCAAAGTAGTACCTACCAAATAGTCTCACCTCGTTTCAATACCGTTCTGAAGACGTAGGACAAATACAACGAAACGTCGACTGCAGGTGGACCAAACCTCCAGAATCCAATAAAATATTTTACACAATAACTCGAACATGAAAGCAATATAACAGGGGTTGAAATCTATATAGAGCATTTTCCAGGTGAATCAAACTTTTTTTCCGAAACATTTAAACCTTTTTCCAGTTGAATTAAACTTTTCCCAACATAAATAATTTTTTTTTTCCAAAATAATTAGCCCTTTTTCCAGCATAATTTAACCTCCAGCGGAAAAATAAGGAAGTAAAGTATTCGCACTTTGAATCGAACTTTTCACGAATTGAGTTCAATCAATCAATCAATAGATCAATCGATTATTTTCCTCAAAATTACAAAAATAAAATAACCGTGACAACATACACGTTTAGGCATTGGGACATGCCCGTTATGCTGGGGACAAACTTACCACTAATTCATAATGTTATGTTACAGAAAACGACAAAGCAAATAAGCAAACAAACAGGAACTTCTATAAAAAAATATGCACTTTCCAAATGAATTATTTTAAGTAATAAATTCTAATAATCATCTAATAATTGAATTCCTCTATCCCCAAGTTGCGATATTTCATTGTCTCTCTGGCATAACAATATAACAAATTCCAATTCAGTCCATCAAGGTAGCAGAGAATATTGGAGGCACCCTGTATCCATTTTGTTGAAATTGTACATTTTGTTCGTCTAAAATAATCGATTTTCCCTCGTTTTCATTCAATTTGCGGAAGAATCAATTCAGTATGAGAAAACTCACATTAATTTTGGTTAACGTCCAATTCAATTTGCGGAAAGTTTGATTCAATTCTGGAAAGGTTTTAATCAATTAGGAAAAGGTTTAGTTGTTTCGGAAATAGGTTTAATTCAACTGGAAAATGCTATATACTTAGTTTTTCCGAGTCAAATTATAGGGTTTCCAAAATAAAATAAAGGTTTTCCATTTCAAAATGAAGATTACCTTTTGTTCTTTGGAGTTCTTCCGGTTGACACCTGTTCGTCGACGAGATCGGACTCCTTCCAAATGTCCACGCCCGGATGGTTCACTTTCTCTCGAAATTCGACCACACCGAAGGGTCGCCGCACAGTGGTCCAGGATCGTCAAAAGGCGCTTAAATGTCAATATTTACCGTATTATTGGAGCCGAAAACCTTAACTTTATCACATTCGCAAGTCTAATTAGTGAAATTTAGGTAATATTTAAACAAAATACAAGTTTTTGATAAGATTTAGAAACGGAAATCCGGCTGTTAATGTACTTCATAACAGCATCGACGTATTTGACTCCAGAATGTAGTAAAACACCCCGCGAATTCGCGATTTCTTACCTTGAACATTTTTGATCCGGCACTTGCGCTGACAAAACTGACTCGAAAGCTCGAATAGAAGAATCTTACCGACCTGAGATGATAAACATTCGGCAGGAGATCAAAGGTGACGGTAGAAGTCGAGAATAGGTGACCCCTTCCTGATAGGACCGTTGCCGTATTGAAAAACCCGATGTCTCCTATCGATATAGGTCCACGCTTTCGATGTGTGTTCTGTCTAGTTTGCTGGTCTCAAAAAATCCTACATCAATCCTTCTGGTAAAGTATAGATCAGTTGGACAAATAGATTAGAATGTGTTAACACTTGTGTCTCTGCGTATTCAATTATTTTTATCGACATAACAGTCGTGAAAATCATTCCATAATGCATGGCAGTGGTATCGATGTATTATCCTATATACACATCGATATACACATCGATACAGTCTAATAAGAGGAAGAGGTCACCTATTCTCTACTTCAGCCAAGGTGTTAGTAGTACTAATCTGTACTAATTTAGTACATTACGATGTTAACGCACGAGCGACTATGATATCCAGATAAGTTCATGATTTCCCAGTTCAGTCACCTTATTATTCAAAAAGGCGGATGGTGGCAGCTAATTATGATAGATCTTTCTATAGGTGTTAACAAATCATCTAAGCTTTTAATCAAAGATTCGCAAAGAATCACAATCGTTGTAAGACAAACCGAAGTTTGTATTGGTTCAACTTTAAACTTTCATTTTCAAACAACGTTTTTTTACTGTGCATTTTTTCCAAAATTTACATGTTTGTGATTGTTGAGTCAAAGGAAGAAACTGCAAAAGAGTTCCTTCATGTTTTTGCAGCTAAAAATACAAGTTTGCTTACGGGTCTTTCAGCGAAGTTAGCACTCTGAAGCTCAAGAGATGATATCCACCGAGGGTAACAACAAACATATTTGCAGCCAGTAACACTGGCTAAAATAGATGCAAAATACGAGTTTTAAGCGCTTTTTGGCGATTAATGTGCCACTGTGAGCCGGGTTCGCAGAATTTCACGAAATTTGCACCGCAGCAAGATCGAAACGTTAGAAATGAAGAATGGGCAGAATCGATTGCCGGAATACGCTACATAAAGAAGGGAAGCAATTGCGGTAAGGCTTACATAAAGACGGAATGCGCGCATGCGGCAGAGATCTGACTGATCATGCATAAGGAATAGTCCATATCAAACTGGATGGAGAATAGACAGACAGGTCCTTTTCTTGTTTTCATCAAAACCCACGATTTCAGCTATTTTCGAAATGTTCAAAATAAATTTAGAGCATTAGGAACGGTGGAATAGGAAAGCGCAAATCGCAAACAATGATTTTTGACAGGTGTACGAATGCGCAAATATTATAGTAGGTACTGAAAGCGCAAATATATTTTGATGCCTTGTATGGGTCATTTTCCCAGAAAGGGCGAATCCGGACCTCTCGTTTTCAGAAAACCTAAACTTGAAATTGATTTCTGTCAAAAATCAGGGGTCATAAGGCACCTAATTAATTATTTAAATATTAATAATGAAAATCGATCGGCAGACGAAAGACACCTCTGACAGGCTTTGAGACAACAGATGTAATCTATTGATAACAAACATTTTTCGGACCTGCACGATCACAAAGCGTATTATTTAAAAGAATAATAAACCAAAAGGAAACAATGAGAAATATTTAGCAAAATTACTACCTGATACTTGATAGACATGGTCAGCAGACCGATACCATTGGTAATTATTCTTTATTACCTTTCAAATAGGTAGAATGTTCTGATTCAATTATGCATTATTGTAAATAATTTAACTTGTCTATATTGCAGCTATGAAAAAGACCATTATTAATAAATGACTTGAATGACAATGAGAATGGCAGGATAGACTTGGAAATAAGTATGCAATCGATGTGCTCATGATTCACTCTGATCTATTTGTCCAACTAATCTATACTTTACTAGAAGGATTGATTTAGGATATATTGTCGTTGAGCTTCGCTCGCATCCAGATCAGCATTCGAGCATCGAAAGATTTACCAAAAGAGCTACACGCACCTTGTCCCCTAAACCATTGCACTTCGCCACATTTTTTACGTACATGAATTATGTACGCTTTTGTACACAGTTTTTCTCGTGTTTTTGCGCTTTTGGATAGCATGATTAAGTAGTGTCATTTGCGCTTTCGTATTACAACCATTAGGAACGACCAATTTTGGTTAGTGACGAACTCCGGACAGAAAATACGAAGAACTATTTTTGTGCGAAATATGAACATGTTGAACTTACCTATCAGTTCGAGAATTATACCGCAAACTGTCGAATAGGAAACCGATTGTACCTCTAGAACCATACAATTTTAGAATGTGTTGTACAGTAGCCGATAGACAACAATCGCGGAATCACTGTTCAAATTTCTCAAGATTTTCGCACCGTAGCAAGATCGAAACGTTAGGAGCGACGAAGGCGGAGAACCGATTGCTGGAATACGCTACATAGAGAAGGGACGCACGTCCGCGATAAGGATTACATAAAGACGGAATGCACGCGTGCGGCAGAAATCTCCCTGATCATGCATAAGGAATAGTCGATATCAAACTCGATAGAGAATGGACAGCCCTACTGTCTTGGGGTGTTCTTCGTTACTCCCCCCCATTTTCAAACGCTCGTCGCTTCATGAAATTCCAACAAAAATTTGATGTTGAGGTGATTTTTGAAAACTTCAGTTTGTCTAGTTTCATGTCTAGTGAACCTCAATTTACCAGAATTGAGAGTAATGGTGAATTATTCAATCGAAAAAAGTAAAAAGTATCGAAGAATTAGCCATGTCGAATTATTCGGTACTCCCCCCCACAGTGAAAAGAGTATTTTCGACTACCAATATTGCGTCTCAACCTCTTAACTTTCGATCAAAGTATTTCATCGCTCTATAACTCATACCTGTACGTCCCCAAACACCCCTTCCTGTGAATTCCTCTTTAGAGATAAGTTCTCACCAGAATTGCGACTTCCACCCCTTCCACAAATTTCACAGAGAAAGGCTGATAAAATGTTAAGGATTTGTATGAAAATTAATTTATTGTACATGAAGGGTACCTATTCGATTATTTAGTTAATTCGATTATTTATTGTATATTGAAAATATTTAAATTCCGTTCAAGGTTCAAAACGCTTTCAGCCCCGTGAAGGTAAACGGTAAATATTTTCTATCTCTGAATTATTGGCTATGAAATAGAAGAAATCCTTTGATCGAAAATGCAATTTTAATTCTAATAATAAATTAATTCTAATAACTTGTTGCTTTTGAACACACACAACAAAAAATTCTAATAATATTCTAATTATTTTTTTCAGTTTTCAAGAAGTCCACTAACGTGAATGTATCTTAGATCTTTATTTAGAAACTCTTTAATTTGACTTGTAATGCTGTATTTATTTGACCTGCTCCGAATGAAACCATCATTTCGGTCCTGAAATCTACAAATACCTAACGAATCGCTCCATTTCGGATCGAATCCGTTAGTTTTGCTCTAGAGTCGATTCTTCTGGAGAGTTATTTTTCTATCCGATTCGTGTCAGATGATCATTTGAATTTTATTTAATTCATCATTTGGGGTTGTAGTACGTTTAGTCTGTAATGAATAGGTTAATCAATCAATGGATTTTACTCACGTTTTTAATTGCTGCAGCTTCTTTTTCTATGAATATTGGCTAAAATAGAAGAAAAATGCAATTTTAATTCTAATAATAATGGGTGGGGGCTTATTCTATTTTTTTGATACAACTCAAGAATGAGGATCTTAACAACGCTTCTGACTCTCTTTTCTATCGGTGAGATGATTTTATATTTATCATCATTTCAGGTTAATCAATCAATGGATACTCACGTTTTTAAATGCATCTTTAAGTTAAATTCTCTTGCGCTATTCCAATTAATTATGATTGATGAAATCTTAGCGACGAAACCTAAAACTCAGGTTACTTGCTATTCAATCAAACAAATTTTTACTCGATGCAATCATGGAATCGTTAATAATTAAATAATTATTAATTAATCGTCTCCATCTTTACCCATAAATTCCATGGAAACTTACCCAGCTTCGTTCAAGAAAACAATCGTTTAGAGAGTTGATGGATTGAGGCGCTCTACAATATATTAACCCTACAGTTAAGTTCATATTAATCCTTAAATCTGAAATTTGGAAAGGATTTTCAATGTATAGTTAGGACTTCCAATATTGGATTTATACACTCTATTGGTGTGTAATTGCTAACTGACAACTACTTAATTAATTATCAATTAATTTAATTAAAAATCATTATTAATAATGAATTTACTGAACTCAACGTTCACTCCACTCGAAAGTTCTTGCGATGGCGCGTTACCCACCAGACTTTGTCAAGTCCATCAACAGACTTTCCTACACGTTGAGTGAGAAGTGGCGGAAGCCATACGCTCAAGTACAAGTACGTGACTGACCCAAGTTTGGCGGGTCAGGAATAAAAATACAACTTGCCACAATCAGGGCGTTGGAGCGTTGTGCACCAGACTGAAGTTGAAGGCTTGGTCCCAGGGTTTATGTAATGAATACAAATTAAACAAACCACTCAACCATGGAAAGTCCTTTCAATATGGAAGGACTCGAACCGTGGAGTGATATGAATATCTGATCTCAAATAAATTTATCGTAAAATTAAGATTAATTCTACTCAATTTTTCTTGCAGTTTCATATGAATCCGATGTTTCAGGAAGTTCTTTCATCCTGGTTCCGGACGATGTGGTATCTTTATTGAACGCAGTTTACAGCAGGTTTCCACCCTTTAAAATAGGTAAGTCGATAAACCTTATTTGAATAATGATTCATAGGAGTTAATTTCATGCCTGCCCCAGAGTGGTATGGGGTAGTTACCACTTAACCGGCTTTGACGAAAATAACAGAAATGCATTAATTTAAAGTATGCTTGTGTTTTTTTTACAGTAAATCGTACGAATAAGATTATTTGTTCACAGGCATGAATAATACCAAAGTCGGACTTGGCTTCAGGATGGGCAGAAATGTAGATGTACAGTTCCTGGTAGAGCTAGGACCCCAGGATGCACCTCGACCTACAGTCTCGTCCAAGAGGGAGGTGCCACTGGTCAAAATTCCGGTGATGACAATTCAAAACAACTATACGACATCCATCCCGTCTGCAATCCACCCATCGTCACCAACTTTCTACGATCCAACAACTACTGACCAAAGCAAGCAAGAAGTAGTTCGAACCCAAGTGTATACGGACCAAAATAAGTTGCCATCCACACCAAATCCGTTGATGGTCCGATACCGATGGCCATCCGTTCACAATCCAGTGACTAAAGATCAAAAGAAACCCGTTAGAGTCAGAACTCGTGTGCGAGCAGACCAGGACAAGAGACCAGCAGTTAGAGATCCAGTGACAACAGTCATAAACAGGTGGTCAACTGTTGAGACAATTTCAACTGTTAAGCCTGCTGTTATCCTACCGATTGATTTTATATCGCGCCTGAGAGAAAGACGTCCAGGAATCACTGCACCTACTACACGTCGTCCAGGCACCACGACGGAAATTCCGACGACAGACCTCGACGTCCAGGAGAATGAGATAGATTCTGGAAACAGCTAGCACCCGTATAAGGGGTCGACGCCGAGAAGTTTTGCAGAATGCCAATGTTATTTTCCAATTTAGAGCAAACTTTTAGGTGAAGCATAAGGAAGCCCTAAAGTAAGAGTAAAATAATTGAGTTTTCACCTGGTGATCTCATATTTATGAACAACCTCGCACATAGGAAAAGCTCCAAGCTATTATTCTGGAGATCCAAAAGTTAAGATTTTCGTTCCAGACTACAGTAGAAATGCTGATATATACACGATTATAAAAATACAACCTTTCAATTTTCTGTTCATTATATTCCTGCTTTATCGTTCTCCCTTAGATTTAGATAACTTGTCAAATGATAAAGTTTGATCATAAAACATCTAAGCAATAAATATATGTTCCATTCGAAGTATAACTTGATAAGACATTAACCAAACGCAACCTAACGTGGTTGCCTAAGGCATGCAACTTAACAAAATTTTTTTCAAAAATTTTGAACGATACCTCGGAAAATAGCACATTTCTGCTTAACTCAGGAATTTACCAAGAAAAACTTCAAATCAGTAATTATGTTTTGTCCGTTTATTATCTCTATTTGTTCAAAAATGTACCAGATATTATTTATATACATTAGAATACAGCTTTTTTTAATCTCTTTTTTTGTAATTTCTCTTAATTTGATATTTTAAAACATAATTTAAATCATTCATAATACTTGTTTTTTTTCTGCTTTAACATTGTTAAGGTTTCGCAGATCTTCGTGGAGAAATTTGCTTCATTTCATAAAAAGTGAAGCTCGTACCTGTACTTTTAAATTGAAACCACTTCACTCAGTTAATTTCAATGAAAGTAATAAAATGTGATCATTTTCACATAATTTTTTGAGCAGATTATTTACAACATATCTTTAATAACGTAGATAACGTCGTCGAGATAAAATTCCCAAGCTAAATGGCAGTTTTCGAAATATACTCTATTGAAGATCTTAAATTAAACAAGAAAAGACGAGTACAACCAGTTTTACTGAGATCGATTGTTTACTACGACTTTAGGAGTCTCAAGAAGCGGCAAAAGTGACCAAAGCCTAATGAGCGGTTCTTGGACAAGAACAGGGAACGAGCAGTTCGCCGTTCAAAGGAGCCTTTAAAAAATGTCCGCCCAGATGTAGCGGCGGTCGTTGACGCGGAGTTGAAGTCGTTTCACGTGCTGCATAACTTCCATGATGATATCGAGTTTAAATCCGGCAGAGTCGAATGTCTTTAGGATGTCAATCCTCCTCATCAACTTCAAAGCTTTGCCATCGATGTCCTAAAAACATTTATGAGAGTTAGGATTAGGCTAACTAACCTCGCATGTGTTGGTCAACCCTCAGTTCGAGTTCATCTACAAATAATTTTAATTAGCCAGTGAAGAAGCACAGGAGAACTAACCTGGTCAGCAAACACCTGTCCGACTGATTTGTCCAAAAAATACTCGTGGAAGTAGTTCTCCACGTCAATGCTGGACCAAGCCGTCACATCGGGCACCGAGGTGTCTGGAATTGGCCCGAGTTCTGGCTGGTTCTTTTCCACAATTATGGGTTTGAGGCGTCCAGCCCACCATTCTTTTTGAAACTTCTTAGGAGGTACCTTTTCTTTGTCCTTGAAACGGAAATTCAGGAATATTAATATCAGTGTAAATCTTTCTAAATTGTTAGCCCATTCACAAAGGTGAATTAATTAAAAACTTAGCACCTGTTTAACTAACTTTACAGACGGTTCTCAATTGGGCTTTTATCTACAATCTCCAGCATATTCTCATCATTGTCATCATAATATTAGGAACGTCTAGAGCAGGTTGATATGGCTGGGATTGAGTCATCTGTCCCTAATAATGAGTTTCTTTCAAATCCAAAAAACCTTAACCACCCCAGCTGAACCTATAGGCGCAACTTACCCTGGGTAAAGGCACGAAGTTTAAATGTGCAGTAAACCCTAAAAAAATTGTATGTCAACTGGAATCGAACCTAGGACCTATCAATCTTGAGATTGATATCTTCGAAGCTCCATAGCAGGCAGACTAGTAACCTCAGACAGACAGATAACCTCATTCGATTAACAAGCAACTGCTAGAAGGTGCTGTGGCGCAAAGCAGGAAATGGGTCTAGTGCGAACCACACGTCTAGTTTTCACCCAACTTTTCTTATCAATTACCAGCTAGTGAGCCTTAGATTTTGTGAAAATTAATTCACAAAATCGTGCGAACATTAGTTTTTATCATTAATCTAAGAAAATGCATGAAAGTTTATGCAGTCCTGGGAACCAAACTGTTTAGTATAGTGAATTAAGATTCACTCTATGACTTTAGTCTATTTGTCTGGGCCCACCATGTAATAAGACACCCAACAAACCTATAGCAAGCATCAGTAGTATTATCAGATCTATTATCTGGCACGCGAATTAAAAATAACTATGCCAATTCACCCTAGAAACAGTTCAGAGAAAAAACTATTAATTGTAGAGTAGACAGCTGTTTCTATGAGTCCCTGGTGATCCCCATTCCCTCCTTTAGGGGCACCCAACATACCTAAGACAGATAGACTGATGTGAAACAGACTAAAATCAGTTCTTTCTTGTGCTCTTTAGATACAATTAACAAACCAATGATATTCATCATGATGTATGTATGTAGTTATGAAGTATGATTACTAATTTCATGAAAGGATTTTTAAAATGACAAAAGCTAAAAATAAAATTCAAGGGATTTCGAGCTGAGATGGCTAATCCTGAGCCCTGTTCCCTGGCTTGTTTCAAAACACGTCTGTACTGGAATATGGGAAATAGCACAATACATTTCAACGTAAAACATGAGTGAAACTAAGTTTTCAACCGAAAAGTAATACTGTGAAGTAAAAGTAAATTTTAACTGGGATTTGAACATCAATAAAACTAGAGATACGTTTCATTCATGGAATAGAAATAGAACGACGGAATGGAATCATACAAATTAGAGGAGATTCAGAGGTGAAATCTCTGAAAATGCTGGATACTTGGTGACAAGCTGAGAGTCAATTCAATGGGAAAGATTAACCAATCCAAAGCTTGGAACTGGAAAATAACTACCATGGTATAACAATCTTGACTAGATTCAATTCTAAATAGCATTTTCCCCATAATCAATCGCAAGTTTCATTTTAATAAATTATCATAACTAGGTATTGACCGTTATTATTAAAGAATAGTCTTCTTCTGCGTAATCCAAACTAAAATTGGCTGAATCTCAGAATAGGTAACGCACATCTCTTATCAGGATCATTTGAACATGTATCGATGGGTACCTTCATCGATACATATGATTTCAATATATCACCAGTGCCATGTCAGAATGATTTTCACGACGCAGTGTTAACACATTCTGATCTATTTTTCCATCTAATCTGTTGGAAAAATTGATGTAGGATATTTTTTTGCTTTTGAGATGCGAACGTAGCGAGCATCCAAACAAGCAAACTAGGCAGAACACATTCGAACACACATCGAAAGCGTGGACCTATATCGATAGGAGACATCTGGTTTTTCAATATGGTGACGGTCTGATAAGAGGTGCGTTACCTATTCTGTGATTCTACCCTAAAATGTTGTGCTAATTAGAATTTTTTAACTATCCAAGCACAATACCTTCATAGTTCACATAGTCCAGCCTTTTGCAGTCCTTTACCAACACGTTTGCTTTTTCATTATCAGCCTACAGCACTACAGCCTAATTTTTCCAATAATTATCACCGACACACTCAGGGATTATGTAATAGAAAACCAAGTTTGAAAAATACCTAATTGAAACAAAAAACGAATTGAAACTAATCTATCGACATTTCATCTCGCACAAAGCACAAAAAGAATCACGGCAGGTACGAAGATTATAATATAATATTAATATTATTAATGTAAGCGGACAGGTTTCTTTCTACTCTCAGCTCAACTGTAAACTGGAATATCATATGATTTTCACAGAATTTGTTGTCAAACATTTCTTGTTGTCATAGAAATAAATAGGGAGTTGGTAGAATAGGTGTTAATTAAAGAGAAGTCATTTTGAGAAAGTTCAGAAAATATCGCTCCCCACCTCCCACATAAGCTTCCTTGACCTCCATCTGACTATCAAAGTTGTGACACAATAGAAATATAAACAAGGGGATTTTATTATGTAAGTCAGAGGGAATGGGTACTAAGTCAGTGGGGATGTATACAAACCTTGGCAATAATTAACCCTGAGTCAACTGCAGCAATATCAAAGTTGCAAGGTGATTTTGAAAGGCTACATTTTGGACAGGGAGAGAATAGCACCCTATTAAAATTAGGACGATCCCAATTTTTTTCTTTTTTTTTTTTTTTAACTTGATTATGTTGGGAAATAATTTATCATTTTTGTAGGCAAATCGTTTTGCTTCTTTATGCTCCACAACTTCGGTGCCCAAGAAGGGTGTACAATTAAAGAATTATGAGAGAAAAACTTGAAATGTTCAATTTTATTTTTTGTTGTGGAGCTGCCATTTTGTGCTTATATCCCTTTTCTTGAGATGGGAAGCAAAGGTCTTCACCCTCGGAATGGAATTCATTTCCCACAATAAACCTAACCTCAAACCTTCACGCAATCAGTCGATTTTGGTTTATTATTCGATAATAAACCATTGTAATCGCTCTTGAAAAAAAATTTAACCCCCCCCCCCCCCCCCTGAAAATTTCATGGTTTACGTTTTAAAGGGTGTAGAATCCGAATCTGCAATAAAAATTGTTCCGTCCGTCCGCCGTACGCACGATTTCTCCCAAACGGCTGAAGGAAAAAAGCTGAAATTTTCAGGAAAAATCCATGTTGGTCCGACGACGCCCCAATTCTTGACCCAGCTCTCTACTTAATTTAAAGTGCCCTTTAAGGGTTGTCAAAGTTTTGTAAAATCCCTAAAAACCTCAAAAAAAGTCAAGGCGGCCTAAATTTGTACTCTTTTTAAAGAACACTCCACGAGGAATCGAATGAGCCCCTCCCCAGGTCCGTAGTTCAAACCATTCCCGATCTATGGCCAAATTTATGGTGCCAACATTCGCGTTATTTTGGTTTATTATTGTTTTTGTGTTGATATCAGTAACCTAGTGACGTAGTGATGTAGTAATGTGGATACTGGAGTGAACTCCTAAAAGGCTTTGTAGCCGATACACGGGTTGAAGCATTCTGATAACCATAAAAAAACGCTGCAAATTCTTTCACTGGGGTTTATTATTCAATTGGCTTGAATGATTTGAATTTCTACTAAGCTTTGGAGTGTGCGTGTTTCACAGGTGATAGAGTGATTATTGAATTTCAGGAGGCACACAAATATGATCAACTGATCAATCCAAATAGGTATTTTGGTTGAGAACAGATTTACGTGCTCTATGCATATCTCCTGAAATTCAATAATCGCTCTATCACCTGTGAAACACGCACACTCCAAAGCTTAGTAGAAATTCAAATCATGAACGCAAGCCAATTGAATAATAAACCCCAGTGAAAGAATTTGCAGCGTTTTTCCCCTGACTTTAATAACGTCATACATCGGGTAAATGCCACACCTACCTCATAAGGTTCCAATATCAAATAAGTAGTGCTGGTACCAAGACATATTCATGAACTTAACAAAGTAAATGAGCTAAAATTGAACACAAACTTCTTTGGGTTCTTCTTTGTCTTCCTCCATTTCTGGATTGGAGTCATCCCCTGGAGTTGATATTTTCCGACCTGCCAAACGGCCCTTTTTCTGGATAAAGACAAATAATATACTTTTAGAATGACGGAAAACCAAGAAAGGAGAGTATGTCGAACTGAATAATTACGCAGCATATTTTCTTTCTCATACTTTTTATAAAATACACATAAAACACAAGACAACAAACCCAGGTGACTTTTTTTTAGAAGGACTTTCATACCCCCCACATGAATTTTCCAGTATTTCTACAAACAACTAAGACAATGAAAAAGAAAGAAGAAACCACTGGCATGCACAGAGGGTTAGAAGAAATGTTCAATAATTACAATAGAATACGGTGAACACACTCTTGGATGATGTTTGGACGATTCATCTCCTACATGAAGATTTTCCAAGCAATTCACCAGGTAAAAGGCAATGGAATGGAACACGATCATGTTATAGTTTCACACACACATCAAGAGCGTCTGGCCGGAAGGAAAAGTAGACTCAAATATTGCAAAACCTGACAGTTTGTTTCCACGAATATTTTGGCGGTACTGATTGTATTGCAAGCAGGGGCGGCTGCTGACAAAAGCACAGGCGCATCTACAACCAGTGGCCAAAATGAAAAAGATACCTGATAATAATAATGTTATAAGTATAATATTATTGTCGTTTCCCAACTTTTCTCCATGAATCCTCACTGAAGAGTAGAAGAGTTCAAAACCACGCGCCAAACAGAGCTTCAGGAAAGGTAAAAGGATAGTGGATTCGTTAGTTTGGTGAGTGAGGTTAGGGGTTTGCTGTCCAGGAGCAAACCCCATCTGCGCTCTGAATGGAAGGGGAACACATCGTTGATTGGATCCGGGTCATAAGAATGAACCAATGAGAGGGCCCGAAATAAAGCGCGTAAAAATGTCAGAGACCTTACACAGGAGCACAAATGTTGTTTGCTTACTCGCTAGAGTGCACTAGAACCACCACAACACACTCTTATCATATAATCAGTTGATTGTTCCCAACTCTTGTGGCTGAACTGTGTTAGCTGTAAATACGAATGTACACAGTAAGTGCTATGAAATGTGAGTTTGCAAATTGTCAGTGGAGCGAAGAGTGATTATTCGCAATGCAGGGTGCCCACTACTGACAGGACTGCAACAAACCTCAAAGGCAAGTAGAAATCGTCCCATGATTTGCAAGTTCAACCCTTATTACTACAAAAAGGTTGATTGGCTCTGTGGACGTGAGGTAAGTAATAGCGTTTCTGCTTCCCTTGTCTTCGTTACTGCAATAATAGGAATGAAGCTTAGGTTGAAGATGGAATTGGGCTACCACCTCCACGATGATTCTTGCTGGGTAGATATGAATTTCAGAGTTGCAAAACACGGTTTTCTGAAGTTCGACAATCATTTACAATTTTCATTTTTATAGGTATTTACATACCTATTACTGAACTTCTCTTAAAGGTAGGATTGAGTCGTTTTTTCACGATTTGAAGCTAAGAAAGCGGGTTTGAAAAAAAAAAATGTTAGTTGATTTGCAAGAAAAAAGAACTAGGGGAATGTTTAAATCAGTAATGTGTGCTGGAAGAGTTAACTTTTACAAAAAGAACAAAAAGTTAACAGATGTAGGCAATATCACATCGCCTATAAGGTCAATTTCGAAGCTGGGGGTGAGATTTTAATGGAAATACGGATGCTTTGGCACACAATCATTCTATAAATTATCTTATCCATAATAATGGTGGCTTTAGAAATGACCATCAATGTCCGCCCAGACGCTCTCCAATAAATCAAGCATTCCATTCTACTTGCCTTTGGCTGCCTCCTACGCCTTTTACAAGACACCGAACCTCGCTCGTCAGAACTTTCCGACTGCGGTTCGGTTTTCAGTTGGAGCCTCGGAATCACAACGCGGCAGGACTCCGCTTGCTATGAACAGAACAGTGTTTTTTTTTCCATTTTCTTTGAAACCAACCCAACAAAACAGGAAGAAATTGCATCACGATTAGTTATCCATTCACCATAAATATTTCACGAATATCATATCACCACTGTAAATGAGAGACTGGCATTTAGAGGATCTTGCTGTCTTGTAGCAGTTGACGCTTGGTAGAGGCTCTTCATCGTTACCACCACTGACGGTAAAGAGTGTAATGCAGAATCATATACTAAAATCTGTACGTGCAAGGTTAGACATGTGGTAGTCAATGTCCTACAGCCTGAGCCTGTCCCATTTCTAACCATCTCTAGACATCTTTAATCATATTTTCCCAATATCTAAACAAATCCAAAAAGACTACTACACTGCTCAGAACGAAAAGTGATGAGAACATGTTCTTTAGATCCGGCCGCCAGAATTCTCCCCAGATAGGAAGGAATGACGATGAAGGGTGTACACTAGGCGTCAAGTGTCTTCTAGCACTTCCCAGCAATCCCTTTAGCTACTGAAGACTGGAGTCGACGGGGAACTAAAAATATAGGAGGAAACAGGCAGGAGTAAAACAATACCTTTAGCTGAACCTGATTAAAATAGAAATCTGGTTTAAACCCACCAGATATGAGCATTACTCTAAACATTAAGGAAACTCTGTCCAACAAAAAATTATAAACTAAGGAACACCTATACATCCATGATTCAAACTACCATCACCAAACAAACAAGGCTTGCGAGAGAACCGTTGTAAGCGTTGAATGGCAGAATATTGAAGTGGTGGTCCTATTGTTATGTCAACTAGGCGTGCAGTACATAAATAACAACAACCTAAATCAATCCCTTAAGTTAAATATAGATTCGGTACGATCTAAAGATGAATCATCAATAACAATGTTGGGTGCAGTTAAAAAAAAGGACAGTAGAAGTCGCCAGAAGACAACAAAATCCCCAAGCGCCAGACTCTTCTCCCAACTACATTGTAATCATGCAAGTTTCAGTAACAAATCGTGCATTATGTTGAAGTAGAGATACCTTTAACATAAAATAACAAGTTCTTTTAAATAAATTCATAAAACTAGGAAATATTAGGTACCCTTAATCCAGTAGGACCGAGGATGCATTCGTCACATTTCCATTTATGTCTTTTCGAACCCAAGCGTAACGCGTTTTCTGCCGTCCGAACTCGACAGCACCGCGTGTGAAATAAATATTTGCACTCAGCGCATTTCAACTTGTTTGCTGGATTGTAGAATTTATTCCGGCAGACGTAACACCTTAGACTCAAGTCCAACTGGAAAGAAAAATGAATAGGTATACAAAATCACTAGTAGGATGAAATTATTCAACAACTATCCTAGAAAAAATATTAAAAGAAACATACGTTATCAGACTCCTCATCGCTGTCTTCCAATTTAACCGAGGTATCAGCAGATTTGTCTTTGCTCTGTCCAAGCGCTGGAATTTACAGCAAAATTAGCTTTCAATTGAATTTCATCAATTAAATATAATCTATAGAAGTGTTGCTAACAGAACCTCGGCTTTATTGAACAAATCGTGATATATTAGTACTTCTATGATTTTTCCATAAAAACTGGGAAATATGAAAGAAGGACCAGTTTGAAATCCTGAGACTCGAATTCGAACTGATGAGAAATATTGAAAAATACTGTTTTGTTTGGGAAGAGATAATCATTGCAGCTATCATAGTTTGGCTTGAGCATTAATTTCAAGTTTGAGGACCGTTAGGTACTCATTTTTCAAGCGGTGGAGGTTGTACAATTGTAGATTGATAACCTCACCAGCAGCTATATGATAACTTCACTTACAGACGTGGAATGAATACTTACGCTTTTCTGTACAACTAATACACTTCCAATTCTTCATTTGTTTGATCATGATGGTTGGAGTGTGGCAGAACCTGTGATACTTCATGTTGCACGCCTCACAAGTGACCAATACCCCCATTTCCTGCGGAATGATGACTGATTAAATATAGAAATAACTAACGATTTGTTGAGGGTAAACGAATAACGAATTAATCGACCACTATAAGTAACAAGAGGAAAGATCTTGACAAATCAGATATCGGAGGAACAGATGAGGGGAGGAAAGTGGCTATTTATATCGTAACATACTTGAATATTTGACACGAAAAGGTCATCCAAGTAAATACTAATTTGACCATACAGATAATTTGATACTGAAAGCCCACAGTTGATCATCCATATAGCGTACTACATTTGCCATACTGTAACATACTTAAATATTTTACATTGATAGCCCTCCAAGTTGACCATCCCTGTAACATACTAAGTTGATCACGTATGATCTGATTTTCCAATGAGAAAGTTATATCTTTTCCTGTGTTACTATTATATTTTAGAATATCCTGATAAGGCTGAAAAAAGGGGAAGCTAGTTAATACCTGTTTGACTAAGGAATAAAAACCTCGGAAGAGTCCACTACTACCTTCGCCCTTAAGCTATAAGCATATTTGACCATGAAAGGCTACTAAGTTGACCATACTGTAACAGACATAAAGATTTTATACTGAAAGGCCACTGTTGACCATCCTTGTAGCATACTAAGTTGTCCATACTGTAAAAAAAAGTCTGAAGACCCCACTGCTACCTAATCCCTCAACCTATAACCATATTTGACAATGAAAGGCTAATACGTAGAACAACCCTGTACCATACTAAGTTGACCATACGGTAACAACTTACATTTTTAAACTGAAAGACCGCTGTTGACCATCCCTATAACACAGTATATTCACCCAACTATTGCATACATAGCTACTAGATACTGTTAGGTCACTATGTTGACCATTTTTGTAACATACTAAATTGACCATACTGTACCATGCTAGAATATTTGATACAGAAAGGCCACTAAGTTGGCCACACCCCTCCAACCTTTTTTTTATTATTGAAAAAAATCGTTATTCTACAAAAAAATAATTTTTATTTGCAATATTAAATTTGCTGTTGTTGTCATTTGTGAACTTTGCTCTAAAAAAGAACTAATCATGTAATCACTTAGTAGTAATCACATTTCATTTACGAAATTCTATCAGACATTCACCCAAAAAAAGCAGTATGCAATTAAGTCTCAATTGAGATATATTTTTACAGAGAGAATTCAGACTTACTTTGCTACCGCAGTCGCCACAGATGGCACACTTCCATTTTTTGCTGGTAGGTTTACAGTAACAGCAACTCCAGATGGAGGAGTCTTTGCCTTTGGTTGCTGTCTCTTTCTCAACGCAAGCAACGTGAGCTGCAATAAACAACCTCCGCCATTAATTAATTATCTATAATTAAAAGGGTTCGGTACAGAGTAATGTGTTTGTAACGCACAATCAAAAGAACGTCAAACGTGTTCGCTTTGAAAAGATATGCCATACAACTGAGAACAGTTTTGATTAAATCAAACTCAAAGCTCATAGCTCAATCCGTTAGTCTTGCAAAGGGAAATTTTCCTTTAGCAGTCAGGACACGAGTTCTAACTCAGTCAGAAGTATCAATATTTTTGGCTTCAAGAGTTGGCGCATACAGTTGGACCCGAAAAATACGGCTGGTAGGCAACCAAAAACCATAAAAGAATATTTAAATTGAGCAGTATCAGGTTTACCAACATTGATCTCATGTTCCTATCTTATCTAATCTTTTTTCAGTCTGTATTAAAGTGATCAAGCGCTCTATTTAGTTGTTTTGTTTATAAGTTTTCACCCCTTTTCCAAGTATCTTGAAATTAATTAATCATCTATCACAATAAAAACAAAATAAATAATAGATATTCAAGTAATTATAAACAAGATAATGGAAGTTGAGGTTAGGTAAGACGTCACCTTTGACTGGACACGTAGCGCAAGTAGCAGTCAACGCTTCACTCCCTCCATATGACGAGCAAATTGGGCATTTCTTTTTTGGTTTTGGTCCAGGCCTTTTTTTCACTTTTTCGCGAACGGTAGCCTGAATAACAATAAAACACGAGTTCAATTACATTTCTACCAATGCAGAGAAGAATGCCAAAGTAAGAAAATTCTAGAGCAGAAATTGAGAATATGACTTAAATGTTAGAACAAAAAAATAAACTTGACATAGCTCTTCATTAAATCATACTAACCGGTGATCTTTTGTTCAAATTCTTAACGATAGTTGGGAAAACATATTCATCTGAGTCGAATCTGCTTTTCTGAAAAATTCAAACTCATCACTGACATAGATTCAAAGTAAAATAAAATAAGAATGTATGACCTAGAATAAGGCAAATTTTGAGCAACGTTTCAGATAGGGGATAATTCATGCCAAAATGCGAAGGTAGTAAAGATTTTTGTTCATGAAATTTGTTTTTATTGGTTCCACACAAAATATGCACCTTAACAAATTAACTACAAAGCACTACAGGCTGATGGGGGCCTTGGGTTCCCGAGAACCGTTTGTTCAGCCCGGGGGTTTATTATGTTTTCGGATTTCGTAACCAATCGATTTTTTACAGGGAAGGTTGTTAGCCTATCGCCTAACCTGATAGAGGGGCTGCCTCCTCGCAGTTAACAAGATAGTGGATTTTCTGTCGGGGTTTAGCCCCCTAGGAGATTGCCTTCACCACGGCTAAAGAGGGTTTCCCACCCTCTATAGAGTCAAAACCACTTCTGAGTCACCCAGGTGCCCTCGACTATTCATTCAGATATAAACCATGTTGGGCGATTGTATCGAGCTACGCCTCATGCTGTTAGTGATGGTTACTGCAGCCCTCCACCACAGTCGCAGTTCAACGTCTTGCCAGGGACCAACTATATGGCCTACCTTCATCAAATGTTTTCAGGAATTGATAGACACAGATCATAGAAGGGATCTTCAGATTGCATCTTCATTCTCAGATCACTAGGCCCTTGTGCTGCCCTTGCTCGAGTATACCCCTACTGTTTGGTCTCCTCTGTATGCGGTACATAGATATCAGCTAGAGCGATTATATTGAAGGTTCTTACTCTATGTTGCTTATAAGACGGGGATCCCTTCCAATGACATCGATGATGAACTGTTGTTGCGGAAATGCCCCATGGTCACACTTCAGAGAAGACAGAGCTCTGCTGACCTCGTGAATCTCTACAAGCTCCTGAACAACGCCCTGGACTGCCCCCTACTGCTCAAGGATACATTTTGGAACCACCCGTACATCCCCTCGTTCATCTGTGCTGTTCAGTGTACCATTTTCGGCTAGAAACTATGATCGACATAGCCCCCTTCACAGCACTGCAAATCTTTTTCTTTCTACAACACCTCCGATTTTTTTTCGTAGTCCCCCAACGACATTAAAATCCTTAATTTCTCCTTCCCCCATTAAATTCAGTTAATTGAAATTACTTTTCCAGTTTAAACACCCCTGCTGCAAGTTTTTGTAACCCTCCCCCAGTATATTGTGTTTTTTTAATTTCTGTTTCTGCTCTTACGAATGTATTGTTCATTCTAAATTGGGCTTGCTCGTATATAAATGAACAAATTAGTACTGGGAGGCAACAGGTTGGTCTATGAGTCATACATGTATCACAAAATAACTTCGTCTGATAATTACGACAACAATTATTTGATTCGAGGATTCTTCATGGATTTATTATTGGCAATAATGAGTCTTTACAATGGCGCAGCAAAGATTGTTAATAACACCTCAAACTTAGTCATTTTACTTTTTAAGGTGCGTAGATCCAAAATCTGGAGTCCACCACGTCGTGTGCCTTACTCTGTGAGAGACGGCACCATAAAAATCCGTAGAATGATGTGAAAATCAACTATTTCGTACATAGAATCCAATAGGTCCTAACTTTTAGCCAACCCGATCGCCTCACATGCATAAATGCTATGGATCAAAACCGTGGCAAAAACATAGAAGGGTGTCATTTTCCAATCTTTTTGGACAAAAAATGTACTGAGATAGATTTCAGATCCGCAGAAAATTACCCATGGCAAATAATTGGCAAAAAGTTAACCCCTAAACTTCACAACTAAACGAGCAATCACTCATTTTTTTAAAATTATGAACCCATGTGTTAGAATGGCAGCTTTTACTTATTATGATGCTGTACTGCATACCCGATTTGACAGACTATGTTACAACAATCTTGTCCAAGAATGTTATTCAAACGCCTTTCAAAAATTAAACAATGTTTGCTTATTTACTTCGAATTAGTTGAAACAGTACCTTCATACGGCCTGACGTTCTGCCTTCACTGCTTTTGATGTTTTTCTTTGAGAAATTCTTAGGCAAGTAGTTCGGTGTATAGTCCGTGTCTGTTTTAGATTGATCGTCTTCTTCTTCATCATCGTCATCAAACTCATCAGCTGACAACGGAACTGAATCAGATTCATCCCCACTAGGTGTGGATTGATCCCCATCGGTTTTTCTGAAATGAATGCTCATCTTCAACTATTTTAAGGCTAATAATGAAAACGTTCAGGACTTATCTTCAAATGGTTGATGATTAACTTTTTGTAATAATTCCACGTAGATTGTAGTAAACTTAGTCTCTCCAAGATTGCATGACATTTGACAGGGAACCCCTTCGACAGAACTGGGTAACAATGACAAGGGGCTTGGTCTTAAAATCGAAAGCAGGCAGGCTGTTGGGTTATAGTTGGCTACAAGAGACAACAGTTGACAGAGAGAAGAGGATAATGGGGAGCTTAAGATTGCTGCGAAGCGTGTATTATCAAGAATCGATTCAACCTAGATAGATCGGTAAAATTTTATGAAAAAAAAGTTAGGAAACCACAAAAATCCGAATAGTTTAACATTATGTTTTCAGATGGCGAATCACCCATAGTGATTATTTTTATTAAATTCATATTGGAAAATGTGTTAACTAACATCACACAGGATATTTTATCAAGTGCTATTTGGTTTTAAACCCCAAAGTACCAAGCTGATGAAGGTACATACTTCAGAGCACCACCAATTTATCTAAAATAGAGATTTTGTGGGTTAATTCAAGTTGTAGTGAGATTTAAGATGAATTTGTAAAATATTAAATGAACCACCTAGGGCCATGTAGATAATTCCCAGAAGGGAATCTGACCAACGTTTCATTCTTGACTTCAGCGTCGATCAGTTCCTCCGCCTTTTTCTGAACCATTGCGTACTCCATATCACCACAAGTGAGGACGAGTTGCCTAGACAATCTGGACAGTAAAATATGCGGTGGTACACCTAGAACATAAATATGTATACGTTGGTAACCAAACAGCTAAATCAACATCTGTCTGCGATATTATTAGTGGGACATAATAAATGAAGGAGATATGATAGTGGAACTAGATTAGGAGAAATTAAAGCCCCACACTAAACACCGAAGTCCAACCTTTCTTATCAGAAACATAAGAAGGTTTGACCTTGAATCAGCTGTCAAACAAGTTACTCCCTAGCATGGATGGATACTTCCAAGATGGTTCCTGGATATTCAAACCTGCCTCTAGTCCAAATTATTGTACATTCTAACCTCACACAACTGAAGAAAGCACCAAAAGTAGTAGCACTATTAAGGTTTTGACGTTAATGTCACACACCTCAACCGTTATTTGTGTTCACACATGTTGAATTCGATATGATGGTCTAGCCTTTTCCCTAAATTCGCCATAATTCCCACTGTAGTGTCTATGTGTCTTGCTCCATTCTTCTTCAAGTATCCTCCTTCTAATACTAACCTACTACACACTCTGGCATCGATATCGTGATCTTCCTTGAAAAACCTGACAGTTTCATTCAACATTGACGTGACATATTTTTTTCATTTCGAGGATATTCAGTAAGGATATTGTTTCTATTAGAAAAGGACCACATACCAACAAGTTTCAGAATACTCTGAACCCAAATCTATAAGAACATGATACGAATGTGTACACATCTGGAGCAAGAATCAATTCATCCACAAGCCATTCCGTTTACAAACCACGTAAACGTACTATTAATTCCATAAAACGAAGTAAGAAGCCTTGATACCATCCAGAACTACTATTTGTTTATGTAGTTCATTCATGTTTATGTCCATTCAAAGCAGAAATATCGTCGCCCTAAGTTATAAGAAAACTATCTTTCATGGTCAACAATGAAATAGTCCATAAATACTTGCACAAACGTCAACATTTCTACTTCAGTTATTGTTAGAATGCTGAGATTAGAAATGCAAATTGCAGTTTACCTGTAGTGATGTAATGTGATGTGTCTACAAGAAGTTCGTTCATAATATCACCGACCATATCCTTTGGTGAAATGTCTAGTTTTTTCCTCTTCATGTTTTCCTGGAACATAATAACATTACTATTAGCATAGTGGTAGTAGGTAAATGGTTATTTTCTATGGCATAACAATTATGACGAATAGAATAAGCGTATTACTTGAGCAGAATTATTGTAGGTGTAAAATATCAGTTGTTAATATTATTATCAATTACAAATTAATAGGATAAGTGTAGAAGATCACAGTTAGAAGTAAAATGTTTTCAAATCCCAATCGGTCAAATTTGGAATGAACCCACTATTGGCAGCTTAGTTCATTGAATTTTTAAAAGGTCGTTAAACAAAAAGTGACCAGTTCCTTCTTTCCCCATTGCGCTCAACACCTAGAAGTCACAATGAGGTACAGGTTAGGTGTTGGTTTAGGCCTACAATAAAAGTGAACGCCGAAGGTTTTCAAGTCTTAAAATAGGCAGAGAAAATATCGGATGAACTCGATGTTCTACTTGACCAGGAGAATGAACTGATCTTACAAGAGACACTATTACCAGTTGCATCTCCAGTCCTCATATATGGAAAGATGCAGCCGTTTTGTTTCTTTTAAATTTAGTTGGATTTAGATTGGAGGTGATTCAGGGATTGAAGGTTTAGTTGGTTTTCGGTTATTTCCCTATTCTTTGGGGATTCCCGAAGTTCTTCGGAAGTCAAGAATCGCTATCTGCGACAGATAGTGACAGGCAAGAGCGCTGATTCCCTTGACAACCTTGGAAACATGTGGATGATTATCATCTACTGGAGCCGATGAATCCTCACGTTGCAAACCACTTTGCCATCGTTACACTCCCCTATTTACTTAATGCCAAATCACATGATGTGTACATGCTTCCTGTGCCCCGAATTTAGTCATAAAAATGCATTATCTCCGTCAAAATGGTACACCAAAACAACTCGAAAGTGCTATCATCTGCCAAAAAATCTATATAAATATAGATCAAACAATGTCGTTATTTAACAATTCGCTGAATCAGTTAGTAAAACCAAGATTGAATCTCGACGGATTCGAGCTTTAAAAGTTAGGTAAGTACCCCGGATTGACCAAAATTGATGACAAAAAAATCGTTTAAATTCAAAATTTACAAGTATAAATATATTTATTTTTGAAAAGAACCATCCTATGTGGTAGAGCATACCGTTGTGCCTAAAATGGGGCTTTCTGGTCCATTTCCCCTGCATTGCCAACCAAGTGTGAGATTTCATTTGGGTTGGGTCTATAATCAATAATGAATAAGCATAGGTGTCGATACGATACTAACAATATAATTGTGGGTTAAAATCCCACAAATATTTATCAGCCAATCCCTTTTCTAGAATGGTAATCACCACTAAAATACTCTGGAAATTCTATTTTATTACTGGACAAAAAAAAAAGTTAAAAGGGTTGGTGAAGGGAAGGTCTAAATGCTCAGCCCTCCAATCATCTTCTTCTCCAACAAAGCCTGGCATTCTACGGAAATCAAAATTTGTATAGTGATTAGCCATTCATAACCAAAAGTCAATTAAAGCCCTGTTTATTGAATTCATCCACCAAAGTGTTTGTCTTAATCGAGCAAATGTGATTCCCCCAACAAATGGGCAACTCATTGCTGACATCCGAGACAGTAGACCCAGAAAAATTATAAATTTGACTCGAATTCTGAGTAAAAACGCGAAAATCTGTTGCAAATCGAAGTTAAACTACTTTCCGCTCTGTTTTAACGCATAAATAACGAAGGAAATCGTCTAAAAATATCTAAAATCCAATTAAATTTACTATTCTGGGTGAAACGTCAGACTTACAAGAAACAGAGAAGGGAACCGCTATTCACTGAATTTCAACGTTTTCAACTAGGGCGCGCTCGAACAAAATCAATTAAAGTACACACCTATCAACTTAGAATTTGAAACAAACCGAAATTGAATAAATATCTCACAATTTAAAAACAATTTTCACTGCACGAACGGTTAGTGGAGAGCTGAACTGCTGAAGCTCCAAGCTCAAATCTTGTCATTAACGTCTTCTTCGCCTTTGAACATGGATCTTGAATATGGCACTGGCAAAAGACAGATCCCCAACAACTATTGGAATCAAATTATTTTAATTACTTCTCGGGAACAAAATATGTGTGTATTACAATTAATATTTTTATACAATTTTTTAAAGAAAATTTAAACTGCTATCAATATTATTTAAAATAATTATAAATTAAGTTTCCAGTAAATGTTTATAGTATCCATATAACACTGATAATAGCTCAATCCTTTGATAAGAAGGTTAGATCAAAACTAAACAGAGAAAAACCGCAGTCCGACGCCCGAGTCCGCCCTCCGCCGTTCTCAAACCGAAATTCATGCCGAAATCATTCTTCTATTTTCCCTTCCCCCCAAATGTTTAGTAATCAATTCTTTTCCAAATTCCCTAAATTTTGTAATCTCTTGTACCTTTATTAGAACCCTTCTAGCTTTCCGCGGAATATGTGATGTGAAGTGTTGAATCCTTCTTCCTTTATGTTTGTTTCTTACGATCATCAGCCTAATTAATTTCGTCAACCTTGGGTGAGTTTTAACCATTTGACGTTTCACTACTAGTCTTAAATAGACTTCCTAGCTTGTTTAGTACTTGATTATTTAGAGTTTCTTGAGATTAATTCCTTTGGGATCACCATCTGGTCTTAAACACGCCCTTGCATGCGCACGTGCGATGAATTTTACCTTCTCATACTTAGATGAAATGTAGGTAGCCACCTAGAAAATGTCTCTTTCGCACGTCCTTGCTACGGGTTTTCGCGAACTCCGGTGCCAAGGTTTCTAAATTGAGGTCGAGGTCTGTCTGAAGTTGGCAGAAGAAGTCCCAGCCTGTAATGGATGTAGACGTTACGTAAATTCTCCTTTCATGCCTCTGATCTGGTTTACTTACCTAATTGCACCGATGGGGTTGCCACAATTGTTCTGCCCGTGAAATTTTCGAATCTACCTTTACCTTCACCCTTACCTACTTCAGATTAACGAAAAACTGTAACTTCACTGCAGACTTCTTTCTGTTCGAGACTCTACCTACAACAATTAACATCTTCTTTCTTTTAGAGTTCCCCTAAAACCGTATTGGTTCATAATATCCTACAGCATATACGCACAGTATCCATTATTCCCACATCCCCTATAATAATAGATTGATCGTAAAAATATACGTCTTCCTGCTGCTTGTCTAGGTAGCTCGGAGATCTTACGTTGCTTCATTCGCGTATACCTATATACACTTTCGAGCTTCGGTTCACGTTTACTATTCGAATTGAGCCCTATGTCACTCTTCAAGATTGATGATGTCTAGGTTCTAATGGACCATCCACAAAATGTGTATACAAGATGATATTGCTAGGAGAAGCGCTTCGATTGATCTATGAGCATGAAATTTAGCTGATCTAAGAGCTAAGGAAAGGAATCTGCTTATATTTGCACGCTACAGTTTAGCTATTTTATATTGCCTATGTCTGTCAGCATTTGAAAGTGCTTACACCAAACTAACGGCTGCACAATATTTGTATTATGATATATAATTTATTGATAATTTTAAATAATGAGTTTTCATAATTGTGCTCAAGATTGTTCAACTCGAAATTATGGCTCTCCTCCATTTCATCGAATGATTCGCTGGTCGATAAGAGTGAAACGGATTTCGCGCGACATAAATTGAGCTTCACTGTTCTGTTTGCTGTAAATAGGGACGTTTAAATTTCAAAATGAGTGCGAGGTTCTCTTTGGTTTCCAGTTATCAACTCTTTTTGTCTTTTTCACGGAGCAAGTTTATTCAAGTTGTGATGGATATGATTAGTTCGCCCCTTTCCGATTTTAGAATCTGTCGCCTTGGGAGATGAATCGGACGCCTGCAAGCGTCTGGGTCATACTCAGAGCGTGGCGGAGCATAATTAATGCATCCACCTCCTCGGAAGGGGCAACTATAGCATTCCATCACCCTCAATAAGTGTTAAACTTTACGTCCCATAATATTGACCCTGGCCCCTCTTCTAATGCGCGTAGATTTTTGACTGCTGTTCCACCAAACCACATGTACATTTGGTGAAATTAACTTCTGTTCCAGCTAGTAAGAGCTCGGTTCATGCTGTTCTCCGGTTAATTTTCAGTTCACTATTGTGTTGCGAGGTAGGTAGCCGCTTACACTGGCAAAGTGTAATATTGTTTCATCTTCCGTGTTAATACATACCGAAAGATTAATCGAATCATGTTCAGTTCTTGAACTTTCTTAATTACCTCAGAAATAAGGGAATTTGCCTACGTCATTGCAATCCTCTGTGCATCCACATGTGAACAAGATGAACCATGCGTGACCTGATATGAACTGAACAAGTACGGTTTCTGAGGCATGGAAATGATATATCAACTGTACATAGTTGATTGGTTTTGATTCAACCACGGCTCTACCTAACCCCTGTTACTCTGTTAGTTGGGGAAGGAGGCATCAATACCTCATGTTTGCCCATTGCAATGAGCCAAAGGGTGGAGGTTTAAGTGATGATAACAGAGAGAAGCTGTTCAAGCCTTAAAGAGTGTCCATGTAATGAATCACAATCAGACAAGCAACCCACTAAGTTGATACTGCCCTAAAACTACTATGGCACTAAGTTGCACGAATATAGACACCCCTAAGCCTCATTTAACCAGATGACGGATTTCAAAGTGGCTCCTCCATTCTTATGCCAAATCAATCAAATTCAAGATTCAAAAGAGGCTCAAGAAGCGTAATCCACTTCTCCCTCTCGCGTGGAGGTCTCCTCATTCTGAGAATGATTAACTGAAAAAATTCCATTGTCGACATGCATATTATTAATTGAAGTTCAATAACTTTTTTTTACCTTTCCTTAGTAATGTAAGTGCGTATGTATTGATACTTACTCAAGTATGTATTGATTTTCTGTTTTTTCTCGATATTATTCAAAGCAACTTTGTAAATATCGTACTCGTATTCTTTAATTTTATATATAATTGCACCCCTCCCAATTCTGTTAAAAAAAATATATAAAATAAAAATAAACTTCGAAGAATGGTGACTATTTGGCCAAGCTATGGTTTTGTTTTCACATTTTTTCTTTCTACGGATTAGGTACAAATTCAAACATTAAAATTAACCGTAGGATCATAAGGTATCCCTTGCATCGTTATAGCTGCTTCCAATCTATCGGCGATGGGCTGTTTCATTCTGATCTGCCAATGACCAAAAAGTCGTGTACTGTCGATGCTGCTATTCTCTCGGAATGATTGCCAAAACTCTGCTTCAAGGGGAGTTGAATGCCTACTGGTTCATTAGAACACGTTTGCAGAGAACATAATCAGTGAATATGTTCAGCCTGTTTTGGTGAAACGTAAAACTTTCGCTCTAGTGCCGAAAAACTGAGATATACTTCCCAATACATGAAGGTGTAATTCCTCTCTAGAGATCAAGGAAGATGAAGAAGGAAAAGAGAAAGTGCCCCTATTGAACCACTAGGTGCAGTAAAAGCCTAGAAGCATTTGTGCCACAGAACAGTCCTGCCACATGCGAAACTCTGTGGCACACGGCTTGACGGAGTCATATCCCTGGCATTATTCATCCCCACTCCTTTCACTTGTTAATGGCAATTTCTACCGCATCTGTCTGTATATCATGGGATGCCAGGGCATACGAGTGTACCTACGGTATTACCTACTCATTTCGTACGTCTCTCTGATTCTGAAAAGTAACCTTTTCAATTTGAGCTCAGACACATACTTCAGGGGAACCTCAGGTGCTCCACATGGAAACTTTTGCAATTGCACTCTGCTAAATTTCATGGTCTGTTCGGAATTTTGCCGCCATAATCGTATTAACTGCCTTTCTAAACAAAGAAGTTGTTGTTTTCCCAAATTGTCCCAAGTGGTTTGCTGTTTTTCGGGTAAGTTCCCATTTTCCATTAATACAGCCCTGCAATATGCTCTGCAAAATGAAATACTCACAGTCCAGGTATTGGAGCTTTCGTCGATTGACAGCATACATCAGTTCGCGTTTCTGACCCATTAGCCGGAGGATCTCAGTGTTTGTAAGACGATCTATCCAGGGAACATTTCAAATGCCTTGATCTGAAAAAAAGCTCATCTTGTTTAACATTGACCTTGCCTGCTCTACCTAGCTACAAACTTCAGCCATATTACTGCTCTCCTCGTTAACATTATTGCGAAGATGCTTAAATTATAAAACTTGGGGCACTATTTGGTTTTCTAACATCATCACGTTTCTTTTGGAGATAACCATCCACATAGCTTTGTCATTTCAGAGGTTGAATTACTCCTTGTCTTGGTACAATTGATAGTCGTTGACCCCTTGTTAATTGACTTAAGGTGGTTTTGGTGGTGTAAAAGAACACCTTTTGTGTGTAACGACTATTACTGAAATTGCGAAATATCTACCCTTTACTAGATTGTCAACATTTTTCTTGCTCACAATGTTATCTCCAGCGAATCCCTCTTTTATAAATTATCCTAGAAACTAAAAGAAAAAATTGTTAACTAATTTCATGCGACTGAATCATTTGACCCAAACATTTATCGTTTGCATGTTGATAAAAGTCAACCGCTGCCTATATCCGGTTTGTAGGATCGTGGGAAAACATGAGTTGTTCGCGTCAACGTGGCGCAATCCATTGAATCAAATAAAAAGATAGCAAACCATTTACTTGCGGTTGGTCGTATTTCAAACGGGGTTTGAAATGTGCTATCTCATTACTGCGGTCGCAAGGTTGATCTAGAGTGAGATTGATGGACGAAGAAATATGTCAGAGCGTAAAGATTGTGTGGAGTGGCGCTTAAAAGTAAATTAAAACTACAATTGCCACCTCATTTTCCCTCTTGAATGGTTCCTGAAGGTTACTAAAATGGATTTAAGAGTACAAAAAGAATTGGATACCAGATATCTACGAAGAAAACTGATTATCATGAATCTCTACTATTCATAATTGTCAGTATTTAGTCATTAAATTTTTTTTCGTGATTTATGAATTGCAACTGAAAAATTAAATAAATTTCATCTAGCAATTTTACATATCAATATAGGTACACTCCAAGGTAGGTTTACAGCAAATCCTAGCCCTTTATTATATAGCTCAATTATATTGCACTGAGTTCGATTGCACTTCTATTCACGCAGCACAACTAAATCCAGTGGTTTGTTCCGCTTGAGACGTCGGATTTCACCTTTGTTGTCCAAAACGTAGAGCATCTCCGGGTTCAAGCTTCCTTGCAGTCATTAAATGACATTCTTAACCTAGTGTGTTAAGAATATAAATTTGATTATCCCATTACAAAAAGCCGAAAACTCCCTAAATCTCATTTTTAAACGAACTTCATTCCTATTGGTTTGTCGCAACTGTAAGCATACAAATTGCTTCAAGACCTCAAATTGTCCGTAGTACAATTCAATTAATGTTCACTTAGGCTCGAGATTTTGAATCAAAATGCGTTTAGCTCTTTAAATTCAAATGCAAATAATAAATAAATCAAGCAAATGCGTATAATTCACAAAACGCCTTTCGGCCCTCTCGAGGGGGCCAAGCCCCCTGGACCTCCAGAGTATGACTCATGTTACGTGCTTTAGCCGCTCGTCCTACAAGTCAAGAACCTACTCCTATGCCTTCCAAGGAAAAAGCCGCAAAGAAAATCTGAAAATTAAATACGATAGTTTACCAACCTTATTAATGGATTAACATATAAAACTATGTCATAAAAATGCGGTCTAGTTTGGGAACTTTTCAACGTACGTTGGATATGAGTGTTGGTGAATGTGAAGCTCTGAGGAAGTTTCTTTTCCCTACCAACGGCTTGGTTGTACGCGAAAATCCTTAGAATATAGTTTTGACAGTTTTCGTGACATCGCAACTTGAAACTTTTGGTCAGTTAGGTCATGGGTTACGCAATTTCCCTGATAGAAGGTCTTTGTTAACTGCCATGAAACTCAATATGGAAACGGGTAAATCTGAAATGGTTACCTTTAGATTGAATATGAAAATTACTTGGAAATCATCCTGAAACAATTCCTCAAAGGTGATTAAAAAAATACGTTTTTTGGTCGTATATCTTCGTTTTAAGGTGATTAAGTTTCCTAAACCGTCTCTAGTATGCAACTTCAGTTCTACTTATTCATAGTGCATGAATATCCAATCGCATAGTTTAAACCATTCTCTTGATATCTGTCTTTATCTATTGTGTTCGCGTGTGGTTTCGTGTCGAAATCGTTGCCTCTTGGGAACTGCAAGCCACGACTGTTGACTTCTTCAGTCTAGTCTGATCTAAGGTGGAACCTACTTTTGGAGCAGAAGATGTGGTTACAAATGTACCTATCTCAAGCATAATAGCAAAATGCATTCAATGGGTCCAACGATATGTTTACAATATACTTCACCCGATATACAATCAGGGAACGCTTTCATCCCTTCATAAAATCGTATTTAAGCATTATTAAATCACAAAACTTTTGATGATTGCCCGTCTCAGTTTCGATCTACCAATACTGGAAAGTTACAATGCTTGTATAATGTTACAAAACCAGTTCAGTAAAGATTGCAACATGCAAAAAAATGAATTTTAAAACTGGATCAGTAATCGAGCTTGACTTCATTTTGTTTGCAGATCCGCCATGGTCGAGGCTCTTAAAAGGAACAAAATCTCTTCCCAAAACATCGTCAACAAACTGATACATAGAGAACTCTATGGGGAACCCAGGCCCGGTACATCATTCTATGTCTCGCGGTCGTTCTACCAAAATGTGGTTCCCGACTTCACGATAATAAACGTGGAAAAGCCTCCGTGCTTTTTGAGAAAGTTCAGCCCCAATGGGCAGTACTTCATTGCATTTTCCGCAGATCAAACATCTGTGGAAATTTACACTTTCAGGGGGTGCACGGCGATGAACGAGTTCCTACAAATTTGCAAAGCGAAAGATTTTATTGGGAACAAACCAGAGCCGTTTCACGATTACCTGCGGATGTCTGCTTTTCACGAGTTTTTCAATTTGAAGCATTCGGTAAATGTCGCTCCTACCGGCGAGCAATTGAATAGAGAGTGCAGCTTGTTCACTGAGGATGGCAAATACATTTTGGTCGGTTCTGCTGCTTACATCACAGATGAAATGCGTCCCAACTTTTACCATGTATATTCCAACAACGAATCTGTTACTCCCAACCCCAGATCTCCACTGGAAGACTATTCCCTCCATATCATCGACATGGAAGGTGGAAAGCTGTGCGATACGGTGCATTTCAAAGTCGACAAAATCTATCTATCCCACAACCAAGGTCTCTACTTGTATGAAAACACTTTGGCAGTATTATCCGTTCAACATCAGACTGTTTACATTTACCATTTGGTCGAAGGAAGGTTCGTGTCGATGAGAAAAATTGGACAGTACTGCTACGATGAAGATCGGCACTTCCTCTTCCGAGTTTACACTAGCCGCCCAGCACATGGCCAGGTAGAGAATCTGCCAGAACTTGAAGCTCTGGTCAGGCCTTTCCGCGATAAAAATATAAACGGCCTCAAACACAGAATACTAGTGTTCCTTTTTAAAAAAGCTCTCCAGTCCACAACGGAGCGACAGATTGGCTCAAAAGGTCCAACAGTTACTGTTAACCACGTGCGCACGTTCTTTCTTCGCTATGAGCAAATCAGAACGTTGCGAATGTGGAAGATGCAACTTCTGGATGAGACCCACCTCCTCATCAAATACGCCAACGAGGATGTCGTAACACTGAAAACGACCGAACCAAACGCTCAGCCTTCGTTCTTCGTTATATACAATATGGAAACCACCCAAGTCTTGGCAATCTATGAAAACACTTCCAGGAATTTGCTTAGTCTATTCGAGAAATACTGCGACTATTTCAGGAACGCAAAACTACCTTCAGGGAGACATTTTATGAGCTCACCCTCTAACAACTGCTACGCCAGAATTGCTCAGCAGCGCTTCAAGCAGACTATCGTAAGTTTTCCTTCATTTATCACTTCTAGAATCGATTTAAGAGAAGTTATCAGAACTAGTGATAACTTCAATTTTTACAAGAACCTCTGTGTTCAATCATGTTCTTTGTGAAAAGTCAGACTTTGCTGTAATGGTAGCATTACTGGTGACACCCGTTTTAGTGTGGTATGAACAAATTTTATGAAACAACAAAGATTCAAGATGCCTCGTTTGAGGGAAATGTCAATTTCTTGGAAAAGCTAATTTTTCTGGAAGAAAAGGTGCAGTTCCGACTTTTTAGATATGATAGGCTCGATTTGCAATTGTTTTAGTTCAATCTGTGAAATGGTTTGTTTTCGACACTGTTGTTTCAGTTGCGAATGACATAATTATGACTCGCTCCACTTCATTCCTTGAGTAACAATAATTTTCTCTGGTAAAAGCTTGTATATCCAAATCTATATAAAAACAGGACACAGATCATTAGATTTAGTTATTCAGCGCAGAGAAACAGTGCAAAATCAGTTACATACCACACTTGGGCTCACCAGTATGAAGCTCTTTTTTGCCACAATCTCAAGGTTTCAGAACTAATTATCCATAAGTGTTCTTTGGACGTAGCAACAAGATTTATTGTTTTTATTTGTTTTAATTGGAACTTCTGTTGCGTTTCCTTGAAGTTTAGTATTATTCCTTCACATTACATTTCGCATTCTCTTTTGTGATGATTACGTTCTTCTGTATTTCTAACTAGAATGATTTCTCTGCTCAGGTTAGTGCCAGGTTCGGCGGCATGATTGAAGCAAGGAAGCGCATTCTAGCCCAATTACCGATCAGCGCTCAATCCTTCAGTTGCAGCCCATACCTTGATCTCTCCCTCTTCAGCTACGACGACAAATGGGTGTCCGCCATGGAGCGACCCAAAGCTTGTGGAGAGCATCCGATCAGATTCTACTCTCGAGAGTCCGGTCTGCTCAAGTTCAGGATCTACGCGGGTCTGATGGGACGGTCCGTGCCTCCATCGGCCAGGCGCCTTGTGGCGTTCACGTTCCATCCTTCGGAGCCTTTTGCTATTAGTGTTCAACGGACAAATTCCGACTATGTCGTCAACTTTCACGTCAGGTTCCCAACTTAGCTACTTGACAATACCTAGTGACACTAATTCTACTATCTTCTGTGCATTGGGAGTTTCCCAGAGGACAGTGACTGCCTTTTCGGAAAGATGGGCAAAGCAATAATCTCTTAGGGCTGGGCATGTGTGAACAAAGGGCATCCATTAAAATGTCAGGGATAAATGGGAATGGATCTATTATCGAAATACTACCCGCATATTGCATCTGCATTCTGTCTGTTGAAAAATCATTCCTTATTTTCATTGAAACAACTTTCTTAAAGCTTCTGTAACGAGCCCTATAAAAGCCAATATAAACTGCAAATATTTCTTTATACTTTTCCACACCCGAAGGACTTCAAACGGATTTTAAATCACCCTTTCAAGAACAACCGCCGTGTGAATCGAAAAAATGTAAAAATTAATGAAAATCCACTTTATTTCCCATTGTTTTATTGGATGATTCACCCTAGCTTTAATTTCGTGGACTTGAGTCGGAAATGTTGATGACCCTAAAGATGTTCTAATTTAGCCCTTTCGGACTCCGAAAATTTGCTCACATCAAAATTTACTTAAGTGAACGGAAAATGAGGGTTTTATTAAAAAGAACTTGACCAAGGTTTAAGTTTTAAATTGAGTTAGATTTTGTTAGAAAACAATGTTAAGGTTTATAAAAAAGAGGAGCTAATATGTTAATTAGTTAGGTAGAAATGAAGGACTGATTTGACATAACAAATAATAACTAGAATATGGTATTAGCGGGAGATGTAAATTTTGTAAATTAATTGTAAATGTTGTTTTATTGGATGAATTGTACTTTATTAAGATCGTAAATTCTAATAAGTTTATACTTTGAAAATCCTTGTTACATTATTCGTTTGATAGCTTTTACCTTTAAAATAATTCCAAATGTACGTAGTGAGTACCCATTCACAAAACTAAATTCTACGAAACTACTTATTTTCTTAATATTTTGCGTTTCGAATTCTTGAATTTGTAATCACGTCGACGTGTGTTTTCATTGTCAACTGTATTTATTTTTATTCGTGTATAACAGATTTTTCTGTATTTCTTTGTGTCATCAGAAAATAGGTCATTTTGTGTTAGCTAAATTTCTGGGGTTTCGTATCATACAATGTGCAATATTGTGATCTGTGCAGTGTACTGGACAGTGGGTCAGATAATCGTTTGACGTCACTTAACTCATTCAACCTTTCTATCGGAAATACTTGTTGTAATCAGAGAAATTTGAGAAATGATTCCTAGGTACTTGAAATTCGTAAAAATATGGGTAGTTTTGCCAACAAATTGTCGTAAAATCGATAATACATACGAACTTTATCTTTTAGAAGTTATTTGAAAACTTAAATTTTGTTATAAAACAGAAAAAAATGTACTATTTGGCTGTTAGATAGTGAAATAATGTGTTTATTGTTTTCGACTGTTATACTGAAATGACATGGAAGCTGATTCATTTTTTTTTTACTTAGAAAATGGATGTAGTTGAAATTGAAATTCTGAACTCAACGTAAGGAGGATGGAGTTTTAAGGCAGAATGTCCTAAACAGGAAGATTTTTCTCTCGTATGCATTTGAGGTTCTTCAGACATGAGACCTTTTGCAATACATTATTGCTACGATATTCTCGACCATTTGGGATTGTATGTTGCAACATCATGTCTGATATCTCGAATCAAGGACTGTCAAAAAGATGGTTGCTGATTATGGCTGATGAAGTTCCACATAGACGGGTTGTCTTTTAGGGTGAATATCTAGAACGGGTGAGAGGAGTTAGGCCTGTGTTTTTGAGAAAAAGGCGTGTGACTAAGATGCAAATTATCCCTTAGTAACGGAGTACCCCTATCCTCGTTCTGGACGGATGGTTACCCCCTCTGCTTGACGAGGTAAGCTCTCTGATGTGCTAGGCCGCTGAACGAAAGGAAGGTGGTAACGTATGGAACTTCACTTAGGGCATTGAGTTCAGAAAAGGATTGCCAGGTTTGAATTTATACGATCAGATGAACTTCTCATGGTCATTACGAAGAAAGCAGAAAATCAATCATGATCGGGTATATTGAGTCCGTTTCCCATGATCTATCGAACTAAAGAAGAACTTCGCTCAGAGTGATACACTGATGGGGGCGAGCAATATTGAACGTTGGTCAACCATCAACACCACCTCGGTAATATATTTCCACAATGTTTAACGAGTCCAAAATGGCTGGAATAGAGTATTATGAAGTGAAAATTGTTTCATGAGATGATAGCAATAAACAGAGAAGGGAGGAAGCACGATTCACAGCTGTGGCAAGAAGCTCCTGGGAGAGACTCTCCTGACTATAGCTGGGGCTAACCAGGCCTCATGATCCAGTTACCCTGCTACCTCTTGGGGCAGCTGCCCCTGAGGGTAAATCTGTTTCAGGATATCTTCCCTTAGTGGAGGTGGCATTCAGGTAGTCATGGACCTGAATACTTTTGAGCAGTTAATATTCCACCTGTCTTCAGCAAGCTGCTGTTAGCCATGGAAATTCGGGGTCCCTCTTTGACTAGGGTATCAGCCTTCTCATTTCCTCAAATGCCTACATGCATCATCAGAATCCACTGCAGAGCGACCACAGCTAAATTGTAACTCGTAGAAGATTTGGTCAGAACACTTTAAATTCGCGTTAGAATGTTTTCAAGACGTCAGCCTTCATTTCTTGTGTTTGACAACATGAAAGCGGAAATGTATGCTAATTGTTACGATTTCCAGTTTATTGTCGGTTGCATAGGTAGCTTGATTCAAATTTGATCATCAACAGCCTTTTCCTGTAAAAACTATTTTATCACCTGAAAAATTTAAAAATCTCTATTTTTGTTTTCAACAGCGTGTGCAACCTTAAGTTCCAGCCCCACAGTACTTGATAAATTGTGTGGAATTTATCATATTCGTCATACTGCAAAATGAATTGTTCGTGTTGTTTCTCACCTTTTCAATAGCTATTAAAAATATTTTCATAGATTGTGCAACCTTAATAAGAAAATGATGGTCGAAACCCAAAGTCAATGACCAGTACACTGCACAGTATAAAAAAGGTTTTCACTCTTCTTCTTAAAATCAGTGAACAATTACTGTATTTCTAAGAGTAGGTTAGAATTTATTAAGTACGTCAATGAAATGACATCCTTGTGTGTGATTTTGCGTTTAAACTTGGTTGGTCACTGTTCTAGTCTGTCCCCGCACGCTACCCCATTGCAACCTCCCACACATATACCTATGCTTTCGATGTGTCACATATATCTCAAAAGCAAAAAATATCCTAAATCAATCCTTCTAGTAAAGTATAGATCAGTTGGACAAATAGATCAGAATGAATCATGAACGTATCGATTGCATACTTATTTCTGAGTCTCTATCCTGCCCTTCTCATTGGTTCATTTACAAAACTATCGAAATATTTTTCGATATGTGTGGGAGGTTACAATGTGGTTGCGTGCGGGGACAGACTAAAACATTACCCCTGGTTGAGGTTCATCTTGTGATATTGCAATTTGTAAGTACTAATTTTGGGGTATTGTTTTCTAAAATGAACCTTTTGTTAACGATCAGAAGAAAAATTGTAATTATCATGATGTTCTGAATCCTAGACGTCATTTTCTACCAACCAGAAGAAATTGAAATATTCAAAGATCATTATCTCAAAAACTATGAATTGAACTGCAGTTTTTTTTTTTTTTTTTTTCGTTCAATAGAAATCAGCGAATAAGTAGAATGAATCGAATAAGAATGCAATTCTGTATCGAGTATTGCGCGGTTCTGTGCCGTTGGCCTCTAACAGGGGTTAAGGGTTCACAAAAAAATGTTAATAATCGTCAACACGATTGTGAATACTACTTTGTCTTGCAGGAGTTGGCTGAACCTGTGTGTAATAATTTGCAACCTTGTACTGTTGTATTCGTCGTACACTTCTGTGTTATAGTAAAAAAATGTTTAAAACTCATTATTTTTTACGAAATATTGGTTTATAAATTTGTAAATAAACAAATATCCAAATGATTTGGCGTATTGAATTATCGTTGTTTTATATTCACTTCTTGTGATGTTGAAGGTATCTGACACCTCTATTCACCCTTATTTGTTTTCATCGTAAAACCTCAACGCTCCCTGGCATTGTAGGCCCTTCGTAATCGGACTTTAAAAATAGATTTTGCTCTCAATATTAGGGCAGGTTCTAGAGATTTTGGGTGTTTGGTACCTGTTGTTTGTTTGATATCTTATATCCACATTTAATTTCTTTGTGTAATGCGCAAAAACAAAAATCTTAGCCCATTTATCCCGTACCGAGATCGACAGTTGCCACCTTGACTTTTATTTGGTAGGATTAGATGCTCAACGGATGTGACTAATGCCTGTATACCTGACCCCACCCAATCACTCCCTTCTCTCTTTTGACATTGAATAACAAGTTAAAATTGTCGTATTCTTCAAACGAATCCATGAATCACAAAAACAGATGTTGGTGGCTATATTTATCTATTTTATCCACCTAGCGTCATCAAACATGCTGGTTAGTCAGTTTAAGGGTTTTGAAAAATTGAAATGAGCTCGAAATAGATTGGTAATGTACTATGAGCTTGCGTGATTGACTGCTGTCCTCTCTCCTAAACCTTTGGAGGGGGGGTTACACTCCATTCAAAATTTGTTCTAAATCATATTCTGCTATTAAATCAGCGCTCTAGAGTTTTTCAGTTCGTAATAATTACATCGTTGTAATTATGTATCAATAAGTTATGTAACTTATTGATGAAATTAAAGGTAGTACGTTTAGCCTATTTGCCTGCATCCGTTCTCAATGCTCTAGTTCTTAGTTGGTAAACTTTTTTGAGTAATATTCTACTCGTATTAGAACATACCTCAATTCCAATATTTTTAATTTTAGTGATTTTTTAAAACACATTGTTCTAATTTGAACATTTTACTATAATCAATAAGTTATGTTCAAAATATTAATAATAATATTGGGTGGAATGTTGGGTTAGTTGGGATTTGTGAAAAGTATAAATTGATATGCCAAAAGCCCGAGGTGGTATGCCAGAAGTTGAAATTGAGATGCCAAAAATATTGAAATTGATTTGTGCCAAAGGTTCAAATTAATTTTCCAAAATTTTCAATTTGATAATATGCCAAAAATTCAAATTGATTTTGCCAAACTAATCTGATTTCATATTATGTATATGTAGTTAGGAAAAAAAAGAAAATCAGATTAGTTTGGCAAAATCAATTTGAATTTTTGGCATATTATCAAATTGAAAAATTTTTACATATTATGTAAGTACGTTGTGTGTGTGTGTGATTTTATTCTTCCGGTAGCCAAATTGCTGCTCCGTCCTCCAGTCCTAGTCCTCGCACGTGTTTCCTTGGGGCCCCTTAGCCTCATAAGTTGAACATAAGTTATGTTCAACGGTCATCCTTTTTTTCAAAAGAACGGAGCTTTTATCTTAATTCTAAGGAGAGATATCTGGGATGACAAATAAAGAGATTCGATAGGATTTAAATAAAAAACTTCATTCTTGAGCGAAAAAATCAAGCATTCTAAACGGAAGGATGAGTTTGTTGAGGACATTTAATAGGTCAACTTTCAAAAAATGTACTGAAAACGGATAAAAATCGTTAATTTTATGTTTTATAGCAGAACATTACTCAAACAAATTCTATTGACAGTGAAATGAGTGATTCAAAATTTAAGCTCGAATTTATGCAAGGTAAAAATTGTACTTAAATTTCTTGAGAATTTAAGAATATTATTTAGAACGTTTTTTCCCCGCAATATTTTTTCTTTGATTTGAATACAAATTTAACATGAATGTAATTCGATAATTTTGAAAAATTCGCTCATACGATCAGCGTTTTTCGTTCTGAAACGTTTTTTCGAATGTCTCAAAATATCCCTAAAGTAACACTTTTTTTAGCATTCAAACTCAATTTTCTCAAAATCGTTCCTTCTAAAAATGGAAAACTGGTTGTACTGTGGGGGATCTGTTGCTTTTCTGAATTTTTTATGGGTGCAGGACATCACTTCTCACCAAAACTATGGGTACTAATAACGTTTGAAAAAAGGGGAATTTTCAAGATTTGACACAATTAATTTCTCGAGTTTTTTTCCCCCCATCAAAAAATTGTTAATGAAACTTTAAAAGGCTGTAAATTTAACGCTCTTCCCATTGGTTTACTCAGATTTGGTTTTACTTTTCATAATGAAGGAATTATGGCTTTATTAGTGACAAAGGTCACAATAGGTCTTCTTAGAAATGAAAAACTTGGCAAATTCTTTCACTGGGGTTTATTGTTCATTAGGCTTGCATTCATGATTTGAATTTCTACTAAGCTTTGGAGTGTGCGTGTTTCACAGGTGATAGAGCGATTATTGAATTTCAGGAGGCACACTAATATGATCAACTGATCAATCCAAATAGGTGTTTTAGTTGAGAACCGATTTAAGTGCTCTATGCATATCTCCTGAAATTCAATAATCGCTCTACCCTGTGAAACACGCACACTCCAAAGCTTAGTAGAATTTCAAATCATGAACGCAAGCCAATTGAATAATAAACCCCAGTGAAAGAATCTGCAGCGTTTTTTTATTGAACCTCAATATTCCCCCCCCCCCCTCCCCCACAATAAAAACATCTGTAATTTATCAAGTCCTTTAGCACTCGTATTGCGTTAAAACTTCCCCAAATCCAAATTTAAACGGTATTTTGGTTGAGAACAGATTTACGTTATGCATACCTATCTCCTGAAATTCAATAATCGGTCTATCACCTGTGAAACACGCACACTCCGAAGCTTAGTACAGATTCAAATCATGAACGCAAGCCAACTGAACAATAAACCCCAGAGAAAGAATACTTATTTACCCCACTAATAATATTGAACAATATTTACCTATATATTATCAGCGTTTCATGTATATCAGAATGCTTCAACTCGTGTATCGGCTATAAACTACAAGTATCCACATCGGCTATCTCCCAGTATCCACATTCACTACAACTCGAGGCTATCGGCATCACTAGGTTACAATCAAACAATAATAAACCAAAAACACAAATGTTGGCACCATAAATCGGGCAATACATCGCGAATGGTTTGACCTATATGGGCACGATGACAGAGTTTTTCTCTTGTTACTTGCTTGATAGATACAGGAGACTTTTTGAGACCCAATTACCGCGAAATTATGACACGAAATAGCCAACGTAAAAGAAAACACAAAAAACGTGCCGATTTTATGGTAACTTAACAAGATTGACCGAACCTCAGCGCAGAAAGACGATATGGAGAAAAGTTGGTCGAAAACCCGCTCGAAACCGCCATCGCCCTCTACACAGGGGAGTCTACTGAAGGCTATCAAGGTTGCAAGCGCATTCTAGCGGCGTTTGGTCTAACCACGTCGGAAGTTGGTTGCGTTGAGCCCCGGTAGAATGCGCTTGCAACCCGCTATCGCCCTCTTCCCAGGGGAGTCTACTGAAGGCTATTAAGGTTTCAAGCGCATTCTAGCGACGTTTGGTCTAACCAGGTTGACAGACAGACAGCCACACAGACAGACACACGGACACACAGACAGACACGGAACCAAAATCGTTCAGAAAGCGACCCGGAAGTGGCTTGACAAAAAACACTGCAATGCTTGTACTCAGCAACACAAATGGGCACCATACATCGGGAATGGTTTGACCTATATTGGCACGATGACAGAGTTTTTCTCTTGTTACTTGCTTGATAGATACAGGAGACTTTTTGAGACCCAATTAGAACGTGCCGATTTTATGGTAACTTGCAAGATCATCGCCCTTGACCAGGGGAGTCTACTGAGGCTCGATAGAATGCGCTTGCAACCCGCTATCGCCCTCTTCCCAGGGGAGTCTACTGAAGGCTATTAAGGTTTCAAGCGCATTCTAGCGACGTTTAGTCTAACCAGGTTGGTTGCACTGAGCCCCGGTAGAATGCGCTTGCAACCTGCTATTGCCCTCTTACCAGGGGAGTCTACTGATGGCTATTAAGGTTTCAAGCGCATTCTACCGGCGTTTGGTCTAACCACGTTGGAAGTTGGTTGCACTGAGCGCCGATAGAATGCGCTTGCAACCTGCTATTGCCCTCTTACCAGGGGAGTCTACTGATGGCTATTGAGGTTTCAAGCGCATTCTACCGGCGTTTGGTCTAACCACGTTGGAAGTTGGTTGCACTGAGCGCCGATAGAATGCGCTTGCAACCTGCTATTGCCCTCTTACCAGGGGAGTCTACTGATGGCTATTAAGGTTTCAAGCGCATTCTACCGGCGTTTGGTCTAACCACGTTGGAAGTTGGTTGCACTGAGCCCCGATAGAATGCGCTTGCAACCCGCTATCGCCCTCTTACCAGGGGAGTCTACTGATGGCTATTAAGGTTTCAAGCGCATTCTACCGGCGTTTGGTCTAACCACGTTGGAAGTTGGTTGCACTGAGCCCCGATAGAATGCGCTTGCAACCCGCTATTGCCCTCTTTCCAGGGGAGTCTACTGATGGCTATTAAGGTTTCAAGCGCATTCTAGCGGCGTTTGGTCTAACCACGTCGGAAGTTGGTTGCACTGAGCTTCGGTAGTGTGCGCTTGCAACCCGCTATCGCCCTCTTACCAGGGGAGTCTACTGAAGGCTATTAAGGTTTCAAGCGCATTCTAACGGCGTAAATGTAAATGACTCCTTTTAGTTTGTAGTAAGTTATTCATTTTTTCGCAACTTCGATGATAACAAATTTTTAACCACACCTACACATTGAGTGAAGACAGTTCTAAGTCTGTGAAGTGAGAAGGAAAAGTTGTAGGTAATGACTGGGAGCCAAGTGTCTCTTCTCATTTGATTTTCTCTTGCAGGAGTCAGTAGGGCCCCTTTCATTTTTGGAAAAGCCCGGAGTCAGTACGTCTTGAGAGTGGCGCCCGGGAGTCAGTGTACGAGGCCCCTATCCTCCTGGGACAGACGATATCGGTTCAATGTATCAAATAAGCTCACCTGGGTTAGAAAAAACAGAATTTGTAGAAGAAACGTAGTCCATTTCCATACAATTAAAAGAGTTATATTGTAACTTTAAATCGATTTTGTCAGTTATGTAATCATCAGTAACCGAACAATAATCGTAAAAATTGATTTAACGTTATTACTCTTTCAATTTTTGTAGAAATAGGCTACGTTTTCTGGGACATTCCACACAGGGAACAGGGACACTCCAAAGCTCAGTAGAAATTCAAATCATGAATGCAAGCCAAATGATTAATAAACCCCAGTGAAAGAATTTGCAGCGTTTCATGCATATCAGAATGCTTCAACCCGTGTATCGGCTATAAACCCTTTTAGGAGTTCACTCCAGTATCCACATTCACTACATCACTAGGTTACCGCGATAAAAACGAAAAAAACCCTGTTGTGTTGGTTTTGATCGCAGTAACCTAGGGATGTAGTGTATCTGGGTGCAAATGTTGGCAGCATAAGGTTATGCCATACATTGGGAATGGTTTGAGCTACAGACCTGGGGAGGGGCTCATTCGATTCCTCATGGAAAGTTATTTTTAAGAAGTCCACATTTAGGGCGCCTTGATTTATTTTGAGGTTTTTAGAGATTTTACAATACTTTGACAACCCTTAAAAGGTACTTTAAATTAAGTTAGAGAGCTGGCTAAAGAATTGGGGCGTTTTCGGACCAACATGGATTTTTCCTGAAAATTTCAGATTTTTCGCTCCAGCCGTTTGGGAGAAAATGCGCGTACGGCGGACGGACGGAAAATTTTTTATTGCAGATTCGGATTCTACACCCTTTGAAACGTAAACCATGAAATCAGGGGGGTTAGAATTTTTTTTCAAAAGCGATTACAATGGTTTATTATTGAATAATAAACCAAAAGTCAGAATTTACTCAAGTAAAATAAAAAACTCTATAGTGCACTTTTTGCCGCTAATTAGCATATAATCAGAGATATGTAGTATTGCACTCATTAGTCATGAACTTCAGGAACAGCTTGAGAATGCCTCAAAATTTATGAAAATGGTTCAAAATCATTGAATTTTCACTGTTTTGTAGAATATTCGTTTTTTAACGCAAACATGTATTAGAATCATCAAAAATGTATGGTCCAAACTTTGCTTATAGTAGAATTTTGTTGTAATGTGTTAGAATTGATTTTTTTAAACGGGTACTTGTACGAGCGAAGGCCCTCAGGCCAGTTGAATCCAGTAACTGGAAGAAATCCGAGCGAAGATGGAACCCGAAGTAGCCTTGTTAACGAAAAGTTCGCGTGGAAATCGAGATAATATCTCATATTATGTTGTTGGTAAACCCTAGCCAAGTATGTCCAAATCGTTTCTTATAAGTACCAGCCCAAATCGAATAACTGAGAAGTACCTGCTTGGGTCGGGAGTCATGTGACTGTGATTGTCTATTTGCATGTTTTGACAGTGTTCATTTTAGAGCAATAAATTATACGCATGAAAAAATGTTCGAGTTGGTGCTATTGGTTTCATTTTACATATTTCCATGGGGCCGATCGTACATATACGCCTAGACCGACCGGGGCCGCTGGTACAAGTGCTCCCACACTGAGTGGGGCCGCTCGTGCCGTCAACCTTTTTTAGTTGGAATTTTGCGTTGACACATTCTCCATACTTGGTCATTGTCCACGTATGAACACTGACAATGTGTTTTTGAGTTTCGTTCCCTCACATCGTTTAGTAGGTAGGTACGTCTCAAGTGCGTCATTCGAACATCTCCGCGGCGTTAGCCCTCCCCTTATTTCCAAACGGTGATCAATCACTCGGGGATTCGCAGATATCGAAAATGAACCTCCGAGCCTGTGGGGGTCTTTAAATAGATTCACGGAACAAGAAAATCGTTCGGAAAGATGTTTCTGTTCGACGGGCTATCGGGTGAATCACCCATTAACGACCGTCTTTGGGAGACGGTTGTGAAATTCGGCGTCACCGCGGTATCGGAGGCTCGCACACCCCTTTTTGTCGTGTCAACTAACTCGCTGCCTACCTAGTTCTCATTATAAATGGGATCCTCTCTTAATGTCGGCTCAATTCAAATGACCTCTTCCCGCTAGCTACAACGCAGGTGAGTTTTGTTATGTCCTCTTTGAAATGCGTTTAGGCGAGCATTGTTTCATTATTTTCAATATTTAAGCCTTTTTAATCTTTTAGAAAACATTTGCTTTCCCTGAACCCACGAATTTTGCAACTAATTGAGGAGTTTGCATCGCAAAAAGTACTAAACGCCATTTTTTCAAATTCGAATTAATGGTTGGTTACGGGTTTGTGGGACTGTTTCTTCACGAAAATGTCGTTTCATCTCAAAACATACTCTATCCATTGAAAAATGAGCGAAGAAAATCAATTTTTCAACCAAAAACGCTGCAAATTCTTTCACTGGGGTTTATTATTCAATTGGCTTGCGTTCATGATTTGAATTTCTACTAAGCTTTGGAGTGTGCGTGTTTCACAGGTGATAGAGCGATTATTGAATTTCAGGAGATATGCATAGAGCACGTAAATCAGTTCTCAACCAATATACCTATTTGGATTGATCAGTTGATCATATTTGTGTGCCTCCTCTGATCAGTCTACCTTTGCCTCCTGAAACACATAATTTCAAATCATGAACTCTATCACAATGTGAAACACTTGCAGATGTTTTTATTCCATTGAACTCAATCAAAAAATCGCTAAAAATGAAAAACTGGTAGTTAGCTCCCGCATTTGACTGAATATAAAAAGATTGTTAATGACGTAAACCCTTCAATTCCAATAATGACATATTTAATAGTGGCTGAAAAATAAAAAAAGTCCAGGCTAAAACCACGTGTTGAATATAAAAAGACCTAAAAAACCTGGCTAAAACCACGTGTTTTACCTCGTTCGTGATATTTTACAACTGACCGTAAAGCAGCGCGAAATTATTACTCTTTAATTTCATAAAAATCACCCATGCTGAATTTTTATCATCCATATGGAAAAATTCTCTGTGACAAACGATTGACTGATCCGTCACATCACTCAAATTCCGATCTGATTCATGAATCATTTGAAATTCGGGTAGTTGCTTCTCTCAGGGATCGAATGACACTGTTTTCTGATTAGTACTATCCTACTGGTTCCTGGGTACTTCCCAATAATACGTTTTATTTCTACCAGTGCTAAATTTCAAAAACAAAAATATTTGAATTTATACTCTTTAGCGGAATATTCCTTGATGATCGTTGTTCGATATTAAAACATTTATTATGCTGAAAGATGCTCTTAAAATACTCTTAAAAAACGCCTCATTTTATGTTGAAATCCCATTATTAGTTTATAAAATTAATGAGCAATATGTTTTTTGCCCACAAGGTGCTCAAAATATAAGCTCCATTCATGTTTTTATCATTATTTTTGCTAAAATCCTTAGTAAATGTTGTAATTAACACGCGTTACTATGCTACCAAAGTTTTAGAAAAGACATTTCATTTAATTAACGTGACTGAATTTTATTTTTTATCAAATTGTCACAGAAAATTAATTGAGGATTTTCAATGGGTTCAAAAATTGTACAACCAATATGTTTCTAAAAATCGTCAGAATCCAGCCGAATACACACACACACACACATGTTTCAGCCGAATATTACTCATAAACAGGTTTCTCATCTTAGAACAAAATTTTGCTGGCAAATTTACCAAAATTCTATCAAAATGAGCTAAAAATCAGTAAAAGCTGCTGAAAAGACAAATCCAAAAATGTGTTTGTGGAATTGAATACTATTTAGACAAACTTCATTTTACTTGAAGTGTATAGTTTTCATCTTTCGTGCTAACAAAGTGCTCAAATTTCAAATCTAGTGAACACAATAAATACGATAATTGATCTTATGGACATAGTGTATGTCTGAAATGTTCAGTTTTATTGGTTTATTCAAGATGGGTCCTTATTCAAGTTTGAGTTGAATCCTTTTATAATTTACTGTATGATACTGTCATGTAATTTATTTTGTATTGCGAGGCTTACAGGTAGATTTATCTTATATTTGTGTCACTCAATTTTCTGGACATCAAAGTGATTTTGTGGGTATATTGAGATTCACTGAAAGACTGCCAAGATAAGAATAATGAACAGTCAAAACACGTGGGTTTTCAAGTGCGCAACCCTTTTTAGCTGGCAAGATCCACGTCTCTTATTGATCCGATTTATCTTTATTGAATAATGAAATAATCCGGCTCACCATTGCATAAACATTTAAACTTTAAAGGTTTAAAATGGTCTGCCGATTGAAGTCAATTTGCTCTGGCTTCTAGATATGTGTTCTCGGTGACCAGAGTGCTTGCTTGGTTCAAGCACCTCCTGAAGGACAGCGGATGCCAACTCTCATTGTTCGAAGCAGCCAATGACCTTACCTGACCTAGTGCAACCCACTGCACAAGATCAGTTTGTGACTTAACTGAACAAACATCTCGAATGTTTTGGTCCACGTTTTAGGGTCCATTTTTCCTTTGGGTTCGCATCGCCTAACTCTCGAACTAGAATGAACCCTTGAGAATTTAACCCTTACCGTTTACAACAAAGCAATCCTCATTCTTGCTTCCGTACATTGATGAATTAGTTGGATTTATGAGTATTCGAACTTTCCAAATCAACTAAAATCAACTGATACCAACTAAATTATAGGAAACCAAATATGTGTTACGACAACAGGAATTAAGCTTTGACAATCAATAAATGAGTCACAGGTTTTACATTTGATCGTTTTCAGGAATTAATCTTAGTAATTATAAGGCTTGTGGGTGTATGATTTCTCTAAATTTCATAATTTTTGTTTGGTTATGATTCATCATTTATGAATCAGAAAATATAGGGGTTCTTTAGCTTTAAGAAGGTTGTAATGGTCCTAGGTATGGTATTTTCTTTGTTTTATCCATTAAGATCTATTCTTAAGAAAGTTATGTAGTTCATAATGTACCCTTCCTTGATAATCAAGTATGCTTTACACACTGTAGTGGTCAAACAGCCAAGAGGTATGCACATGAGGTTTCTTTCCTTTTCCAAAGAAAGATTCCAGAGAATATGTATCTTGCAAAGATCCCAACAATATCCGTTGCTATTTCCAGCTCAACGTCATTTCTTAAACAGACTGTTTTAATAAGCTGTCGAACTTGACTATTATTTCAATGTGACTTTCTGATCCATGCGCCACTCCTACTGAAGAATGGTAGTTTAAACTGCAATATTGATTGAACAAATTGTCCTCCTCTTTCTGCTAGGAATCATGATTGAATTGTCTAATGCCGGTGTATTTTATTTGTGTTTCAGAATTGAGACTGACTAGAACAAAATGGACTGTGCAGAAACAAAATCTACACCTCTCTGGAACGGGCGGAACGGGGACGCAGAATCAGAGGACATCACTTACCTATCCTTGAAGAACTTTGCGTGGAGGTACCGAGGGGAAGGGAACGCAAACTTCGTTATTTCCTTGCCAAGGGAAAAAATCATCTTGCGTATGCAGAAATGCGACTACAACGCCATCTTGGATCCGGCCACCGTTCAAGAGTGGGAAATCAAACTGAAAAAAAGCGTCATCTTCTACAAGAAAGTCATGGTTCCTTTGCTAGGCTCAGAATTCATTCTACCACCCGATCTTGCCAGAATATCAGACGACGAAATCAGAGATATCGATCGCATGTTGTTGAAATTCCGTCCATCTTTCAGGCTTTCGAAGGGCCTCCGATTAGGTCTTGTCACTGTTCAACCAGACTACACTCTACTTCCTCCTAGGGTATTCCTCAATCACAACTCTCCGTATCTCCCTACTAATAATGAAGAGTTTAGCACGTTTTGCGTTGAGATTAAACCTAAACAAGGGTGGGTCCCTATAGGGGATCGCCAGCACCCCAAGTGCACGTTTTGCCTGAAACAGTATTTGAAGTTGCAGAAAAAGAGGGCGACGAGCAAAAGCAAGTATTGCCCTTTGGATTTGTTTTCTGGAGATTGGCCACGAATGAGGCAAGCGCTTGAAAGCCTCTTAGACACTCCTCAGAATAATTTGAAAATATTCCATAATGGGAATCTTCTGTATGGAGAGGGATCAAGCACTGAATTGAACGAGGTCCTTGATATGTTTTTCGGAATCAACAATCAGGACAACAACAAAAATATAGTGGATAGGTGGTGTCATTTAGTCCTGGATGCTCTCACGAGAGAGTTCGATAGCAAAGAACACCCTCCCGTTATCTGTACAGAAAATGTTGGTAAGAAGGGTCTCTTTTCTTCCATGTCACCTAGTGCCTCCAATGGGTCAATTCAACGGAACACCGATCAACCCTGCGACTGGTCTAGCAAACCTCTTCCTCCAAAATGCATCCTCCAACGTGTATTATCTGTTCAAAAACTCCAAACAAGCGATTTCAAATCCGTTTATTCTCAATACAAGGAACAATGTGAGCTACGTGAGAATTATAGCTACGTTGATGATCTGTTTTGCCTGAACAACTCGCTAGATGACGTCCAGAGATACCTCCTATCCGCAACCGCTAAAGATTGCTCAATTTTCGTCGCCTTTCAAAAAGTCAAAAACACCTTCAACGAAAACTCTTCGACTCACATTAAAGATATCGAAGGCATCTGCTATCGCTTGAACATTGGTATATCGGATATCGACCCTAAACCCCTATCTTGTATCGGTAAGCACCATAAACGAGGTGAAGAACTCATCGCAGCCGCCCGTCAGCATCACAGTAGCAACTGAGCTCTCCAAACTGAGAAGATGCATCCCAGTCATTCCAAAAAGTATTGGGACCAGCTAAATGAGGAATAATACTATTTCATTGGCTAATTATGTATTCACCTAAATGAGGGCGCGGTGTAACTCAAGCAAATTTGTTTTATAAATTTCCATTTATTTCGACTGGAAGACAGCAATTACTTACAGGTGAATAGCGTTTATAATTAATCCAATGTATAGTACCGTAATCAGTCCAGTAAGTAGAAATCCTGAAAACGAGTGGTTTTAAACATTAGGGAGGTTGTTGAGCCCTTTGGTTTCATTAAATGCTGGCGAATATTTAATCTAATTCACAAATAATACGGATTAAAAGGACTGTTTTTCTCAGCTCTCAGTCCACCATTAGCAAAGTCCGTATTATCTAGTGAAGCTTTTTTTTATCTTGCAAAAGTAAGCTTATTACATATTCTAACAACTACGCCAATGCCTAAAAAATAGAGAAAAATACTAAAATTTCTGCTCTTAGAGGCAAACAATTAGTTGTAGTGAAATGAAAAATAATGAACGGGTGAAGATTCAAGACTGAACATGAACGAATCTCAACTTTTACCAATTCAAGGTAGTTTTTTGAAAACGAAATCTTTTGTATGGCATTGGATGTTACGTACTAATCGTGTTAATTGTTCAAGACACCATGTATGGCTGGTTGGTCAGTGCACACGTTTCCGTTCCTTAAGAAAGGGCTTTTTAGAAATTGCTTGTGGATTCAATGGGTTGTTATTCCATTCTGAGTCTATTGTTGGATGCCAGATGATAGCGTCCCTATGGAAAAGTGGGTAGAGTGTGTTGTGGATTGAGAGAATTTCAATTGGAAAAGTTAGGCTCGCTGGCGAGCAGTCTGTGTTTTCAGGGGTGATCTATACGTTCTTTATCATCTTTTCCCAATGTCTTTGAACTAATTCAAAAAGACTTGACTATTCTACTTTTTAAGAAAACGTGATGAGAAAATTGAGAGAATTCGTTGCCTAGCCAGGTGACTAGCGATTCCTTCCCATAAAAGTGAAAATTCCTTGTAGTTGCTCAAGAAGTGGCGATTGTTGCTTGTGGAAAGACTTCTTGAAACACTACGTTCGGCAGCTGGATCACCTTCTTTCTCGAACTGATAAGGCTCGACAGTTTCAAAAGTCAAATGGAACCTTTTCCAAATCAAATTCAACCCTGGAGAGCCTTTAGTCAATACCTACCACGACATCTACACATGAAGGGTACAGGGAAAGAACCCGGTTTGTCACATTTTTATCAAATCTGAGTTTTGGGTACAGTTGTGTAGTTTATAAGGAGGGGTTTCATATAGTGTAGACAAACAGGGGGAAAAAAGTGGATTGTCACTGAAAAATGAGGCCGAAAGATTTGCTGGACTAGGGAAGAACGGGACGTTTAAACTTTCAATTCAAGATTACTCAAATCAACCCACAAATGACAAACCAGGTTTTCCCTCTCCTCGGCAACGCGACACCAAAAGGACAACGAATGTATGTTAGACGTTCCAAACAATTGCTTGTTTCAAACAAATCTTCACGTCTCCCCGTTTCCATATTGTTCAATGCATGGATGCATTGGTATTGTTCCGAATTGTGGAGGATCTTTGATAAACAACTTTTTTACTGACTTAATGATTGATAAGTAGTTGACTATTTGCTGCAGCGTGCTATTCTTGCTTCAAATTAACCTAAACCTAGGCAGGAAGCAATTGAGTTGGAAGGAATTGCCATAACTTTCAGCTGAAGGAATTGCCAGATTCTGGTCTAGCTTCCTTTAGGAGCTTATAGTAGTACATCAAGCAGCTGCTAGAAGCAGGAGGGTGGGCTAAGCATATGCTGTCGTCAAGAAATTTATTTCTTCAAGCTTGATCTCACGACAGAGGGCATGAAAGCAAGCTGGGTGTGCAGAGATGTGTGGAAAAACAAGGATATTGTATTTTTCATGACAAATCGTCCCCTGAACTGAAACTTCTATGTTAGTGCAACATCTAACTGAATATTGTTGAATGTTTTGCATCTATATTCATGACTTTTTCAGTTTCTAATTCGATAACTCGTTTTTCCACATTCTAATGAAGTTTCGCCCCTTCCACCTCAATCCATAATTTCATTCCCTCCATCTATTATTGAGCAGCCATCAATATCGCCAGAATGCTCTGTATTTCCAATGATTCCATTTGAACATTTACGTTCATAGATGATAGTTTTCAAATATTTGTGCCAAAGAAATACTCATTGTCGGACTGCTTCTGTATAGTTGATGGAACACCTTGATCATACTCACATGTATAAATCATATTTTCAACGAAAAATTAACATCTATGTCTATAAAATGGCTGGTTTGAGGACTCCACTACTTGAAAGCCTGTAGAGTGTTTGTCACCAAATTTTGTGAGAATGTTTAGGATGCATTGTAGATGAGTTTTAAGAAGTTTGTACGAAATCGTTCCAGCCATTCGTGAGTTTACCGGACCGAATCTGTTTGATTTTTTTCACCGTTTGACGCCATCAATGTCAATGTTTTGATTACGAACTATGACGGCTGGTGAGTTGCCATTGTCTCAACAACCGTTTGAATACGTAATCAAAACATTGAAGGGACGATTGTGGTGGGGGGCATTGTACTAATCGAGCGTAGGCGATTGACGTTCATGTCACAGTGAAAATCAGTTAATTCAACGCAGCTGTCAAAGTGCGGAAGAACATTTACCAACAAATGAGGTGGCTGAACAACGACAGCGAATGTTCGAATCTACAACCTAGACCCATGAGATAATAACCATGCTAGACCATGTGATAATTATGGTTTTGAACATGATTATAGCATGTGTGATGGATGGAATGGATGAAATATGTCGTTATTGTGATGCACTGAAGTTTGCTGTTGAAGCAGAAGGAATGTGCTGTGCCGATGGAAAACCGTTGCGTTCATTGATTTTCTCAGGCACACAAGAATAAAAAGATTTTTTGAGAAAGATACGAAACGTCCCAAATGAGTTCTTTGGTGGAGCCTACATGATTAAGGATAGCTTCATGATATCATTCAAGTTGATTACATCTAATGCAATTTTATGTAGGTGTGCAATCCGAACTTCATCGTGTATGCGATGTTTTACATTACATGATATCTCATTGGAGAGGAGTTAATGGCTATTACAACAACATATCCAATTTATACGTGGTAATCAACAACTCTTCGGTAGTGCATTGCTGTTGTCTTATGATTTTCGAGAAGCATTCCCGGTTATTCCTCGGTCATTTACATCCAATGAAATAAATGCCCATTTGAGATCTTCCGTTCTATGGAGGAACACACTACAAAACCATCTACCAAAACTGACGTTAAGCATCAACGTTCGTGTTCCATTGCAAATGGAACATCCTGCACGTCAAGTTTTGAAAAAATTGTTAGCCATGGGAAATGGCAAGACGAGCATCGTTAGTATAGATGGATTAATCAATTTTCCAAACAAATTTTGTACGATTCGGCCATCCATGTAGCAATTGAATTAACAGCGTTTTTCCAAATACTGTTCAAAATTATATGAACCGAGATTGGTCGAGAAAAAAACGGTCAGTATTAGCACCAAAGAATGTACACATCAATGCAATTAATAATCCAATCCAAGAAAAATTGGCTGCTGCTATCGCCACTTATAAATCTGTTGACACTAATCAAGATGGGGGCAGGTAATTTTTTCATCCATTGGAGCCATCCGGTGTGGCACCTCTTTGTTTGAATTTGAAATTTCAGTAATTATTCTATTACAAAATATGAATCCTTGAAAACCCTAAAATGCCTCGCGACTTATTGTCACTTAACTAATACCGAATTTGATTGAGGACACGATATTGATTGGCAAAGCGAAAGGCGAAAATATGTTAATACCGATCATTCAAATGTTTCCTGCAGACATGCTTCGAGTGCAAACGTTTGCTGTTTCCTATCCGCCTTGCATTTGCACAAGGACGGTCGCTCTAAGTCTACTGCATCAATGTAGAAGAACCACGTTTTTCACATGCCCAATTATTGCTGACAAACAAAAAACAAATTTACCTCAATGTATTGAGATAAATGAATTGATTAAAATATTCTACATCATAGATTGATTTGACTTTCCATTAGAATTACATTTTTTATGGACTGCAGCAAACCTGGGGTGCGCCAACTTGCAGATTTATAAATTTCTACTTGCTGGACCAGGCTTAATGTATCTTTAAAAAAACACCAGTCCCTATACTTTTTTGGTATAACATCCAATACTGTACCATCTAACAATGACTTGTACTAATTTTGAATTTCACAATAACTGGTTTATTGTAAGATCAAAAAACAAATGTCAACGCTTTCTTAAATCGTTGGAAACTTGCCAAATAACTCTTTTTCTATAACGTTTCTTAACATCAGAATAAATTGTTGGTTAGGATTAATTTATTAGGAAATTCCAATGTTTGAATTAGTTCGTAAAAAAGGCACCATTTCACGGATGAATTAGCTAGGTAGTGCCATTCCAACACGACGATCTTCCATGAAGAACATATTATTTTTTTAACTGCATACGCAACTGATCGATCTGTAGTATTGTTAAACGAAAGCTGATTGTTATATGAACGGATATTTAAGTGTAATAGTGATGTCCATTTGTTTCGAATAAAATATTTTTTTACTTGGATTTATTTATTGATTCCTGATTGGTCCGATCAACAATGTTCTAACGATTAGTATGAAGAAGGCGTATTCCGAAACCTGGCCCTCATTTCTGTGGAAGTTGTGCAATATTTTCGGTTTCAAACCCTTACGAGGTATTAGGAGGGCAGAATCTGACAAGAGCTCATCTGGCCCTCAGCAAAGGAAAAGGCAGTATTTTCAGTTTTAAACGATTAGGAGGGCAGGATCTGACAAGATCTCGCCTGGCCCTCATTTCTGAGGAAGTTTGGCAGTATTTTCGGTTTCAAACCCTTACTAGGTATTAGGAGGGCAGAATCTGACAAGAGCTCAGCTGGCCCTCATTTCTGAGGAAGTTGTGCATTATTTCCGAGTAGTAAGTAACTTAGGTACCTACCTAGCAGCACCTAAATTTTGTTCCATCTTATGAAATTACTTTTTTGTTTGAAATAATAACTTCATTGTAATTATGTGTTACAGTATTATTCAGCGTAATAGTGAACAAATTCTCATGGGAGATTGGAGATGATCAAATAATGACAGATAGAGCTTTTCCTGATTTTTATGATTTGGTAATTCAATTAAATACACACTGCTGGATAATGGGGTGACGGATACGCAGATGACTTGTAACAAGTGCTTGTAGCTTTGATTGACAAAATAAATTGTCAAATGTGCCCACCTTGTCAAGCTATGATGCTTGGAAGCGAGTGTATATTGATTTGCCAGGTTTATCTAATCCCATTAAGGTGGATTGTTTCTTCCTGTATCCATTTGATGGAGAGTGGCTCTTCTGGTACAATAGCCTCAAACAACATCCAAAGCCACCTGAATGAAATTGAAAATTGAACTGAAGAATGGAGAATAACCATAAACGGCTCAAAATCAACCTCCTCCACATTTACACAGAAAAGGAACTTTCTAACAAACCCATTAACCTTGACTTCTCCAGGAAGAGAGCTGCTCAGCCTAGGAAGAAGGGAGATACGTATAGTAACAGGGCACTGTCCACAAAATGAGCAAATCTGACACCACCCTCTGCCAGTTCAGAGGGGCAGAGAATGGGACTGTGTGTCAAGTGATCTGCCATTGCCCTGTACTGGCAAGACAGCGTTTTCTATCCTGGTGACAGGCTTCCATTGATCCTCGGGTTATTAAACCGGGAGAGGTTAAGACTCTCCTCTCATTCCCAAAAACGTGGTGAGGAAGGGTGGACCTTCCATCTTTGGCTGGGGTCGACGACATTAGGTCGTCACAGTAGACTGGGATGTCAATGATTAACCAGTAATTACCAAGCAGTTAGTGCTTGGCTCCCAGGATCCTGGCGATGGGTGCAAGTGCTGGTTCGGCAGGGTAGGAGAGTACTGAATGTAGTCTGGAAGAAGGGATCATTCCAGAAACCAATGGATAGGCCCCAGTCTGCCTCATATTCAAGTTTTGATGTTGATGTTTTGGGTATTTCTCGACCAAGAATGACGTCGATATTATCATTTATGTTTACAGGACTTTAGTACTGGGGACTATCAAAGTGTAGGTCCTTAATTCATTTTCATTAATTTTCTCAAAGTAGACGCTTATTAATTTTTAGTTATATTTATGTAATATATAATGGACTAGGTTTAATAATTATATACCAATACTGTTGGTAAAAGGGCTATTCAATCCCGAAATAACAAACCTTTAACGCCACCTCAAACGTACTGCACAGCAAACTCAATCATTCTCTTTGAATGATCATCAATATATGAAAAAAGAAGAATCATTTCTATGAAGACACTTTTATTTTAGTAGAACCACATGCAATGAACTATTTTTCTCGAAAACAAAGCTAAGGTTTATTATTGGAAACAACTGGCCAAAAATATTGATCAAAGTGGGGAGAGGCTTCAACTGACTTGGAAAAAGTCTAGAAACACTGGAAGGTGACAATAAATTTTTGTATTTGAAGAATATAATATTAATCAAACCCTGCCTTTTCCAATGGTAGGTACCAAGTAAGTATTAATGAAACCTTTAAGTTAAAATTTAACAAACTTCGAGTTTCCCAAATGTATCAAAATATAGTTTTAAACGATTTTCTTAGGTAGTTAGTATTTGACTGTCCATTATGTTTTTCATTTGAAATTCTTCCCTTAAAAAACTAGGTAGTACTTTTCAGACGCCTATAGATAATGCAGGTGAAAGATACAAGTACATACAAATTCGCTTACAAAGCTCTTTTTTCTGGAGTTGGGAAAACTAGTGGTTTAATTGAGAATTTCATGGTACATCTCGCCCTGTATTTTTGTGTTGCGACTCCGCTGATTTGATAGTTACCTATTGTCTGCTTTGTCATCATAATAGTGGCGAATGTCTAGTTTTTTTACGAAATGCTTTTTTAGCTACCACAGCTCGTCTGCAATTAGCAATCAAACGACTTCTCTCATTCAACTACAGTCTAATTTGAGGAGTTAGATATTTAAAGCGTTTGTGATTTTGTACATTTCGATCACACTTTCTAACACGATTATATGAAAATCTGTCTGTACTTTGGTGTATGTAAAGTTACACAAAGCTAAGAAAGTTAAGAAAGCTGTGACACTATCAAAGCATGATGAAATTTCGACTTTACAGAATAAACGTGTCGGGTACATGTTCACGGTCCAGGAGTTTCAACGTCGAATCATCGAAACAGCCATGAACCTATCTGCAGCTTAGCAAAACACGTTTATTGTTACCGCGAGGGGCGCTACTTACGTATCGATTTTCGGCAGAGCCTCCCGATATGGTACCCACCTTAGGAAGCAAGTTAATATCGAAATGCACGCTATGATTAAACTCGTTCAAACTTAAATCTTAAGGTTCTGGAGTTAAATGTTAATATGTAAGTTTATACGAGTGTCTATAAAGACAGAATGAATGATAATGATGATATTAACAGAATCATGTCATTGGTAGGTAGGTACCTACCTGTAGCATTAGATTCCTAATCACTAAAATGAGTGCAACTAACGATTCAACCGTTTCTTTGTATATTCAAGAGCAAAGGAGAATGCCTGGTAAGAGATACCAGCCACATACAATCCAGCATAATACACGAGTGATGCGATCAGGCTAGTTAGAAAATAGGGCCAACTAGACCCCAAGTCTAAAAATACAATTTTCACGAGTTCTCTCTCCAGTAAAATCCAATGTGGGATTGTGTAGCAGAATATTTTTTCGAAAAAGCTTTTTGTCAAACATTTGAAGATGGCATCAAGTATGTTAATGTCAAACAAACAAAAATGTCACAGACGTAATGCAAGACATTATAACGTGCATAAATTTAATTTATTCATTTTTAAAAGAGTTCTAACAGGGTAACCAAGCTAAATACTATTGTTGCGAGAAAAAAAGATTAAAGAGAAGAAACACTATTCAATTTGAGAATGGACAGTATGGCTTAATTCATTTAGAGGTCTGCAGTACCCACCTAATGGATAAAAATCAAATAAATTAATCCTTATCCAGTGGAGTAGGGCAGGGTTGAAGTAGTGGACGAAAGAAAAGAAGAGATGGAATTTAAATTCATGTTTTGAGGAAGGGGCTTCAGTCGAAGCCTTGAGGTGGTCCATATATTTTCTCTTAAGTGTTCTTAGACGCTATGAAGAAGGGATTGCAGCAAATCGAGGTTTTGGATGAATAGGTACTAGGTACTGAGTTTCAGGAAAAATTCAAGGTAGGCCAATATTGTTTATGTTTGTGATGTTGGGGCAACGTGAGTAATATGGTTTATTATTCGAATGCTTTCGCCTGTCCGCCTCTTCGGGAGTTATCTGTTAGTTGCAATTTGTGTGTAGTAGGAACTATAATGGTTTCTTGATCAGCCCTCCCCTGCACCCCCATCTTATTTAGCTTAGAGCTTCTGGCAGGCTAGCTTAATGATTTGTTCCTTTTTGACTGTGGTTCGATCTAAAAAACGATGATAGTTCAAGATTGCATCTGGTGAAGGGGAAAAAAGAGAGGGATTTAATTGTTTGGTTTTTATGTTACAACACTTGAAGGAGATATTTGGTTGTATGGTGGGAGGTTTCTCCCTAATTTACCAGTTCCAAGCGCTTTTTGCCAGTCTCATTGAAATAAATCAACATCGATGACAACCTCAGCAGATTTGAATTCGACTTACAGAACTGAGAATTTTGGTAAGAAACAATCCTGGACAAACCTTGAAAATTTCACTACGCAAGGATGTGGAGTTTGCCACTCTCTTTAAAATAGAGCCAAATCGATGGCAGTCTCTGCGGATTTGCATTCTACAAACCAACCTGAACATTTCGATGCCGAAAACATTCAGGGAAAACCCTGGAAAAATCGGAACTTTCCTCATTGTAGTAAGGCGGCAACTATGACAGTTTCACCAAGGTTTTTCCAGGACTTGATATCAAAATGTTCAAGTTGGCTTGTAGAATGCGAATCCGCTGAGACTGCTATCGATCTGGTTCTATTTTAATAAGACTGGCAAATTAGGAACCCCCTTTACTTATCAGCAAATTAGCAGGTCACTATGGTTGTACATAACGAAATGGCCAAAATGATTGAACAAAAAGTTGCAGAACTGGATTTTGGATATTTTAAAGAATTGAACTCGATAGCTCCGGATCCACGTTGGTGCATTTCATCTTAGTTGGAGCATTGATAGGTTCTTACCTCCTCATCTGAAATGGAAGTGGGGTTTCAGTGATCTGTGAGCAGGTACAGATAAGAGGGTAATTTTCTATGATTTTGTCTAATTGTACACCTATTAGTTATTTATTATTGGTAGAACTAACTACCTAATTCAAAACTAATTGAGGGAACTATGCTGTCCATCCAACTTGGGTTCCATGATTCTTTCTGCTATTCGGGCCCTTTACATTGTTCTTCAGAAGGGGTACTACGTCAATTTGGGATGTAAGACACCCCCCTGTATACTGAACACTCCTGGAGTTTAACCTGAGACAAAACTCATCTTAACTCATACTGTATAAAAAGATAAGACAGATTCCACAATATTCATGAAGTTAATATCCGGCCAACGCGATTGAGGGAAAACTGACAAAACCACCTTATTTGACGTTGAAGCGTGGGAAGTTTGTTACTAGGTGCTCATCGCCATTACGAATGCAAAGCCGAACGGGGTCACGCCCGCTCTCCTCGCACATGCGAAGAAATAATGGGCGGATTGAGATAATATTATAAATATAGGTAAGACCTACCCGTCTATCGGGAGAATTTCTTATCTGTCAAGTTAGTCAACATAAAAATCCCCTTTTTGTCGACAAATCCCTCAGAAAATGACGTTTTTTCTCCCCTCGTCCGCCTATCACAACAAATTGTTATGAATATCCCACACAGCAAGTTCATTTTACATTTCAAGTACATAGTATTCGTCTAAACATCGCTGGGAGTTCAGACTGTGAAGGTCAAATCAAGACAAGAGAGAAAGGAGTTTAATGGAGCTAAAAATACTGGTTACCAAGCTGAGGCCTACACACTTTATTAGCTTAAAATCCACTTATCATTCAATAAAACGAAAATCCATAAAATTAATTTGAAAACCAGCTCATACTTCAACATTTTAAAGTTTGTGATACAAGCTGTTCACTCCCTAAAACGAGCTATTTTGAACAACAATCCAATGCAGTGTTATTAATTATAGCGTATTTTAACATGAAAATCCAATCATTCGTTGTTTTCTGTGATATATTTCGTAATTCACATCTATTAAGCTTCAGTATTAAAATCCGGGAACGCTGCGACCCCGTCTAAAATGAGGCTATACGGGTATGGGGCTAAATGGTCACTAATCAATAGGATCTCGACATTCTTTGCAGTTTCATTTCCATAATATTCTCCGTGTTAAATGACGTGGGGTGTTTATCGTTGTGCGCATTCAAGATCGATTGTCAAACGAAATTTGCGCCGGATTTGTGGGGAAATTGTTAACAGTTCCAGAACGGAAAATGGTAAAGTGACATCAATCCAATAACATCCGTGCAACATCGTTGCAAAAAACAAGCGAACCCACGTCCCCGGTAAATGTATCCCTAAAAGGGGAAAAAGGGAAAATTGCTGGGAATTTTCCCCGTATTTAAGAAAATCGAGGCGTCGAAAACCGAACGCAGAGACGTCATTAAGATCTTAAATTCGACATTTTGACGGATATGTGTCGTTTTCTTGATGAAAATCTCGTTTAAACTTGAGAATTTCGATGGTTTATTAGTTTAAATCGAGTAGGGTGGGACACGTACCATTTGTTGTTAGCTACGGAGACTTTTCGCGTTGTCAGGTTGGCAGCAACTTCGCCTCCATCCCCCGCACCGTCCGGGCTCTTGGGCCGAATGTCTCAACAGAACACCTTGTTCATCATCGCGTTCCTTTCTCAAAACTTTATTTCGTTCCGCGTTTCGGCGATAAAAAGCCGTATCGAAACCCATTTTTATTGTAATTTCCTCGATTATTTCGTCTTCGAAGTGTTTTCCGACCTTCAATTCCAACTTTCGCCGACGAAGAAGGTACGACTGAAGGTTCAAACTTCTCATTTATATTTTTAAATCTCATTATCTCTAAAACTTTTCTCGACCATACGAAGGTTTTTAAAAAAATAATACTATTTATCGTTATTGTTTCTCCTGTATCTTGTTCAAACACTGTTATCGATATTGGACAAAATTAAGGACTACGGATTTTTAACAAAGTGTAAGTCTTTTTTAACACAAGGTCAAATGTTTTTAGGCTCAGTAAAAAATCTTCCCCACCCGGCTGGTACTACTTTCTCACACTGCCTCTCACTACAATGGTATTTGGTACCTACTTACTTCACCGAGACTGTAGATATTTTCCCTTTCCTTAACAAATATTTACTTTAAATCATGTAATACTTTTTAGTATGGTACCTACGTCATTAGTTTCTATAAAATTATGGAACAATCGAAAATGTCTTTCTAAATTTTCATAATGATCGATCTTGTTAAGCACCTATTTAAATTTCTGATAGGTACAGACACTAAATTCCGTCTAAGGGATCTAATTACCTAATGATTTTTGATTTAATCGAAATCACAGGGCTACTGTCAATTATTGGAATAAGTTGTAGAAAGTGAACTACAGTTAGGTACTCAATCGGTTATCAATCAATTATTCTGCCTTTATCAGTACATCATCGTACGGTTTAGAAAGACAAAAAGTCTTGTGTTTCTGCCGCACCGATAATTTTCCTTCACAACAAACCGAACCGCAGGTGGGTAAGTTTTGCAACTTCAATCTTGAAAGATCGACTCGCCTCAAAGATAACGTTATCAGCGGGCATGAGATCAGAGTCATCATTTTCCAGCAGGTGATAACTGGGTAGGTAGTGTAACCTAATTAGCTATTAAATTTATGACTCATGACCTAGAATTCGAATAAGTAGGAAGTAGGTAGGTAACAGTTCAGACAAAAGATGTTCGCATTCGTCTATTTTTTCGACTACGATCGAATTTTTCCGGTTTAAAATACTTTAATTGACAACATTTTTTTTTTTAGAATTTCAATATTCCATACATCTTTTCATAATAGAAACTTTGGTTCCCATCACAATTCACATAGGTACAAGAAAGTTTGTAGGGAGACGTTTGAAATTAACGTTAGTCCTAGGTAGCAACATATGCAGGAATTTCTAAGTTTTAATCCGGTTCACTTCTTTCTTCTACATTAATGCGTTTGATTTGTTTGAAAAATAATAAATCAAAGGCACTTACACCTTTAATGATCGACCAACATTTAATTCTATTTGGGTGTTTTTTTTAATAGAAACTAACCTTAAAAAAATGACGGATATGTTTGATTCTGTTAACCATCTACATTTTAGTCTTAAATGCTTCTTTCCTGTCACGAAGCAGTCATCAATGATTCGAAGAACATTATGAATTCTAAGCTTTTACTGCATTGTCAAATTTCAAGGTTTATTTGTAAGGTTTCTGTTTGTGTGAAACTAACCTTAAAAAATATAAAACGGAAGATTTGCTTGCATCTGTAAAGTTTAAAAGATGTGGAATATTGTGGCGTTTTTGTGAACTTTCGCGTTTAGGCAATGCTGTCAAGTGTGTATTACATAGAATTTGTGCTGAGTAAACGTTTGTAATGCGGGAAAAGCAAGAGCTCACAGAAATAGTTCCGTTGGTAGCAGGTATTTTGTAACTGTTAATCGAGTTCTTTTCTCAACCTAAATGAGGCCAATTTCAACGTCGCTTTTGAAAAAATAATTGGTCGAAATAATCAATACGGCAGAATACATTAGGATTTGGATGGGGTTTTAGGTAAACTGTTTAAATGAAAAGTTGGGCTAATAAAAACACTACACTCGGACTATTCGTTACTTTCAAGAGCTGTGACACAGTCACGTCACTGCTACTGAACTCCTTTGCCTGTTACAGTTTGGAAACGTTTGTCCTTGATCCCATCCCGTGTGTGTTTAGTGTCAACTTCTGTTCCACTTTCACGGAAATTTCTCTAAATTCATGGCCAAACTACATCATCGAATGTGATCATACTTTGTCACTAACTCTAACGATATGAATCGTTCACGTTTCAAGCACCTTTCAATTTGACCTTAGCAGTGTTTCCTGATTGAATTGACGACCCTCTAAAAATAATCTGAACCTTCTGTTGGGGTTCGAGCTCCAAAGGAACTGGTGAGACTGATTTTAGTCGCTGTATATTAAATTCTTGATTGTAATTTCCGTAAATATGTACATTATAAGGACGAAGATGGCAGAGTTTAACGAATTTCATTGTGTTGGTGTTTGTTTGAGGTTGGGTGATCCTGGTCTATGTTTCATGGTCGTTTTCTGTTAGCCGCTATTTTCGACCTTCCTTGTGTAGGTACATCTTAATGTTTAAGACTGATGGTTGATTGTGAATCATTACGTCGACATTTTTTCAGTTTTTGGTGGTTTTTTACATTTTTAAACCGAGAGTTGGATGGTAGTTACCTGAGGTACCAACTTAATACATAAGTCTTGATCTTAATACAAAAGACTGTGATACAAAACAATGACAGATCAGTAGAAACCTCCTTGTTAACTTCAGTTACGAATAGGCTCAATGCAAAATTAATTTTGCAGAATACAAAATACTGTACCAGTATGCATGACATCAAACAATATCTACCTTCATAGGTTGTTACATATTCCTATAAATTGAAAATTATTTATTCAGATTCTGTGAATTTGAAAGGAACGGATCAATATCGTACGTAATTTGACTTATTCATATCAAATGGTTCGAGGGTGTAGGTACCTAACAAAAAATTCAACTTTTTTGATGAGTGAGATATGTTTGGGTAGGTAAGACAATGGATCTTGTTAAAGTTTTAACCTATTTAAGGTATCATATACAAATTTTAAGCCTTCTATACAATTTCTAAAGTTATTAAATGTGGAGGGTTCATACGCTAAAATTTGTGATATTCGAGCATTGTAGGTAAGCATCTCTGCATCACTCAGGGTCCCTGAAATTTATTTTGTATTACCTTTACATCTAAGTATGAAATCCATGAAATGAACTTGTTTATTTGTAGAAGCCTTTCAACGTTAAAAGTTATAACATTTAAGTACCTCACTCTTTCAAAATACAACTCTTAAATTCAATCTTAAGGTTGGGGTCAATTAAATTTGTGGTTGCAAACGAAAATGCAAAATTTGTTTATGAGTGAGATATGTTCGGGACAATATATCTTGTTGATAGTGTTCGTTTCAACGTATTCAAGGCAGCAAATACGAATTTCAAGCCCTGTATACAATTCCTCGTTCCTAAATGTGGAGGGTTGTACGCTAAAATTGGTGATTTTCGGGCATTGTTGGTATCTGTACGACACTCATGGTCCGTGAAATGTATTTTGTATTACTTATACAACTAAGCATGAAATTCTCGAAATGAAATTTTCTATTTGTCGAAGTCTTTCAGCATTAAAAGGTACATCTAAGTACCTCACCCTTTTATAATAGCACACTTCGATTCTGTTTTCAACACTTCAACTATGAGGATTTATATGTACCTGATTGTTTTTTTTTTTTTTTTTTTTTTCAAATCTCCTTTGAAATTTCAAACGGTACCTCTTAGGGGCCTGTAGAACGTGGGAAAGTGCCCAGATTGGCTGAGTTAGCATTGAGCGATTCCTAATCGCCTTACGAAGCTGACATTGGACGCAGAGCCTCTCAATGACACGTAGAATAAAAGTACAACGTGAAAATCGGCAGATGTAGGCTAACTTATCTCTTAATCGCCATGATGTGCTCGAATGTGAAACGAGTTCTATCTAGGATAGGCGATAGGATCCTAGGAGTGGAACCCCACTGACCGACTGAGTGTTTTGACAACGTTCACCGCTGAAATCGTTTCACGTTTCTGGTTTATAACACGTTAATGCTCCTGTCTTTTTCCCTAAAAGGGAAACCGTCCGCACTACTACCCAATTAAAATTAATAAAGTTCCTTTCTTTTGTAGAGAATTTACCATGTGGTGCATTCCATCAAAGTGACATCGAAAGTATAGGTTAGCTTTCTATATTTCAAATTACAACGCTCAATCAATGGATGCTCATGTTGTACATATGAGGAGGTTGCATTGCAAAAAGTACTAAACGCCATTTTTTTCAATTTCGAACTAATGGTTGGTTACGGGTTGAGGGGCTGTTTCATCTCAAAACGTGCTCTATCCATTGAAAAATGAGCGATGAAAATTGAGTTTTCAACCGAAAAGTACTCAACAGTTGAGGTGCGTTCCAAGCGAAACATACTCTATCCATTTATCAATCATACAGTACTATCCAAGCCGACTTCCTCTACACTATTTTCATCCTAAAGGTACTCCATCCGCCTCACTGGCCGTCATCTTATAGATCCGACGTTTTCATCCAAAAGATACTGTATCCAAAAATGTTTCAGCCAAAAAATGCTCTATCCATTTGTATTAGTCAAAACGCACTTTATTCATGGTTTACAAATTTAAAATTTGACGTGAAGAACCACGTTTTACACCGACTATCTAACTGTTTTGCCACACAATACAGGAGAAAGAAAACGGTCAATAAAAAAAAAGTGTGAACCTATGAGCTAAAATTAATATGCTACAGATTTTTGCGTTTCCTGAAAAATTCACTTAAATGGATATAGTACTTTTTACGATGCAACCTCCTCATATAATTATTATACCTTTCTGGAAATGCTTCTTCAATAGTGTTCTGGGGTGTAGATAAACTTCCCAACCCAACATTTTTGTGTACAGTACTCAAGTACCTCACATGAATAGCAGGTAGCTAAGTTACCGTCAACTATACTATTCATTAAGGCTCTACCTCATTATCATTCGTTGCAAAAGAATTTAGGTACCTCATTGTATTTATGCGCCGAGTTCATTTTTACGATTTTCGATTAAAATAGACGCGTTTAATTCCCGTAGTTTTTTGGTGGTATCCCTGGTTTCAGCTGAAATCATCGAGGTATTCATATTTGTTCGTAGCATTCAACTTACGCTTACAATATAGGCTAATTTTTCAAGTACCTAGATATTGATTTGAAAGTTTTGCAATAGCATGTAGACTTGAACATATTTCAATGGTAATTAAGTAGCACAATTAAAAATATTGTATCTGTATAAGTGGGACTTGTTAATTATCATATTTGTTGGATATTTGTTCGATGCCACGATCTTGGAATGAAAAACCCTGCAGTTCTTCCAGTTTTTGAAAAAATGAATTATTAAAACGCTTTGTGTGTGGAGCACTCCATTTTAATCAACAAACTGGGGTGTCTATATCAAGCTGTTGGACTACACTTTCTGTTCTTCTTTCACTTTTTACCATTGAACTCGAGGTGAATGACGTAGGAGGGAGCATCCTTGATCATGACATAAAATTCAAATAATGCTTTGACAAAGACCCATTTAAATCATCATCAAGCGAATGTCTGTTGCTGAACCTGCTGTAATCAGCACACCTTCAGTCCAAGTTACTCCAGTGATTCGTCAATTCAATTCAATCCGTCACTTATAAGGTCCCCAGAACATACCTTGCATACTACGAAGCATACTGTTACGCATTTTACTCTCTGCCAAATGGATAAAGTATCACAAACGTCGAATGTTTTAAGAGTTATCATAGCTCATTGTTAGTGCATCATCGAACTCTACCAAGAAAACAATCAACTAGGAGATCTACACATTTGACTGCTCTCCATTCACACATTCGTGTGCTCTCTGATCGTTAGGAAAGTCGAAAACTTTGAGTCTGCTACACATCTTCTGACTCCTTCCATCTCTTCATCTTCCGGCTTTTCTGCACAATTACGGCCACCATGCACGCAAAACTGAATTTGAATGAAGTGCTTAGCACTCAGGAACAATCGAACCAACATGCTTACTTTCCTGTCGTTTAGTGATTGTACTTATAGTAAATAGATGTTAGTTTTAAACATTATTCCACGCTTTCCTCTCTTTACTAGATTTTCTACCTATTGGTGGTATTTTCTCAATCTGATGTAGAACCAGCCAGCTAGCTCGTTCTTCTTATTCCTTCCTTTGTAATGTGTCTTTGGATACGATATGACATTAACATTGTCTCTTGACAATTTAACTCTTCACATTTTCCTAATTTTATTGAGTACGACTTTAATTTCTGTTTAGGGGGAGTCGTGAATGTTTCTGAAGATAGCGGCGAGCTAAGATGCTTGAAGTCGAGTGGTCCGGCGGGGAGGACTTCACCGAGGACCTCGGGGAAGACATCCCGGAGAGCGTAACTGAAAAAGAAAGCATGTTCCACGGAACTATAGATCTCATTTGCAGCAGTGACGAAGATTACGATTCGTTGCCAAAGATTGAAAGACTCACCCTGTCACCTTCCAAATCCAGCGAGCTGCACACAGAAGACGTCAAAGTCAACTTTGAAGTGATAGACGTGGTTAATGATTTAGTCAACTTCGTGGAACGGTAAGTGTATTCCTAAGTAATTTCTCATTTGTCCTTTTTCACACCATGAAGTATCAAACGAAAGGTAGAAGACTTATCCCATAGTGTTGCAACTAAAGGTTAATTCCTCCTTAGTAGTAAAGACACGAGTCCGAACTCAGTCAGAGGTTATTGGCCCACTACAGTTTTTGCAGTCGAGTAGGATCCGAAATAATACGAAACAATAATTAATCAAATCCCTCTCGATCCAAAAGAATTTAAACACACCAATCCCTGAAAACATACACTGTGACAAAGACCGCTCAACTACTGACTTCCTCCAGGGGGCATTCGCTGAGCCTGTGGCTTGCAGTTTCACATCGTCGTATTTGACTCTGGGGAACTTTTATGCTCTAGGAGAATAGTTTTAAAACGGAGAAAGAGTGTCGATTAAATCGGCCTCATAGCTCAACTGGTTAGAGCGTTGCAATTGAAGGAAATTTTTTCTTCTAGTAGTATCAATATTTTTGGGCTATAACACCACCATTGCTATTGATACCTGGTGGGGTGTTCTGAGAGGTCTCTCTAAGTCGACAAAAGTTCCAGTCATTCAGCCTTTTTCTTACTATGCTCTACCTATTTTAATTTGGGGGGGGGGGGGGGCATTTGTGCAGAAATGGTTAATTGTCAATTTCATGGCTAATCAACATTTCCAAAATAACAGTTTGCAACATTTCATTTCTTGGAATATTCCACAAAAGTTCCCTAAAAATGGTTTGAAATTTTCAATGGTAATAATAACCGTGTACATCTTTTTAGTGTTGACTACTCCTGATTTTGTTTGAATCAGTCCATAAAGAAAACTGTTCTAGGTTGGATCAATGTAAAACATACTATCACAGACTAGCACGACTGAATGAACCTTCATGTCAAAACAGTTTACATTTCATAAGTCACAATTCACCTGTTTTTGAACACTTAGAGCGTGGAAATATTTCCAAAATTCGAGTATTGACTTGTTGATGTTGTGAGTATGTTGATGCGAATTTCGAATATTCTAGTGGCACTACAAAATCACTCCAGCAGCATACGATTCTCATTATTTTCTGTTCTGATATTTATAGGGGAAGCAGAAGGATGAATTATTTCTATAAAACTTTAGTAAATCCTGTAAGAAAAATGTCAAAATAAGGAGGAAGGTAGACAGATCACTGAGGTCTTTTGAAGCCCCTGAAACATCACTGAGGCGTGGGAGATATCCCATCAAAAAGGGCTGGCCATAACGATGTTGACTCGTCAAAGATATGCTTCCCTACATTATTTCAATCTTGGAGGTCGGTACGAACATAAATGAAAGGAGAATGAAGCAAAAACCTGGGGGCAAGAGGTTGTGGTCATTGTTGATGAGGATGTGGGTATGCTAACCGAAGTTGGAGTTCGCTAAGAGTGTTCTTATGTATGAATTACCGAATTTTGAACTTGCCACCTTGGGACACCCACGAGAATGACGAATCTGCTACTAATTGAGTTATAATTAATAGTTAATGCAACAGATGAGGACTCGAAATTCTTTGAAATTAGATTGCGGTTCGTATTGTGGTGTGAAAGTTTTCAAACAATGCAATGCTTGATTTTTTCATGCATTAGACGAAAAAAGGGCAGTTTTGGGAGAACTACCCGTATAATTGCTAAGAAGGTGCTTTGCTTTCTCGAATCCATTCATTCTTGCGATTGACCTTATGAATAGTACTGGTAGAACGTACAGGTATATGTTGAAATTTGTCTATTAGTGATGGTGGTGCTAAACTTCCGTTTGTTACCTCAACAAAGTATGTGGTGGGAGAAGGGCTGCTGTCCACATTTCTACCCTCTATTTGTTAAGATCACACTAATGAATTATAACAATCAGTAGATGCTTTGTTATAATCGAAGCTCGCAATAAAGTGTCGTTTTACTTTACAGGAGTTTGCTGTTCCCTGAATTCGGGCAAGATCCAGACGGTCAAGTGAAAGAAGAAATTACAACCAAGAGAGAAGGCATGTGCAATAAGGTAAGCTATCTAAAGCACAATACAGGGGGTGCTTTTATTTTTAAAATTGGAGAAGAGATTTCGTGATAGCACATTTATAAAGGCTAGTGTTTATGATTCGAATGTTGAAAAATTCGTAGAGAGGTAAGGCCTTGCTTTATTTTATTTTTCCAATAACGAACCGAATGAAAATAAGTTGAGGTGTGTATTTGTGAGGAGTTTTGCTTATTTGCATCCGTTGCTTATGGGCTGATTGATGATTCATAGAACCATCCTCGTACAATACTTACCAATCGTCTTGAAAATTAAATCAAAATCATTTGGGAGTCAACTTCGTACTGTTGAAATTCACGCATACACCATACTAGGTACTATTGAAGAAGAAAATAATAATTCAAGTATTTAATGATTCATTCAATTTCATGTTTCAGCCACACTGTCTCAAGGGGTGCCTTTGCTCGAGTCTGAACGGTCGGTTCCCCCATGGACCCACTCACTGCGGCAGGGAGCGGTGCATGTTTGACTGCACGTGTCAAGAACGAGGTCTTCTGGCTATTGACGATGAAAACCAATATACGGATAAGTCTAAACGGAAGAAAAAACTTCCCACGAGGTACGTCGAACATGGTGGATCGTTATTGTTATAGATTTATTCGCCTGAAGTTGTGGATGGAGTACAGCACAGTGGTGCCACGGCGGCGAAAACGCGAAATTCGCTATTCTGAATTGAGTTAGCATGGAACTTGCTTTAGCCTCGACCTAACTGGCAAAAAGTGTTACGTTTTTCGGGAACGGTAACTAGGAGCGATATGGAGTCACAAAATGTTGCTTAGTTGATGAGGAACTGGCGTAACCTACGCGATATTTTGTTATGATTCGGTGATTATATAAGTTAAGAATATATTTCCATTAAAGGTAGTAGTGAATCATCATAAGCGCTATTAAATTCTGTGTGAACCCTTGTATACCAGTTTTACTCTATTGGTCTCAGGTGATGTGTCCTGGACCAGATTGCCCTCTGTAAACGTCTTCAGGTGTTTGTGCTCGTGATTTCACTAATAAATTTACGCCTAGATTCGGAAAACCGATTTCTGATGATGGAATAACCATACCAAAGAAGACTAAAACTGCTGCGTAAAGTCAAAAGAATTATAAAATTAGTAAAGCCGTCAACAATTAGCTCCTAACGATGCTAGGGAGTCTAAACGTGACAAAACTGCTTCTGAACGAAAAAGTGAATGGAAATTACGTAAAGCCGCCGTAAAAAAACGAATAAGAAAGCGCGGCTGAAGCATGTTCCATGTTTTTTTAATATTAGCCGTAGGCTCTAAGCAAAAAGCACGTGGGCTCCATGGGCTTGCTGCCTGCCAAGTTTTTTTTCTCAGTCATTTCAATGCAGAACCTCATGCCAGTATGGATTTCCGTAGGGAAAAATGTCTTCCATACTATTCAAAGTTGAAAATTAGCGAATTTTTCTTTAAAAAATCAAGTACTTGATTAGAACATTTCTCCTCACTGATAGCAAAATTCATTTGCCGCATACAATTCTTACATAATATCTCTGATATTAGAGAAACTATGTAGATAGTCGCGAAAATGCAATCCTAAACGTTTAATTAGCAAATATTCAAGACGTTTTCTAGGAGATTTTGCGTTGAAAAAGTGCTCGCGTTACATTTGTAGTTCTTTTGTCTCATACTGTTGTTTGGGTCCCGGAAAATACGGGAGTAACATGGGCTTCATCCAGTTAATTTTTCATTTTTGTTCAAGCTAAAAAAATCGAGGTTTTCAATTTGAAAGTCTATGTAGAGATGTGAGACCTGTCGCAATCATCTCAGGCTAGAAAGTACTTGCAAATTACGCTCCACATGCTCTATTTGTGAAAAAAATACAATTTTGTACATTTTACTGTCCTATACTCTCCAAATTAGAGAGTTTTTGCTTCACATTGTCGGTTGGCACCGTGACCGTAAATCTAGGGGAAATGTAAGATGCTGACATCTTAGCACGGTGTTCACCATTGGGTTACTGAAGCGTCATGTGACCATACCCTATTCCCTGCCGTTGCTCCTTATCCCGTAGTGGGAGGAGTGGTCCGTGTTCTTAGCGCGGTCTGTTAGTGTGGTCCTGCAGTCATCGTGCCCATTCGGCCACATAAATGCCATCTTTGCTAACCTTCAGACCACATGACAGCACCATATGGTACTGACCGTGTGTAGCAAGAACTCTATTTGTGTTTCTTTTCAAAACGGGACTGACGTTTTCAGGTTCAAAGACGTGGTACTGGGGAAAGCCTACGAGAAGCTTCACGCTAGGACCATACAAGAGCATTTTAATGGGAACGACGACCTTTCAGATTCCGATGACGAATGCCATAGAATGGTAACGACATATGTTTACCTGAGTAACTCTGAATCTATCTGTCTAAATCGAATATGTGTATTTGACCAACTTTGTTTTTACATTTAGACTGAGAAACTGTCCAAGTCTCCATCAGGCAGTTCATCCAAAAATCCGTCGCCAGAGTTGAAGAAAGAAGTGATCAATCCGGTATCTGATTTGGTGTGTCCACTGAAGAAAAAAGACCACTCAATTGAAAAAGGGTCCATCGCCACAGTGAGAAAAACAATACAAGAGAGGAGGTAATATTCACAGTTTTTCCTTCAGTAGAGGCTAGTTCTATTTGAATAACTAGATTTGTACCTACTTATGTATGTGTCAATATCACCTTATTTCTTGTGGACAGCTAGACGTAAGTGGTGATTGTTCTTCCTCCACCATAAAACTTGATCTTGAAGTGGCAAAAATACACATTTTCAAAATTCTTCTTTTTGCTTTTCAATGTGGTTGATATTTAGGGTTTCAACAAATGGTTTTTGTACTTCCCAACATTTGAATCTCTCCAGATTAGTGTTCAGTGACAGTTGAACGCACAAGTGCAAAACTTGAAGCTGAAATCTAACATCTAAACCAGAAATCTAAGCCTAACCAGTTTTCCCTTCAGTGGAGGCTATTTCTGCTTGAATATCCAGATTTGTACTCCAGATCACCTTATTTCTTGTGGACATCTAGAACTAAGCGATGATTGTCCTTCCTCGACCGTAAAACTTGACCTTGAAGTGGCAAAAATGCACATTTTCTAAATTCTTCTTTCAGTTGTTTAATGTAGTGGCTCGTTATCACTTCAACAAATGGTTTTTGGGCGTCCTAGAATTTGAAACTCTCCAGATTGCTGTTCAGTAATAGTTGAACACCAAAGTGCAAAACGTAAGACTTGAAGATGAAATCTTAGATATAAAATTAATTATATTCTAACAAGTTAACATTGTACGACTACGACAACCGATTTAAGCGCCAAAAAGTCGCAGATTTGAAAAATATTCATAAACACACGAGTATCAGTCCAGAGTTGGACGAACTTGTTAAAATTCATGTTATTGCCTTTGTTAAAGGAATATAGGCTTTGAGTTCTTTCTGTACTCAGATTTCAGGTTGAATTTTTAAAACTTTCTTATCGCAGAAAATCTAAATTAATATCGTAGGTTAAAGGTTCAAAAGGTTAAAGAAACTGAGAAAGGCTTCACCAGATCATAATGAATTTAAAAGTTAGCTTGAAATAAGTTGCCAACGCCTCTAGTCGTTCTTATTAGACCATCTGTGGCCAAGGTTATGAACCAGAATAGGTTGGTTCTTGAGTGGCCATAGCTTTTCATGTGTCATTCCCTACTGAACCCGGTTATGCCTGATATTGTCGGCACCAACTATTTTGCAGTGTCAGCATCACTAGAACCTGCTATTGATTATACGCAGTACTTACCGAACATGGATGTTTCCAACCCTCAATTCACAATGACTATGGTCTAGGTTTAAAACCTGCTTTGGAGAATGTTTTGAAACTAACAATCACGGGGTGATTGAACAGGTAATTTCGCCTAATGTTGCTGGCATGTAAAGTAGTCATTCATCCACTTTTACAGGGCTGGTTTCTTATCTGGATCGCTTGATGAAGAACAAACATTGGCCGACGTTCACATATGGTGCACACAGCATGACAAGTACTCCTGCCTCTGTATCAACTATGTATTCTTCCAAAAAACCAACGCCCTTATGTGGAAACCTTCAAATGCTTCCAGGTAAACATTCAAGAGCGTATTTTGTTTATGAACAAAGGATTTGGGAACCTCAAGGCAGCAAAACAATTTAACTAACCACATTCTCAGAGGAACTTTGAATAATAGAAAACTCAGCAGTGAATATCAAAGTGGGCGAATAGAATTTCCTTGCAGTTGCCAACCTATAATAATTCAGAGATTAATGCCCGAAAATAGCGAGGGACCAAAAAGATGCAATCCTAGATGTTTACAAATTAGAATTCAAAAAAGAAAGGAATCACACGTACATAGAAGCTAAATGACAACAATTTTATAGTTCCGAATCTAGATATCCAAATTTCAGACTGCTCAAGCACATTTTTCAAATAATAAGATCATTAATTTGTTTACTTTTCATGTTATTGAATTTGATTTCTAAGATCTTGTCTCAATTGGTATGTAGACTATCAAGTTCATTCGGATCCTTTCATCATTTTTGTCAATGTCCTGACATTTTGTTCAGATGTATCTGAAATGGTTTTCGATCTTGAAGAATTTTTCAGTATTTAGGTCATTACCTCTTGAAAACCACCCTTGCCTAGTATTCGAGGCTCACAGGTAATGGGACCGTACTGTGGCGTTAAGCGTATTGCTTAGTCGCCGCTGTTGGTCATTGTCCGTTAATCCTGAAACCATATCTATTTCTGAAAATCCCGTTCCTATGTGAAAATATTTAAAGCCTTCAATGGGCTCCAAATTCCCCAAGCTGCTTTGCGCCGTGGGTTTTTCCCAAGCCACCCTTTTTCTGGCAAATGGTCAGTCACCCGTAGTATCCCCCCTACCACCCTGGGGTGGTTGTAACCCCGTCCCTGATTGGTTTCTACTATCCCCCTCTCTCTGCTCTCCGCGATCCCCCTCTCTAAATTTTCTTCACTTCCCCTCCAAACAAAATTTTCCCGTTTTTGGTTAACAGAATCTGGAGTCAGTTCTCTCCTTCGTTTTAGCCGGCTCTTACACTCTTGTTAACTTCCAGCTCTCCAGGGACCTCCCTAATATTGGCTGGGGTCCATATATAGTTATCACTTATCAAACTATTATATCATAGTTATCAAAGTGACTTCATTTTCCTAACTAAGTAGTGGCAAAGCAGCATATTTTGTGATATTGTTGGCTACCCTCGAAACCTCAACTTTGGCAGAAGCGCTCTAAGGTTCAGCAACACCTTTGATTGGTGTTGTTTGGTTTGTTTGCCCTTTGATGGTTCACTGTATCGACGAATACGAATTGAATTATGTATTTCCATACTCGTTCATTGAGCATGTACGCATTTATTTGAAAAACAGCCTCCATCAGTTAACTGCACAACTGTTTACATCTTCCTTGGATTCAACTTAACACACTTAGAAGTTCACTTTCTTCAGCTGAGTTATTAGCAATTCTTATACATTTCCCTAAGTCTTTTCCAGTAGGTTTATAACTACGAATGAACTTTTATTCCAATATTTTGCTCATTAAGAGCGCTTATGGGATTGTCTGAATTCCACTCATTTGCATCATTATTCTGTTTCTCAGGTACTTGGCTAACAAAGTGATGTATGACATCCCTTTGAAGATGCCCACTCCCACGTTCTTCGAAGTCTACCCTTACAACCACAATAACCACTCAGCACGCACGTATGGACCAATAGCGAACTATGCGTTGAGAAACAAGGATGAAATTTTTCAGTCGAAAAGAAAATTAGAATTAGAGCATAACGTTTTATCTTACAGTAATAGTTACATGAAGTTTTATGTTCGGAAGTATCCGTGCATTAAGAAAAACGAACCAGTCCCTTCGGCTGAGCCTTACAACAAATCACAGCCCACGGAAGGTGGTATGGGTGAAGTGGTTCGTTTGATCAAGACTAAAGAAAAACTGCTGTTGAACATTGGAAAAGAGAAGCAAGTAGTGAAGGTTGATTATGCGATTGATGATGTAGATTTGGATGAGGAAGACGATGTTGACGAAAATGATACAGTACACAAGGATTCCAACAAGGGAACCAGGCGGAAAAGAAAACCTACGATGAAGATGATTCAGCTGGAAGAAGAACGAAAAAGAGAGAAAGAATTGTTGGAGCTGGAATGGGCCGAGAAGGAAGCTGCTGTATTGAAAGAAACACCGCCAGCGCCGCCTCAAGAAAAAAAGAAAAGGCGAGGACGGAAGCCTAAAAGTGTGTTGTTAATGGAGCGACGGATTAGCGAGCTCTCAGATAGATCAACTATTAGGGAACCAACTCCTGAAGTTGACATTATAAGGTGTTCTAGTGGAAATCATCAGAGTAGTTCGGTGGTTAAATGTGCGGATGAAGTGAAAACAGAAATAACGGTGAAGAGTGATGAAAATAGTGCGCAGTTGATCAAAGAAGAACCGAGTTCGCCTGATTATTTCAGTGCTGAGTCCAGAATGGATATGGAGGATGCTAAGGAAGAAGCCATCGTGTGTGCGCCTGATATTGGGGTGGTGGCAAGTTGTGCGCCGTGCAGAACGACAGTTTCAACAATATCAACTCACGTCGCGATCGCACCAGCGGTCGTTCAAAGCGGTTCCAAAACGGAGAAAGACCGGCAAGATGAAGAGTTCAGGGAGGACATACCGAAGCCTTTCTTGGGATTTTCCGATGGAGGCGAAAACCTCGAGTTTGAAGAATGTGAAGATCCGGACAACGATGATCCGGATTCGATACATTCGAAGAAAATCCTCATATTAAAACCCAGGAAGGACGGCTATCCCCATTCAGGCTTGATGTGTCTGACTCCTGGGATCGGATACGTCACAGTTTTGGAGAACCTGCCAGGGCGGATAGTCATTTGTGACCCTGGAGTAGCTGATTTAAGGCAAACGTTTGAAAATCTTAATAGTGTAAATAATTGGCTAAATGCGTATATTAGAGGAAAAGTGACCATCAGCCCTCCGGACCTGGTCCTTCAGTGGATCCTAGTCAAACCAGGAATCCTAAAGCTCAAACAAGTCAAACCCCTTGACCCTGCGATCTTTTGGAATTCCGAAATCGTCATTACTCCAAAAGGTATTGTAGATAAGAAGTCTCTGGAAAAAGCGAACGCTTCGAATTGCTCAATGTTGAAGAAACAACTCAACGAACACAGTGTGTTCAGTCCATTTATTAGAACGCAACTTGCTATGAAGGAGGCTGCCACCAAGTTGTTGCAAAACTTCGTGTCGAATCCCAAATTCTACTCGTCTCCTATGGTTCCAAATCCAAAAAGCGTGTTGAGAGAGTTACTTAAAAGGCAACTTTCTGAGGAAGAAAAGACCGATGAGGCGTCAGCACCGAAAGTTCCTGCCTTGGGTGACTCGTCTGTGAGTTTTGAGACTGCAGATGGATGCGTCACTGTCCACAGATTGAGTTCACTCGACTCGAGCGGGCCTCCGCCAAATAAAAAACCTCATCCACCCAATTCAGAAGTGAAAACCCACATCCCGATCGCTTATTCCTCGCCGGTTTTCTCTCGGTTAAGATCCCCTTTAGCGGTTCCCCGACTCTTGCCCGCCAATGTAAATTCTGGTGCAGACCAAACACCAAGAGATATAGATGTCCGCCACCAAGTCACCATTCGTCCTCTTCCCAACCTCACCAAAATCTCGCCTCCGTACCAAGTAAACAAGCAACATTCGGTCAAAATCCACAAATAAAACTATCGCTCGTCGGAGTTCCCCCCGAACTTTTAATTTTAGTCATCTTGGAATTATTCCATACCTCACCAAAACAAGAAAAGTTCCCCAACCCGTAATTTAATTAGGAACTTTTTCGAAATTTGGTCACTAAGTCAACTAATCGATTGCACTAAATGTTTTACAGTTTCTGTACATTGCGTCCAACATACCTACCTTTTCCATGATAATAATGTATTACCTACATGAGATCTTGTTTATCCTAAAAATTATCATTGTTATAATTACTCGAAACGTCTACAAACTAATTCACCATGATAACAGTATTATTATTTTTTCTTAAATTCAAGATGAGTCTGTTGTATACTGAGGTCGTACATGAGAATCCGAAAACGCACGGAACATTTTGTATTTCTCATGTATGTATCATTTGTATTGACAATATAAAATTTTCGAAAGCTCAATTTTGTAGGGGTCAAGTTTTATTTCAAGAAACTACTCCCTGTTGAATGTTTTCTGTGACTTTTCTTAGTAAGGAAAAACGTAACTTTGGTACATTGGCAATAATTATATTTGTAAATACTCAAATGTCCCCCGATTTCGTCCAACTTGAAGCCTAACCTTTTTATATGTTACTGTAAATTTTGCGCAGGTTTATTTATTCGTTTTTTTTTTTTTTTTTTTTTTTCAACGATTGTTTCATTATTTTCTTTTGCGAATTGTAGTAATTGTACTCTTGAGTGCGACTAGTTCACGAAATTACTTTTCGCATAAGACTATTATAAGACCTTAGGTTACCTACGAGTTGACTTGTTAAAAACCGAAAGATCCTTTTAATTTAAGCCGTTTAGATGTTAAGAGCATGAAAAAATGACTGTTGATCGTATTTCATCAAAGGTAAAAATTTGTTCAATTTCCCCCTGAAAGTGTGATATTAATTTTAACGTCTTGGTTTACCCTTTATGTCGTGTTTAAATGTAAATAAACCTGTAAGATATCTTCGAACGAAATCGCTTCTACATTTATTACCCACAACCATCAAATAAAAATTATTAATATGCATCGAAAGAATGCCTGGTGGGAGTAGTTATGACGTATGCACATACGCAGCTGACTTTTCTTTTATTCTTCTTGTTCAGAATATCTGATGTAGCTTAGGTACTTTTTCCCTACTTGAATACTGGGGATTCTGCTGCAGACATTGATGAGAAGGAATCCAAAATAAATAGCATTAACTCAACTTATTCGATATAATCGAGCGTTATTCGATATTAATCAATGAATTAATGGGAGTCCAGGAGTTGAATTTGAAGCATGGGAAAACTACACCATTGGAGGCTATCAAACGTGTGCAATGTTTTTGCTGAGCAATTGTCAAATTTCAGACACAAACGAGTTAACATGTACCTAATCTGCTGGAATTTCATTGGTATTATTGGCACATTGATTCAGACAGAATGACTACTTCAGCCTAGTGATGGGATATCGGTACCCCAGTATCGATTATGGAATCATAACCCATATTGGTCCATAAACATCGATGTATTGGCTAGATATCGATTTTCCTGTTAATACTTTTTTCAACCATCCAATTTGTATAGGAATTTGTCCAATTTTTATCGGTATATTACTGACAAAAATGTAATCAAACAGGAGGTAGGACATTTAAAACTTTATGCACGGAAAAATGTACTTGAATTTCGTAAATTGAGTAGCTGAACAAGTTAGAAAAATTGTGAAAATCCACTAATTCATTTGTTTGCCAGAATTTTATTTAGGAAACGTTTAATTTGGTAAACAATTTATAATTAACGTTATTTTTGTCGAGATTATGCTCCAATTTCGAGACGCAAATGGTGACAGTTTTGACAGTTCCAACAGTTACAAATCTGATTCATCATGATCCCCACGATCTTTGATGGTCAAGGAAATCGAGGTTTTTCCAGTGGAAATGTAGCTTTTTGACGTCGAAGTGGGTATGGCTCTCACGGGATTTCAACAGCGATGCAAATAAGAACTAGCCACAATTTATGTGAGTTGTATATTAAATTCACACAAATGTTTTGGGAAGATAATTTTTCACACGAAAACTCCGATTTTTCTCGACCTGAGACCTTGGGAAATTGGATTTATAACAGTCAGAGAGAGAGTCATAAGTCACACTATTACATTCAGAGCAAAACAAAAACAATAAAACCAGGTGAAAAGAGTTAAGATCTAAAGACTTATCGATACTACCTCCTTTAGTAATGAATATTGCAAGTTTTGAAATACGTTTAAATACTAAATCGATTCTAAATTGAATAAAAATATAATGACTCGAATGGGTGGAGAATTCTTGCTCGAGCAGCGACTGAAAGGATTAGCTACTACCCCCTCCTGTCGGCAAAAGTAAAACTTCCGAGGTTTGTTGCTCAACTAGAATGAAATGAAGATCGTACAAAATTGGAATCACGAGGGTGGGTTGAAAATTATAGGTCGAGAAAAACACGTTTTAGCATGGAACATGAGGCGAGATATTATATAACATAAGAATAATGTGCTTCCTTTGGTATTGCTCTAGTCTGTCCCCGCATGCAACTCTATTGCAACCTCCCTCACATATCGAAAAAAAATATCGATAGTTTTTTAAATGGACCAATGAGAAGGGCAGGATAGAGACTCAGAAATAAGTGTACAATCGATATGTTCGTGATCCATTCTATTTTTCCAACTGATCTATACTTTACTAAAAGGATTGATTTAGGATATTTTTTGTTTTTGAAATGCGAGCGAAGCGAACATCCATACCAGCAAAGTAGACAGAACACATCCGAAAGTGTGGACCTATATCGATAGGAGACTAGATATTTTTCGATATGTGTGGGAGGTTGCAATGGGGTTGGGTGTGTGGACAGACTAGAACAGAACCCTTCCTTGTATTTAAGTTAGTGGTGAGGCATCATAAGCGATATAATCCTTTATAGTTCTGCGAGAACCTGAGCTGAGTGTCCTCATTTACATCATCAATCTAACAGCATTATTACGATAGTTATATTTTAGTCAGTAAACCACGGAGATCAGTAATATTAAGCCACATCCGTCACATCGGTAAAGACGAAATAGCAGACGAAAATAGCAAATTGAAACCAGCAGAATGATAAAAATTGGCGAAGGGAAAACCGCTAAGTTAGCATGGCTAAAGCATGCATGTACAATGTTTTTTATTTTCAGCCGCACTAAGCAGTAAACGGCCCTAGGCTCCTCTTTGCGAGACAGGATATCATCATCATCTAAAGTCCATTTTAGCCATCATCTATGGCCAAGTTTTGTACCATTTATCTAAATGAAGTTATTGACAGTCAAAAGCAGTGCAATCTTTATGAAACACCCTGTACATTGGAGAATGATTCGATTTAGCTCCTGAACACCTAATTGAATGGTCTAGTAGTCATTAGTTATTTAATCAAATATATAGAGCAGAGGTGGCGAACAAGTTCGACAAAAAGAGCCAAAATTTTAAACTGTGAGAGTAAAAGAGCCACACCACACAAAAGCATGTAATTTTAACAGCAATATATTAAACACATAATATATTATGCTCAGTCAGGTGTTTTTTGTTATCTTGTTGGGATGATAATCTCAATGGGATTTCTCGGATCTTATGTGAGCCAAAGGAGGGGGTTTCCTCAAAGTCATACAGGAACATTGACTTTCAGAGGGGTTTTACCAGAAGTCACTTTGCAGGGGGTTTTCCTAGAATCTAGAAAGTACTCTGAACTTACACCTTGAGAGAGGTTCCCCTTTCCACTAACATGTGACATAGGAATGAGTATCGAAAGACGAGGTATCTAAAACAAAATCCAAACTTGGCAAAGAGCCACAGCATACAAAATAATGATAAGAGGCAAAGAGCCGCATTCATTTTAACCCGGAGCCGGGTGTTGGCCACCCCTGATGTAGAGAGAATGTATACCGACGAATGAGCCTCTTGTCCACCAAGTACTGCATCCCGTCACATATTCGGATGGCGAAATGGCAGAGGGAGAGGACGGGAAAACTGGTACGGAGAGACGGCTCTTTCAGACAGTAGAGACTTTTTGGTGGACGACGAGTTGCGGCGAGCATTTGGATGCTAACATTTCCATGACGAATAGCATCAAGGCTACCGGCTGTTGAAGTCACGTTTAACGTGACGTCAACATTCATCGGAAGTTGTATAATGTCGTTATTGTGGATTAAAGTTTGTGTTATTGAGTTGAAGTTGTATTTTGTGGATTGTTGACAAACAACACGGACGTTCGTTATTGCTACCGCGTGCAAAAAAACTTGTACAATGCCAAAAACGGAAGATGAGAAATAGGTAAAATGGGTTATAAATATGGAAGGTTATGTTACTGCCGACTCGTCAAGGAAAGACGTATAGGAGAACCGCTTTCAGACGGTTTGTCATGACGGCTTGCATGACGGACGGGAGGTCACACAGGTGCAGTCTGCATTTTTCTCCAGACGGTACCGTCAACGTCGTCGCGTGAACTGCACCAAAAAGTCTCTATTCTGAGAGCGAAGGGACGCTAATTCTGTCACGAGCATCGCGGCATTAGTATCAGTAGTAAAAGCAAAGCTTGTCCCTTGGCGAGGCGAGCACCGCCGATTTTTCGACATTAGTCCCTCCAACTCCTCCTCTTCCGTCGTGGATATCGAAATTTCCAAGATTTGCAGCATAAATAGAGCAAAATTGTTGTCTACGACAAAGAGTAGACAACACCTACCTTCTATTCGTGGATTCGCTATTCGAATGGCTTCAAAGATTTCTATTTAGATTTTGTTTTCTCTCATGTTTTGTTTGTTTCACATCCCCCTGGATCAATTCTAATATCCCTTTATTAATGAAGCCTAAATAACTCAATAATTTCGACATCTGTCAAGCCTTCACAAAGAATGCTGTTCATCACACACATCCCTTCTCCAACATTTCATCAAACACGAGGAAAGGCGCATAAATGAATTCTCCGGCCAAACTTTAATCACAAATAAATATTCTTTATTTCTTCATTTGATCAACACTATAATATCGTTTTCATTATTTTTTTTTTCTTATATTGACCAAATATCACCATCATCACATCGAGGTGTACTTTTTTTTTCAATAACACAAAATCACATGGTCACTTATGCAATAAACGCTTTACCAACATGTAGGCAAGAAAGATAACAGTAAAATTCGCTTAGAAATAATAGTAAATAAGCATAATAGTTATTATAAATTGAGAAATGCGATAGAAGTTATTTCCACTAGTGTTCTTGTCGATTTGGGATTGAAATATTGAAATTCTTTTGCCATGTTATAAACCCCAAGGATTCACGAGTGCAGATAGGTTACATTTACAGCAGAGCGCATATCAACACTAAAAGTGCTCTATCTGTAAGTCACATAGGTATGCATAGAATAAAAAGTTGAATGTAACATTTGTCTTGAAAGCATACTCGTATACGTAACAACATTTCGCTTGCCCCAAACAAACTATTAAGACTGCTTCCAGACATTTTCAGAAAGAAGTTTCAAGCAAAACACCATGGGGAATCTAGTATTAGCGACCGAAACGAGCAGTACACCAAATAACCCGTCAGGGTACATTTATTCAACACTACAACCATTTTGTGTGCGTTTCAATTCTAAATTTCACAATTAGAAACGTCAGGAAAGAACCATGAAACATGCGAAGATGTAATGAAATTATTGAGATTCTTAATAACAATATTTTGATAACGTCAAATCGGAGAGATTACAAAGTCATTTTCAATGAGAACACTGAAATGCGTTATCTATGAAGAAGGCATACACGGAAATATGTTCATAAAGGTGGTATGCCTGTATTTGAAGTAACGATATAAACTATAAAAAATATGAAAAATGATTGAAATGGGTGGAAACCATCTTAGGTAAGAGTTCAACGAAGGACCCCAATACATATTTTCTCCTTTGGTATAATAAATTTCTCTTGGAACTTAGCAATAATGAAATGGGATATGGAAATAGCTGGGAAGCTCCTAAAAACAAACGAAACGTTTTTGAAACTATCAAGTTTGAAGAGTTAACTTGAAGATATATTGTTGACAACAGAAGGCAACTGAATATGTTTATCAGGCTGCCTATCTTTCAGATCTGATAATAATGAGCGGACAATGAATTCTAAATAAGGGTTACAACGCCTACCTGCTCTAACTGAAGGTCATGAAACAAAGTTTTGAATGGGGTAACAATTCAGTTATTTATCAGTGTACTTGTATAAACTCGCAGTTAGGCAGCCTAGGCTTCTTAGTATGAATTGAACTGCAAGGATAATTCTTTCAAGACGAATATTAAGACAATTTGGACGAGTTTATCCCAAAGATTTGCCTAAAAACATTCCAACTTCAACTATAAAACTTGACTTGGGAGATTTTTATCATTACTCGCGCGGGATGTTTATTTGTAGTTTAAGATAAGATAATAAGAGTTAAACTTGAGATTCAAAGAGTATCATAAGTAATCAAATAATTCTTGACAGATCTCAGAAGTACAGCGACGCTGAGTGTAGGTCGTGATCATATGCCTGACCACAAAAGACTCCCCAACCTTAGTGCTCACTATTCTGTAAAGCCAACTCTAGTCAATTCAAGAAATTGAAGCAAAGAGCCGCTTCAAAGGACGCCAACTTATCAAATTACAATAATTGTTATTGGAGGGTGTTCGGTGAGGTTTGTAATATTGAATTTAGGGAAAAACTCAACCTATAACTTCAAATTCTTTAATATCCAAACTTGGAACTCTAAATAAGAATGATTCAGAGTTTAATGAACAAATCAACCTTCCAGGCACCAATGTTGAGAACATTTCAAGCCTGCAGCAACTCGCCTGCAGAATGTCAATTTAGTAAGACCTCGTTTCGAGCACGTGCCAGATCTCTTCAAAACATGAAGCGAATGCAATAAGAAAACTTGAATTGTATGTTGATGATTTTATAAGTAGCGATATATGGAAATGAAACCCAATTAACACAAAAGAGGGTATACACGTGTTAATAAAAGAGTACATGCAACGATCATACACTAGGAACAAATAAAATGGTCAACATCGCAACGGAGTGATCCAAGATCCATTCAATAACACCTCTGACATTCTGTTCTATTGAAAAGGTTGTGATGAAGAATAACACCAAATATGGGAATCATTCATCCCAAATTATGGGAAGATTCTGGGATTTTATTTGGACTTGGTTGGAGTGGAGGAGAAGAGGGTTAGGAGGTTGGAAAAACAGCCTTCTTAGACTGGACAACTGTGGTTAAATTCCATTGTAAATCGCAGTGCTAGGTTATGCTTGGTAGAATGAGTAGAGCACAGTAGAGGACCCATCTCTTTATGGCAAGGAATGTTCTAATAGCGTCCATCAACCATCCACCCCCACCATGATTTCTGTCCAAGTTCTCAGAAAACGAAAAAATCTCTACAATAGTGAATTCCAACCGTCACCCAACATAAAGAAACGTTTGTCGATTGGTGTATCATCAAATTTCCTGCTAAAAACGAGGACTCTGCAGCTATCACCTCCACACATGAAATGACATCTGTTTCGAACAAAAAGTGGAAATAACGTTTCTAAAGCACACTCTATTTTAACGTATAAACTTGAATATGAGGTTACACCGAAACATACGAGGAATGTAACAAAGAACATAATGTCGGTAAAAATTATGAACTAAAAGTAACATAAGACAAACAAAAAATACCTCAACGAAACACAATATGCCACCAAGAATTGCAAAAAAACAAAGGAACAGTACATCAGCAGTTAGGTATGGTTCGTATCGAGATTTCAAAAAAATATATTTTCGACAATGCCCATTAGACTAGGCCTAATTGCTGTTAAATCCAAAGGAATCTACTTTTTTTCGTCTACCCTAAACATTTTATTTTTGCTTACAAAATTTCAAAAAATAATTTTGCCTTCAATCACTGATTGCAATTGCAACAACCAGAATCGCTTCGAAATCAGGTAACTCAAAGTCACGAAACAAAACCCAAAAACACTGCAACTTTTTTTTCGGTTTCATTCTCATCAGTCAAAATTAAAGTTTAAAACAGAACACCTGCCGAAGTATCGAAGGGACCTAATAATTACCTAGACGAAACTATTTCAACGATGGTAAAAAATTTCAACGTGGCTTTACTCACTTGAACAGTGAGTATTTTTGCAGGATTTGAAAAACAAATATCTTAATATCTATTACCAAACCTTTCCATGCAGTGAACGATAAAATGATATGTACACATTGAAACCTGTTGATCGAAATTTGAAGACTGTCAAAAACGTTTTACTGAAATTGGGGTTGGTACTTAATCTACGTTGGAAGATGCTGAATGAGGCTTTTATTGTCATTTTATTAATACAAGTGTCATATTTGAAGTGAAACAACCGGTGAAAATGTCATGATCTCTTTGAGATTCAAAATGTTCTAGCCTGGCAACTCGGTGCACACATCGGCCTGCCATACTTAATTCACGGTGATTCGTAATTAATTGTGATGTTTTCAGGATGTAGGCGGTCAGAAGTCCACCACAAACGGTGGCAACGTTCTTGAGGTCCTTAAAATCCTTTCGCATTTCAATGTACCAAATAGCAGAACTTTTCTTAGACCACTTGAAGTCTGTATAATGAAGAATGGATTCAATATCTTATTCAAAGCTTCACGCATTATGAGTACTATGGGAAACTAAAACTAGATGATTTGTTCACTGCCATCGCTTTGTAAATTTCATGTACATCTTGGGTATTTAATCACATTGGAGAAGTCATTTATGATGATAACTACCAATTCAAAAGCACGAATGGATTAGGAAATTGAGTTTGCATTGTCCAGGATGAATTATTCTCTTCATTGTCCATCCAAAAGATCTACTGAATCAACACCTGTAATGAGTAACTCAAGGCAGGCAATTTGAGGAAAGAACGAAGCCAAACTAGCGTCTCCATTTCGCAATATCGACATAATGACAATCAGCATAATTACTAAGCCGGCATTATGATCCGTTTAAGTTAGTAATTACTGGAGTAACACTCACGGGTATGATTAGGTTAAGGTAAACCTAAATACCCTAGACCAACTCCTTGCACCCAAGAATTTGGATCATCGCACAATAACAAGCCTTATATTTCGTCATATACTGACTCAAGCACATACAAAAAAAGCTCAATTGTTGCCGTTTGTTGTTGATTGTGTCAACACTCGTTCTTTTTTAAAGCGTTTAAACGAAAATCTAAATGGCGAGGCGATGTATTGACACCTGAGGCATGTTATATCTATCTAAATCTTAATAGGCACGGACAATGGGTTTGGTACATTTCGAATAACTATCACAAAACAACAAAACATCATATAAAACTCCCCCCTTTTTTTTCAATAATCCAAAAAAGCCTACAAATCGATTTTTGTAACAGGTTTGCATGCGGGCAAGGAACAGTTTTTCCCATCTTCCGAAACAAAATTAACATCAATTCCATTATAGAAATTGCAAAATAAACAATAATTATCACGAGTTAACCAAGTTGTGAGATTAGGAATAAAAATAGCTCATTCTAAAAAAAAACTGGCTTTTCATAACCTATTTACAAAAATTTACAACGTAAAAGGTTTTGTGCAATTATCCTACTCTAAAGAAAATAAAGGGGAAAAAAATCATGCACTTTTTTTTAGTACCTGCTCAACAAAACTCAAAAAAAAAAAAAAAAAACTAATACGCAAATGATCTGGTGTGAGTAAGGTTTGAATTGATACGGTGCAAAAAATAATAATGAAATCAAATTAAAAAGTCGGTAATAAAGCAGGAGTACTGAGAAAAAATAATCATCTAAAATTTTAAATTGTTTTTAAATGGTCAAAGGTAGTTTTAAAAAATTGAAAAATTCAGAGGAATGGAGGTGATCACACGAGCACCTACTTTTTCATTTTATTAATAACTGGTTAATATATTAAACCAGCTATTCGAAAAGACACAAATGACGTAGTTTCTGTTGAGGTAGGTAGGTAGTTTCGATAATTTACAAATCAAGAATTTTTAACATCAGGCGAAAACAAGGAATGAAAAGGATTTTTTTCAACTTCCGAAACTCGGTACCTCCACCTCTCTAGAATTTCCTCAAAAAATTTTCACCAACAAAAAAAAAAAAATAAATAAAATAAAATAAAAACCAGTTATAGAAACCAAGTCAAAAAACAAAAAACCTAACGATATCGACATTGACATAAAATCATTATATATCAACAATATCTTTATCAATCAATCAGCCCCCTCCCCCCACCTAATTTCAAGGGAAAATGATATTTTCTTTAATGTTGAAACATTTAGTATAAATTTTCAAGGTCACATTAATTTTTTGTTGTAGATTACAAACTTGTAAAAACTACGTCACCTATTTGTTTGTTTTAAAAAAAAAATGTTTTGTTTGTCGATTAATATTACGTATGACAAGATTGAGTCGAATCCGGCAATCTTCATTCAAGTAAAGAACACCTGAAAAAATTTTTAATCAGGCGGTTAACTTGCAAAATCGGGAGGTTATTCAGAGTAATAAAATTATAACTGTTTGGAAAACATAAAAAATATTAGTTCATAGGCTAAATTTAGTAAGTGTTCAAAAACGAAATTAAATAAACCTTAGGTTAATACGAGAAGGGAGCATGCAAAAAGTTAATTTCACTGATGTCCTGAAATATTGTGTGAATGAAAATTTTGTAAGTGAAAGAAAGAAGAACATATTGGTGTTGAATTAATAAGTGTTGATTGTCAGGAAGATGTGAATATCCCAAGATAAATAGACATTCTTGAGATGTATAGAAAAGAGGAAGAACTAGAGAGAGCGTGCATCGACAAAGATTGCATTCGCTTTGCTGGCTAAGTATTATGTACACGATGTAAAGAAAAGCGATGTAAAGTAAAATCAGGGAGTACAACATTTATTGGAATACAAAAGTTTTGTGGGGTTTACAAAGTTTTTGAGTGACAATTAAAAGGGTCATGGAGTAACGAAGGAATATTTGCTCCAAAATCTGCGCTACACTCAAAACTTGGTCTTATCTGATAGATGCAATTACTTGATTGGCTAGGTGGAATAATTTTTAAAATGATAAAATCTCTATAAAAATGGTTTTCGAATTCTGTGAATCATGAAGATGAACAAGATCGGGCTCAAATCAACGATTTCTGGGTCCCTCCCCAACCTATTTGTATCTTTAAAAACGCCTGTGAAGAGGAATTTGCAATATCGAACCTTTAGTTCGTATCAAACAAGTATTTAGGCTTGAATTAAAGTAGTAATATTCAGCCATGAACCACCACGAACTAAAATATTCGTAATGTAGGTGTGGAAACCCATTTCCTCGAAGAAAATGGAAGTTGATGAAAATGTTGAGTCTTTCTAACAACGATGGACCGTTTTTAAGGTTCGGGAAACGTCAGCTTAACAAAATTTCCCCTCCTTTCCCAAATTGCACTTGATTGGTCGTATCGGCCACTCCTAGATTTCTCGACCAATGGGACGCAAGCTCCCTTTCATATGTGACCATTACAAGCTGTATCTCCTGCGCGGTGAATGCAAATAGTTTCTCTCCAATGCCCTTGGCAGCAGGGCACATATCAGCGGTCACAAATCAATTGGAAACGCTGCAGAAAACATTAAATCTACAAGAGATAAATTTAGACCCGTTTTGGCTAGAATTTTAACCGGGAGCTGCACACTGGAGTTTCACAATGAATTTTATAAGGATTTGTTCTGTGAAACCAGCAAACGTGGAACCTCAAAACACTGTCTCCACTGACAAGGTAGCTTTTCTTGCCCCTTACATGGTAGTAGAGTATGGCTTTGATTCATAGCATTTCACGCATCCTATTCGATCCAACCGCCTCTTCGCACCAAGATGCAGAAGGGTACAGGACATGATGGATCGTTTCTCTCTTTCCAAAGTTCAGACATCACCTTTCAGCAAGCTGGACAGCACTGTACAGGTGATTCAGGTGTGATCACCGCTTGGACGAAGAGTCTTCATTCTATCACCATAGTAGCATAATGTGGTATCCAACCTTACCAAATATTGCCTAGCAATGGTCTTCAAATGGCCTCATTATAATTAGCCAAGACCTGCCCAAATGCCCTGAGCAAAGATTCCATCACCCAATAGAGAGAGATTCTTTCTTCCACAAATTTAAGCAAGGTTACCGTCCGTCCTCCCTTACAGGCATTGAATCCATAATCAATACGTCCTTCGGAAAAACGAGTAATTCCATCATAATGCCCCTCATAACTCTAAAAAATCCTAATTTTGCAAAAGGGTCAACTCAATGGTTCAAGTTAGCTGGCAACAGATAATGTTTTGTCTAGACAGCTCCTATGGATCGTGAGAAAAACCCTGTACATGATGGGCCATATCTACAGGCAAATCCCCAAAATTTACAAACACCTCATGTAAGGAGACCTGATGATTATTACAGCTCAATAATGTCTTTTGAGTAGTAATTTTTTCGAGTTTCCAGACTAATTTTCATGATACTTTTTTGTTACATAACAGTCTTGCACTAGAAACAATATGGTGAATCAAATAGGCAACGCATACTACCGTCAAATATATTGTGAGCCTAAGGATCTATCAGATATGATGAGCACGGAGGGAGTCTAACGGGATCAGGCTATAAATACATTTTGTTTCGCTGCAATCTAAAATGCTGTCAAAATCCTTTTTGGCAGTAAATAATTCATAAGTAACGTTTCTGGTAAGCTGATGTAACCAGTGAATTAAGTATCATCTAACCACAAGATGCATCAACTGTAACCTACACAGGGAACTAACAACAAAGCCTATTTTACAAAGTGTGACGTTTTAGCTAAAGCATATAATACATTAACCTCCTGGAAAGCTATAAGCCAAGAAGCGAAGCAGCAGGAATTGAAATGGGAAGACATTTCCAAAATCACAAATGGCTTCAAATGTTTCAGAAATTGATCCATTCGTGTTCGCTCACTTCTCATCACTGGAAGAAGGAGACAATCATACGAAAAACACACTAGACGGATCTGTGAAGTGGTGATAAACACTTTTTTTCGGAATGAAACGAAAAGAAAGTTGGTCTGAAATTCAAATAAAGGGAAACTAAACAATCAGTTCATGCAAAAGCACATTACGTTACACTCGGCCTTGACGTTGAACGTTTTTCTGGGGAACAGTCTACACCTTCTGAAAGTTAAGAGCTTCGCCAAAACAAATAGACATGAACAACAACATGCGACAAACAACTGTTTTAACAGAAACAAAACATGAATAGGCATTCATAATTAACGAGACATCCTTCGTACGTTGAAGATTAACAACTTCAAGCATACATCAGACTTATAAAGTAGATAGGTACACATATTAGAGACCATAAGCTGAAATAATAGACCATCCAATAACAAAATCCTATTTGTTTTTTTAGTTTTAAGTTCAACGGAAAATTTCAAAGTTGTTCAATACTTTTCGACGGAAGACAGTGGCTTTGAAAAAAAAAAGTGGTAATAGGGCCTGGAGATAATGTAATAATTGTAATAAAGACCCATATAATTATGGATATTATATGTAATTGCACGGATCTTAAATAAAGTCTGGAAGCTGTGCAGGTCAATGAGTGGTGATATCATAAAAGTCTTATCCCAGCATAAATAAGATCGACATATTTTTATGTTGCTCCAAACTTCCAAAATTAACAATCAATCAAAATACCACAGAACTGCATGTTTTTTAAACCTTTATTGTAAGTAGGCACAGATAACCCAAATTAAGAAAACTTTCATGAATTTCAATTAAATCACTTTTTTTGAAAGTAAGTGATTTTCAAGGAACTGTATGAAGAACTACCACTGAAACGGTTTTGCAGTGGTTTTATGGGCCTTGAAGGTGTGTGTAGTCACAAACGGATTGTGACGTCAGATAAATTACATCTCTTCAAAAAGTTGAAAAAACCTACTGCAATACCACCGATTATCATGGACGGAAAGTGGAATATCTAAAATAATCATCATCATCATGCACAAACGAATGAAAAAATAATAAGTACATTTTCTGAACGGATAGATCTAAGAGACATCTTTCGGTAGATATGAGTGAAGCGAATAAAAATTATTATTTCAAATCATATATGTGTGCATGATAGAATCTATTCCATACTGGTGGAGAGGGGGGGCACTACCCTGTATTTGTGAATCTTTTCCACCTTTTTAATATGTAACTAGCCAACATTTTGAGCTTATAAGTAATTAAGGAAAGTGGATGAAAAATGAAGTTGAAAATTCGGGTTTGATTGGGTAGTTTTCTTTAGCGATAACTACTGCTCATAACCAGAATATGGTCGATTAAGTCATAGAGTAGCTGAATAATTAAGTTCAAGTTAGATAATGTACAAGCCGAATTGATTACCTCCCTTGAATTCGGTACTTATTGATAAAACACATTAATTCTAAGATCATTTGAAGAAGAGTTTGAACGATAACAAACTTCATAAAGGTTACCGCTTCTTCGAGGCGAAAGAACGACATTGTTAACTTAGTACAATAACGAGTACCAGTTCCCCATGATTATAACTGGCGTTTTCGTAGTCAAAAAAGAATTTAATCAGATTAACTTGAAACTCAAGTGAATCTGCTCGTACTATATCGCCTTAACTGTACTTAAATAAGGAAATCAAGCTGATATTGCTTGACCTTCAATATAGTACTACTTGAGGAAGAAAAATTATGGCATGTATCGAGATTGAGAGTAACAGAATATAAAGTAAATAAACCCAGTTGATAACCTTGGCAAATATCAAACAGTTGGATGGGGTGTGATCGCTCCCTAACATCCTCTGGTATTGGATAACTCCCTTATCCAACTCTTAAATCCAACACTTAAAAACCAACATCTCTTCGATCATCATTACCTAAATACCAAGAACTTTCACCAAACTTTCCAATAGTACTTCATGTAAAGTTCTGAAAAAACAGTGTGAACCGGTATGTGAATTCTCAACCCGCGTTAAAAGATAACTGAGGAAAGTAAGCAATTTTCCTATGGTGAAACATTTTAATGGTTTGTTCCTTTGATGTTTGATGTGTTTTACGGTTTGTTCCTCAAGTATCCACATTTACAATGCACTAATCCAGACAAAGTGAACCATTCCTAAAATGATTTCTGACAACTTTAATCATTTTCAGAGATTACTGGAGTTACACCCAAGAGAAACTGGCAAGTCTTCTTATCAATGAAATCTACTCCCCAAAAATAATTATCAATAGTTTTCGATATCTCGACAGAAGAACAGAACTTTGTCCACTCGGTTAGGAAAATCAAACCTCTTCGCCTGGTAGTTTCCCAATCAACAAAACAGAATCAAATACGCTACAAAGAGCCTAACAAAATAGTTTAATCAATTCAGGAACATTTACCCCCAACCAATAACCCTAAGCTTTCTTCTGATCGCAAATTGTAGCATTCACCATGATAATACTTGTATTCCATAACATATTCCAGTGCATACACAATCATACAAATCCCAAAACACAAAAACGAAAAAGTGGCACAACTCCTTAGCAGAGATCATTTTGAAATTGCTGTTTATCATGTGCTTTCTTCCCAAATTACAGGAAGTCTACTGTCGAAGAATTGCGACATATTTCCATTACATGGAAATCGTATTATATTTTCCAAATCTTGTTTTTATGTCAACATCCTCGAACATCATGTATTTCATTATCTTTAGACATTCTGAATACTCTTCGTTCACTCTATTCAATTTCCCAAATCTGAAAACTTATAGAAGCTACCATGTAACACATAGAGCATTAACGACCAATCTTACCAGATACGAGGAAAAATAAACCAATAATAATATTCATTATATCATCAAATAATCTGTTCTGTACTTAAAAAATTTAAAAAAACGTGGGAAAGAAGGTATTCATGCGGAGAAAACGGGAGTTCTACATTATAACAGTAAACGTTTAAATAAGAGAAAAAAGAAAATGAAGGAAAAAATGCGATCATAAGTTTTTTAAACCCACATTTATTCACCAATACTGTTATAATTCAATAAATTAAGTTGTTCATTGAGAACGATTTGTTTTCCTTTTTTCAAAGCGTAAGATCACATAGGTTGTTTTAGGTACATTTTAAAGATGCAACTTGAAATTTGAAAAAAAAAAAAATTGAATACAATCCGGAAAAATTAATTTACTACAAAATAAATATAAATTGAAAAGTATTTCAACAATAAATAGAATTGGAATTAGTAAAAATGTGCGTATTATAAATTAATTGATTTTATTTATACAGTCTTAGAGAATCTGGAGGAGTGTTCCTGGGACGAAAGAGATCTTATAAATAATTGGACTGATTTGAACTCATTAAGATCGGGTAATTGAGTTCGAAATTGATAACTATGTACAGAAAGTGGTATTGGGAAAAAATTCAATCGAGAAATTTTACTCTTTAGGGAATGCAATTTGTGCGGTCATTGTATGCGATTTGTTTTCTTGAGTAAGATATCACAAGAGCGAACAGTCTGTTTTTAGCACCGGCAAATCGTCTGCCCCCTTTAGCGGAGAATGCGCGCACTACGCTATCTGCAGACAGCAAAGATAATCAACACAGTGACGATTGTATCTATGTATTTCCAATTTATATTGTTCTATCTCAAGATATTCAAGAATCCTTTCATTCCCTTCTACCTAGGCTCCCGGGACATGTTTCTTCGTTTGCTGGCTTTTATTTCTCAATTTTTTACAAATAAATGACCAATACCTTGTTGCAGACTAGATTTGTGAAGGTTATTAGTTAATTTGGGTTCATCATTGTGTTTCATCAAGCTTGAGCGTCCTTGTTTTCATTGGAACTGAAGCTTTCCTAACACATTCATAGCATGGTACACGTAGGTCCTTACTATGTGCTTGGCTAACGAGACAGCAAAGTTTGCTACGACGCTTTAAAGAATGTAGCAACGTTGTAGTACCCCAGCTCTTGGGAGGTTGGCAAGAACATTTTCTTCTACTCAGATTCCTCACTCTGCAAAGGTTGAATTCCCCAGCAAGCCTTGTTGTTCCCGTGCATGAATTCGGGTTCAAAGAATAGATCATTCACAGGTACATAGCCCAGTTGCCTGTGGTACTTACGTTTCTTCACAAAATTGCAAAGAATCTTTGGCTGATCAGCTTACAAAGCCGTTATCAAGACTTCATCAACCCGAATCTGGATGCATGGGGCACAATACAAAGGAGGATATAACCATTCACCTGGCAGATCTAGATCGATTGACCAATGGGCAAATAAGACTGATTCAACGAATAATGGACGTCCTTGAAAATTACTTATCAACCCAACATTAAAGATTAATGATGATTTCACGGATAGTATAAGATATAGTTACACTGCAGGTGGCAATTGAACGATCCACACTCATGTGATAACGAGTGAGTGACGGATTATGAAAAGATGACGTAGCCAGACCTACGTAAAGTCAGAATGAACCGTACAAGTACGAACAAGGATGTAAGTGTGAGGTCCATGGCATTGATCTTTCTGACGAAAAATTGACCCTTCTAGGAAGTACCAATAATTGCGGTCATTCCTTTGCGACAGGAATTCTTCTTCAAGCATATTTCAGTAGTCATCTCTACAGGATCTACAGAATTGGGAGGAGAACGCTGCAGCCTTTCATCTGCTGGATCTACCAATCTACTGAGGAAATACTGGACGACTGGCCTGGGATCATCGATCCACTCCATTCAGAACGCACTAATTCTTAAATGCGTTTAGTTAAGAAACCCAAGTGTGAATGTAAATCGGCGCAAGCAACTTCAAACCATTCGATTTAAGAAAGACGAACCCCCGGTACAACATGGGGATTGAAATTGCACATTCCCAAAAGAACTCAAATCATTTCAAAGTTGTCCTCCTTTTACTCCAATTGTGTGTCCAACACAGGAACAGGAGTGTCATATCAAAACTTCAATTAAACTAAATAATCATCGAATTAAACTCAGAATTCAATTGCATAAAGATAATCTGTATTAATAATAATGATCGATCTATAAAAAGAATGTGGTTTTGAACCAAAAATAAATAAAATGTTAATAAATAAAACTCAGGGAATGAAGTGGAGAGAAACTAGGGTAGTAATTAGGTAGTGCTACCAAAATAATCGGGTGGCAGTGGGTTTCTAATTTTTTTATCTAAATTTTAAATTCCATCTAAGAATTAGAGGAAGTTTTTGGTGTACGATAATACTTGGGAAGGAACATAGATGATATAAGACAGATTATGTTCAACCCAACCAACGGAATTTTGAATCCACTAGTGTTGGTTTTGAGCTATTAACATCTAAATTTTTGTAAGCCAAAAAGTTCAGAATTTCGAGTATTTATTTCGGTGGATACTCAAAATTCTGGATACACGAGAACACGTTTACCAGACGTGTCTTCATCCTTCCCAAAAAAGAAAAAATCAAGTACACGAAAACGTAAATACAAGAATGCGTTTTCAACAAATGTTCCTTGTTTCTCTTTTGATTGATAATGTACATGAACCTTACACTGGTTTGGTCATCCGTTTGGCTCCTCGGGAGGGTGGTCCTTTGGGTTTGTCGAATTTCTTGGTTTGTCCGGACGCAACATCAAGGGGCAGCGGGTGGAGGGCATCAATCAAACTCTCTTCCGAAACCTCTTTCCCCGAGTCAACTTCCATCTGCGAGGTAAACAATGTTGATCAAAAAACTACACAACTTTGCATGATTTTTTGACAACTAATATGAATTTTTGTTTATTCCGCTTTTATTAAATACATCGGAATTTGCTACCTATCACGTCCAGTTTTCCTGCAAATCTACATTTATGATGGGATGTTTAAAACTGGGAAAATAGCTCCATTCCGAACAGTGTGAGTTGGCACCCATAAAATCTTGCGAAATATCCTCAGCAGAGTGTAACATAATTTCTGATTTCTTGGCAACTGAATCTTAACCTCATCATTGCCAGTCATATCTTTTTCATACTAAATTTGTTCTGGTTTTTCATACTGTACTGTATTTTCAATTCTACTATTTCTTACATTTACCGATTGTTGTCGAAATACCTAAAACAATTGGTTCACCAAAATATACATCGAATGTCCAAAATTTACCCTCCCAATAAACCTTGGTTCAATTTCATTCAGGTTCATTTCTTATAGAACTGTACTAAATGATAATGGTTGTTTCATATTTAAAATGAATCATGAACCTCTGTCTTTTTACGTAGAATAGACAATAATTTAAGAATATTGTGGGGGCAGAATTGTATTCTAGAACAAAACATCTCAAGTAGATTTCATATGAGGTTTAGTCCAAAATTGTACAGTACTTACTTTTTTATCGATTTTGGCACCAAGTATGGATTCCACAGTTTCTATCAATGGAGCCTTGGAACTGGAATATAGCATTCTCTCTTTGATGGGACACGTGTAACCAGGCATCGAGTAAATAAAAACTGTAACAATGAGAGTAATCAATTAAGTAGAGTAATATCAACTGTAGCACACGAGATTCATTACATTTACAACGAATAGAGCAGACACATACGGTGCGAAATAAAATGGAATTAGCATATGACAATGAACTTACTCAGAGCGGATTTATTAGTGTTTTCGTGTTCATATTCAAACCTAAACACATGATAGCGGGCCGTGTCCTCCGGGACGTAACTTCCAACTTCTTTATTTGAGACTTTGGCGGTCATGTCGACATCTATCCTCTCGTTAGGAATATCTGCAATCCAAATGAGAATCTATATCAACAGGTGTTTTTCGTTACTGGTTGAACTATGGGCAAGTTCAAAAAGCTGCAGTAAGCAGTTGATTCACACACAGTATGTCAGCAGATGAGTTTCTCATGAAGATCAAAGAAGATTCAATTCAATGAAGATCATGTTAGGAACTACCTCATAGTGATCTACTGGGATGTGTGGAAAACCAGTCTTTCTTAAAGATCCATCATCAGAAACCTACCGATTAGTAAACGAACGTAGTTTACATCAGAAGACGCAGAGAGGCTGGCAAGCGATTCCTTTGCTGCTTCAACTAGGGGCATCGTTAAGCTACTCAATGTGCTTCCTGCAAGTAAAAATGGTTAGTTGTGTGTAGCAACAATGGACAGGCATCATAAGAGTTTCAAGCTATACAGATGAGAATGAATGTATGGTGTGAGTAATTTATGGAATCCAAAAGTAGCAGCGAGTAAGTGGCCACGTTCAACTTTCGCTGGCTATATTCAGATCTTCTACGCCTCCCATACAAACTAAATTAGGAAAAGCAGTACGAAGTTGTCCAAATAAGTAACACCATAATCAGGGAAGTTGTTTACTTTCTCATTCAATGCACTGGTCCACAACCCTGATTTACGAAGTTTGTATTCACTGTACATGTGAAGATACCATCATAGAAGTGTATTGCACGAATAGGTTACCGTGAACGCACCGAGACAATGCTACTAATGAGTGAACTAATACACTCAGTTGTCGTTACACCCAGATAATCAGCAATTAAGAAATGGAAATAAATGAAAACTGATTTCATTCTGAAAATTGTTGTTTAGTAGTTCACAAATTCATTGTCTAGTAGTTATCTATGCGTTACCAGATTGGACACCGCACATGCGTGTCTGTATAGCGAAACTGCAGGAACTTTTAGCCTATTTGGGTGTTTTAGTAACTTAGTAGTTGTAACCCCGTATTTATAACCGTTTGTGATAACGCCGTTTGTTTACCATCCGATTCTGTGGTTTCGTTTGTATTTTGTAGACAGATCTTTCCAGCAGACACTAATGATATAAGCTTTCGAGTTGCACTTGTCTTATATTAGGTTGTAACAGTAACTGTTTTTGATAAGCGCATACCAACAATTCTTAACCTTCGCGCCTGTGAGACACAGGAGTGAATCGGCAGTTCAGGGTTGGAAACCCCTCTGAACAGTGTAGTAGCAACGACATTCTACGATCCCACCGCGATAAGGCATGAGAGCCATCCATGACTCCCCTCCTTCATCAACTAGATCTTCTGAGTCACCCTCGGACCCTTCCTCAGAACTCCGGACTCCACATTACCTGATTATCATTCCTAAATGACTGATCGATTGTTATTTGTTCAATAATATTGCATTTTTATGTGAAATCCGGGGAGTCCTCATTTAAACCCATATGCCCGTATACACCTCATGTTCAACATATAAACCAATGTATCGAAGATAGCAGAATATTACCTTTCGTCTCAACCCCCACCAGCCGCATTGAGTCAGACAGCTGATTCATTTTCGCTTCCTCTTCCGCAGGACTAAGTGGCGCAGGCGCATCCTTCTGCTTCTGAATTCCAACCACGGAAAGATCTTCCTAAGATGTAGAATAATTTAATAATTAACACCTGTACCACTAACGTTTCCAAACAACAGATTAAAGTAATGGCTCATTTGTTTGAAAAAGGATTTTGAAAAACCCAATTAGGTAGAATATATCTGTCACCCCAGTGAATAAGTATCTAACTCAAATTTGGCTGTTTTACACGGGACCATTAATAAAACTTGAACCTTCTCCTATAATCAGGATTTTGTTGTGGACGAGTGAAGTTTGGAATGAACTACTACAATATGGTCCACATGACATGACTTTGGGCAGTTATGCACAACGAAGATGAAACAATTTCTCTGCACTCAGCACAGTAACTCATTTTGGGGGGAATTCGTCTTGGCCACTTATTCACCGGGGTTGCTAATTTATATCAATATTGAATAAGAACTCAATATTAAAGGACATGCCCACAGTAAACTCATGGAGGCGGAACCCAACACCAAAATTACTGAATGGATACTCGGACAAAACCGTTCGGAACTAAAAACAATGGCCATAAGCCTCATAACCGGCTTTGTACCCCTAAGGTCCCACATTCAGGATAACCCTATGCAGGTTAAGTGAGGAGACTGAAGAAACGGCATCCCACATAATATTTGAGTATTAAGCACTCACCTTTCGCAGATTTAAACTCTTTGGGGTACAAACACCACATTCTATTCACAGTGAACAACTAACTATCAAAAGCCTCAAACCTCTTAAGCTGGGTACACACCTGTAAAAAACTGGCGTTCCATAACTCCGTACCACTGTTCCGAACCGATAGACGAACATACCATACGAACATTTCACCGTTCTGTAACATCGTTCCGTAACAAATTTGTTACGGGAGGGCGATCGGTCCACGAGGAGTGTTTTTTTCAGTTTGTTCTCGAACCATGGCGACCTCACCGCAGCAAGTGGCAGCAGCCACGAAAATTTTCATTAATCACGTATTAAATTAAAAAAAAAAAAAAACACGCCGTTGGTGGATTTTGAACTTGTACACAAACCAGGAACAATACGGTGGGACCAGCATGCTGGCTGAACTGAAGTTTCAGTAGAACAGCAGCCTGTAAAAAATGTTACCCGTATGCACCCATCGGATTTTGAATATATTCTGAACTGGGCTAATAATTTCAAAAACCGAGGTTGCTGCAAGGTTGTAGGGAGAGATGGGGGCCGCTGGATGCGTGTTTGGAAGAACGGAACGAGCAAACCTCGAGTCCGTCCACACGTGTTCACCCCGTTCTGAACATCCCTTTGATGCGACGGAGAAAAACTGCCAACCGAGCGATCGGGGCCCGTTCCGTTCTTTTCTTTGATCAAATACCGCCCCGTTCCTCTCGTTTGTTACAGAACGGAGGAACGGAACGCCAGTTTGTTACAGTGAGTACGCACCTTTACCAAGGGGCTGAATCTCCTTGATTAAATGCAAAACTCCCAGGAAAGTACAATAAGCCAACAGGCTTCCATACTGGAGCCTGGAGGCCCTGAGAGTTTTAGCCCACATCTACATATTATGTCAACGCAGTGGAAATTGATCAAGATACTTTCAATCAGAATAAGAACGATTTTTTTTTCTTGTATCGAACAATATTTTCAATAAGAGTAGAAGATGATAACAGAGCTAGAACACTTACCGAAGAGGTAGCATGAAGCTCTTGGGTGATATATGCAGAACCGAACTCTTGCTTGAGTGTCGCCTTGGTGCTAGCGTACAACATTTTGTGTCGTACTGGCGAATCATCCGGTGACCAACTGATTAGCAACCAATCGTAGCCGCCATTGGGGTTTTTCGAGTCAAATCTGCAAAAAATATGTACTCCATTAAGTGAATCAAGGAAGAACACCATCGAGGCAAAATAAAATACAACTTTAGATATACGGAGTAATGACGAGTAACCTGAACCTTTACTGGTTCAATAACACGGTCGAGTTAAATTCTATCTAATATTCCAGGGGCCCAGAGTCAAAAACATGACTGATTTCATTATTTGTGTCGCATGTGTAAAACCTAAGTATCCCATCCACAGAGCGAATAAATTTTTGTCACCTTGTCAAATCCAATGAAATACCAAATGGCGGCCTTGTTAAGTACAATCAATTTGAAGGAATCTGACTGATTTCAATACTTCATGAAACTTGGTTCTTCTGAAGTGGGAACGAATAGAGGGACAATTTGAAGGTTGTCTGCCGCCATACAACTTATGGGAACTTAGCGGTAGACAGGACTTAACTTCCGAGCTTGAGAGACTTGAAAAATTACTGATTTTAATACTCAGGACTTGGTTCTTTTGAAAGCGGAATGAATATACTGAAGTTGTCTGAGAACTCAACATCAGACAGGTGTTGAGGTAGTTGCGTGTTAGAACTATTTTAATATTATGAGACCTCAGAAGTTAAGTCCTGTCTGCTAAGTTCCCATAAGTTATACGGCGGATGACAACCTTTAGAGCTCTCTATATTCATTCCCGCTTCAGAAGAACCAAGTTTCAGGAAGTATTGAAATCAGTCAGATTTCTTCAATTGATTGTACTTAACAAGGCCGCCATTTGGTATTCCATTGGATTTGACCAGGCGACAAAAATTTATTCGCTCTGTGGATGGGATGCTTCGGTTTTATACATGCGAGACAAATAATGAAACAAGTCATGTTTTTGACGCTGGGCTCCTTGTCCGTAATTGCAATGTAATTGGGTGGAAGTTGAATGTAAGTCCCTCCACACATAAGCAATTAAAATTTACGAAACCCTAAAATAAATTCAGAAGTGATCCTAAAAATGTATACACAAGATCATACATTTACTAGTTCCTAACACATCACATAATTTACATTGCATATAATCACATTTTTCGATAATGAAGTTAAATGACAATTCAAGGTCGTAAGCTTACTAGCTATGATCCCAATATTCACCTGCACATGATGTAAGACGGGACGTCATCTTGAACGAGTTTTTTAATATTTTTCTCAAAGTCGTCCTCCCACGTTCCTTTCGAGTCAATGTGGGAATTAAGGGTCAATTCCTCTGTAAAATCACCGAAATCATCAAAATATCATAACAAAGATCAACTATCAAAGTTGATCATTTAGACGACAAGAAGTGAGCAAAACTGTTGGCCTTACATAAAATCGTCTATTTATCATTAATAATTATTGAAACAAACGATCCATACCGTTTTCAATGACGACCTTGAAAATTCTGACTTTCCCTGAATGGCATTTGGCGAAAAACTTTTTCAATTTTTCATTAGCTGTAAAAGAAGAAACATTAATTAATCAAACTTATTTTTGGTTCAAACTATGGTAGCACTACTTAATCATAAATTCAAGAGATTTTCCAGGAAATTTGGATAACCGTTTTCAATAATGAACCTTTTTAACAGATCAAAAATAAAATTAATTTTCATTTAACCATCCAAATTTGTAGATTTACGTTTCAGGATAGGAATGTATAAATTTTTGCAAAAAAATAGGAAATAACTGTTTATTTTCCTAAACTAAAATACTGAAATTGGGTTGGTCACACTTTCAAGCCTCATGGGATAAAATATTTCGAAATCAGTTTAAAAACTTTTGAAATAAAAATAAACTTTTGCGTTTTATCCTGATATATTTAATTTTGATGTCTTGAAGTAAAGCGAAAATAATGTGGGGTACTACTGGAGTTTATGAAAAACCTCTTCAAAGTTGTGTGAGCAGTGTAGTATCTTCATTTATTCCACGCTTAAATATAAAATTTGTTTTGAAGATAATGGTATTTATAGAGGACTATCTAGGAGTTAATCCGATAAGCTTCCCCGAATTACAACTTTTTCGGCGTGACAAGAATTTACACAGGAACAAAATTGATCCGCAAGCTCCAAAACGCTAAATGCAAGTGGGAATTTTGATTTTCGAGACAATAATTCCTTCGGTATTGTTTATCTCCGAGGAAGATAGCTTTGCACAGTTGTTGAATTGCCTGTATAAACTCGGGAGAAATTATCAAACTCTCTAAGAAGATTAACTCAGATAATACGCGTTCACAAGGCCAAAGCCGGAAGGCTCCGACACCCGATGATAAATTTCTCAAGAGCTGTTAGTTGAGTAATCGCAAACACATCACAATTGACAGATAGATTTCCTGTTCGACACCTCTAAAAAAACCAACATTCTTCCCGTCATTCCCATTATTAGAAAGCTGGAATGTGAAATGCAAATATGATATTTTGCGACTTTTGTTTCGTATAATGGACTATGACTCAGATCAAACCTTGTGGTTGGATATTAAATGTCACTTATGAAGGATTTACTCATTATTATTTTGGTAGAAGTTTTATTTTTAGAAATAAATACTGTTTGGTGACTTTGTAGTGTTTTGTTAAGGCCAACAAGCCTCACGATTCTCGATGAAGATACACACTCCATTCTGAGTCACTTCTTCCCTATTGGTGTCATTACATTCATAAAAGATTGGGACAACTTGATCATACAATACAACGTACGGCAACGCTATCAAGTATCTGCAAAACTAAAGAAAAGTCCTCAAGTCTGAAGATTTCTGAAATTCCTGCTCGTCAGTCAAACCCACTACGCGAACGGTAATGCACAACCTTCAAATCCACCCTTAAAACTGTAATCACATCATTACCCTGACGCTTTCAAATTTCTTGGGCACTCTCAGAACAACTGATATTTTACTGAAGGAACAGTTTTCGAACTTTTTCAACCTGAACAGCAAGGGGAGCTGCTTCGCTTAATGGTAGTAAAATTGAAGATATGAATAGCGGCTGATACTACCGCCATTCAACATGATAATATGATAGAACTAACATATGGGTCATTTCAACATTTCGGTCACATTTGGGTATCGACTTTTCTAAAAAATTAAAAGTTGAAACTTGATCAATTTTCTTGTTCCTAATCAATCACTGCGGTTCTCTCGGCATATTACCCAAGTGAGCACACATAATGTTGAACCGTACTGCTGATACGCCATTTTGAAGAAAAAAACTTTTGTAGGGAGTGAGGTATATACTACTATTTTCCCCCCTCTCGAGCCTAAAACCTCCATGGGAATCGTCGCTCAATTCTTACAAATTAGGTGAGTGGAACAACACAAATTAGCTTAATTTTACCAACAGTAAATACTACGGTTTCCTTGCCAAAATCTCACTTGCTACAAGCAGAACTCACTCCCTACAATTTAAGGGGCTATTGGCTGGATATATTAAGGAGTGAGGTTATAGCCTTTCACCGCCTTTACGGGCCACAAATCAAGTGAAACTGGTTGAACCAAAGTGTTGTCAACGAACTTCCAACAACTACACTAATCGTCAACAAGTGCGATCAAGTTTCACTTGCCACAGTCAGGATGTTACTGGAGTAGGGAGTGAGAGTTAAGAAACCCACGCCTCCAGGGATGGTTTTCCCGGTAGAACTGACTGGGAAGGTCTAGGCAAAATCCAACCACCAGCGTTGAGACCATCTTGAATAAGGGATGCCCACAAAACAGAAGCAACTTCATAAACACCCTTTCCTGCCAGTTGGGGGCTACTTTTCAAAACACTGTAGGGAGTGTGGAAAAACCGTGTGACACTGAAATAATGGGCTGATAAGGCTTCTTGATTCGATCCAATTTTTTTCCTGAGGCGGATATCCATTGTAGATGGTATGTTCTTTCATAGTGCAAGTGGGGATATTACAGCCCCAATAAATAATTCGCTGAGTAGTGACGATGGAAGTTGTATACCTCTGCTCAGTGACAGCTGTAGGGAGTGAGAAATACGGACTTAGGTATTTTTTCCTGGGTCCTGTAGGCACAATTAGTACAGACTTTTCCATGGAACATGTACATCCGCATAGGAGACAATTTTAAAACACTTACAAAACTGTCTTTAGTTGAGATTTGACGGCAATACTGATTAGTGACATAAATGTGACCGAAATTTTGAAATGACCCATATATTGTAGCTAAGAGGCTAACTATTAACTACTAACCCACGTAGCTACATACCAAATTAGATTACACTCTCCCTCTTACTTTACTCCCAACCATATACACCAGCTAAGGGATCTTATAAGAACATTCAAAACATATCATGGTCAACAAATTTAAGTTACAGATACGAGGAAGCTATGTGCCACACCCAACTTAGCAGTGGTTTTCATCAATCTGCCGAGGAGGGCATTCGTACCAACTCATTCCTAGCTACCCGATATCACGTGTAAAGTTGGTATATACAAAATAGTAAAACAATACAGTCAAAACTTGGATCTATGAAGGAAATTCAGGATGCCCAAAAAGTAGTGGTATAAACACATGTATAAACTATCCTAGTGTAGCACGATCAGCTTCACATTTTGATGGATCATTCTACAAAATACCAACCCTAGTTTAGAACTAATAAATAGAATCGATGAACGTTGCATGGGGAAATTACAGAGAGCCGGAAATCAAAGATGCGACCCCAACTTCTCTAGATGTAGAGAGAATCTGCCATTCTACACGAATTAGAGGTTTGCATTATTTGACAACTGCGTGTTAGACACAGAGGTTTCCTTTTTAGTACTACTGTGAAACAACTACTCCTGGATGTCAACAGCACCATTATGTATTCACCCCATCCCTTTGTTCTGTGGGTAGGATGGCTATTTCACTAATTATACAATTCATTGACGAATTGGGGGAACAAGTTACTGTTGAAGGATGGCGTATACACATTAAATTAGCTATAAAATGGGATCCATCTAAGTACATTCGATCGACGCGGCAGAGTTATGCAGACGGAGCGATATTACCATTGGGCATCACCAGGTAATGGATTGTCTTCAACATAGAGAATCAGAATTACCAGATCCCTTGAAAGGGTAAGACCCTTACGACGATTCCGCCAACCGAGAAACTGCATCTTGCAATCTATCTCTACTTCATATTCCAATCAAAATTGTTATTTATGGTGATCTTTTTCATAAATTAAGTTGCACAACCAATTTATATGGATTGGTGCATACCCATTAACATAAAATTGGATTATATGATCTACTTCGGTGCAAGATGAGAGGAATTCCTGTGCCGTGATCCGTGGGCAGGAACATAAATATCTGAATTGGCCCATATCAAGTTCCAGCGACTAGTGGCCATATTAGACAATAAAAAGTAGAATACTAATTGTTGCATTCACGAGAAATTCGTCCAAATTCCAACAACTTACGTCTGATGCCAGTTTGGTGAGACATTCTGGATCCTCCGGTGCAGTTTACAGCTTCCACGAAGTCAAGACTTTCACCTTGAGTGCCCCGATAGGAAAATAAAAGTAAAAAAAAAATCTTCGAAAAGAAAAATTAGACGGTAGACTCCCCTCTACGACGGATGACAGAATTATTTCCGGTGAGTTAAAAATCAACGAAAGTGGTTGAGGGGTGTGTGAATATAGCGACCTTTTACAATTAATGTGAATGAGATAATTGATAGGGTCCTAAAAATGATTGAAAATTTAACGAGAACGAGTGCACTAACGAGAGAGGGGTGTGAAGGCAAATCGCAATTGCCATGGATCGTATAAACAAATAAAGATCCATGCGAATACGAATCAAAGAGTATAGAAGAGAATGGACACTATTAAATGCTAACAATGGAGAAATCCCTGACAGGCGGAGCTTGAAAGGGTCATTAAAGCAAGTTGAATTTTTATTAATTTATTTGGTTCAACCTCAATAAAGGCTTCCAATTCGGGTTTTGCACCGTCCACCGGTGTCAACACAGACTCCGTAGGGTTGTAGAAAAGATACTAGAGGCATTCGAAAACCAAGAAGTGTGTCAGGGAGTATGCTTAAAACACAGATGAGGCTTTTGACAGAGTTTGGTAACCAGGACTTCTGTATAAGGTGAAACTATTACTGCCGTACAATTGCTACAGAATAATACAGTCCTTCATCTCAAATCGCATGTTCCATATAAGATGCAAAACAGCACTTCAGTGTAGCAAGGAAGCGTGTGAGGTACAATTTTGTATTTATTATAAGCAAGCGACATTCCAGTCTCACAAAACACCACCTCTGCCATGTTTGCCAAAGACCATGCCATCATTTCTCGCAATCATTCAGCCGCCTACACGTCTCTATCTCAGACCATCTGACTACCACACTCAGAAACCTATTGTCACTATGGGATGGAAAACAACAAAGACGCTTAAAAAGAAAAAGAGCAGCTGACCTACTAAACTAAAGTGCAATAACGAAACTAGTCCAACATTCTACTAACTATAAAAATTCGTTATGCAAATATCTAACTTAAACTATCAGCCTTTATTCATGTATAATTTGTTACTCTTTAATCATTATTATATGAACACAAATATTAATAATCAAGCAGGACTGTCGCAGGACAGAAACCCCAATACATGTGCCAAAACAAAATAAAATATCTATGTATAAGCCCAACATATAGTATGTAATACTGAAAGTTTAAATGAAGTTTAAAAAAAATAAATGGGGAAAAAATAGTTTTACTCCAAATACATTTCTGTTGACACTCTTTACGATTTTAACGGTCCATTTTTGTTACTCTTTCAATTATAAGCAGCATGACTTTTTAATTTCAGTTCCATGGGCCAGCCCCACCATCAGGTATTGTGATTGTCCAGTTCCATGCAGTGTGGTGGTTTTTTTTACTTCTTCCACAATTCCTCCTCACGGTTATGTACACGAGGTAAATACTAAATGTAGTTACATACTTCTCTACACTGTTTTAATTTGTTTTCATCAAAATTGTCATTAAGATTTTTTGAAGATTCCATAGTTACCGTTTAGCCGCTTCCTCCATGCGCTCAGTCAACAACCACTGATATGTCCACCACCAAATCACCACACAACAACAACACTCAAAATTCAAAATAAACAAAGTTCCAATATTTTTTGGACTCCTGCTAAACGTACTTTTTCACGATTATTTGGTTTTATTAATTATCCTTGTTTATTATAACTGAATAATGCTCAAATATTTGAGAATATAGGTGTAAATGCGAAAACCGATCAGTCTATTGTGATCGTGGATCAGGTTGTATGTTCACGTTTTTTCTGCGGTTCGTAAAAGTGGATTTGAATATTGTTCCTTGGTACTTCGAATAAGTGCCAACTAACCGGAAAGTACCTATTTAACGTAAGTGGATCGATAAAATCAAGGAAATCATATCGTAACAAGTCCTGTAATAAGTGTGTGGGTACTCCAAGGGTTTCTCTTTTTACTCATAAAATTTAAATAAGAATTCAGAACTGACGTAGGCAGATAGTAGCATCCAATTGTTGAAAATTACATCGAGTATTTCAGTACATGATGTAAAGAATGTGAACGTTTTCTTAAAAAATACGTAAGCTATGAATTTGGGAATCACTACATGGTCATGAATAAGTCACTTTTTCTTACAAAAACAGGTAAGTAGTAGCCTATGAATTTTCTCAAGTAAATTGGTACTTATTGAAGTACGAATTTATGAAAGTTACATCGACCTTGATGTCCTTTACTAACGGCAAACATAAAATTAACTTCGTCTTTTGGCAAAGAAAATACTTCTTATTAAAGTGACAATTGATTTGAAGCGATTTATATAAAAACGATACCTTGGCTAGGAACGAAAGATGCCATTTGGTCCAGATCGTAGTAAATTTTAAATCGAGTATTAAGTAAGTGATGTAAAGAATATGACAATTTTCTTGAAATATACGTAAGTGAGCCACGAAATTGAAACTCACTATATAGCCATGTTTGGTAGGAATTGATGAAAGTTACATTCTTGATGTCTATCAGCGTACTTGGAATTAACTTCGGATTTTGGCAGCGAAAATAATAACCTTAACGCTTTTAATGTGACTGTTGATTTCATCTCTAGACGAAAGATGCCATTGGATCAAGATCGTTAATGTAAGTATACATGTTAGGGTCTTGAAAGGAGTACTATCAGCGTACTTGGAATTAACTTCGGATTTTGGCAGCGAAAATAATAACGTTAACGCTTTTAATGTGACTGTTGATTTTCGTCTCTATACTATTCCCTGGCTAGGAACTGAAGATGCCATTGGATCAAGATCGTTAATGGAAGTATACATAGTAATATATGGTTTTTCCTGTAGGTCACGATCATGTCGGAGGATGGCGACCAAGAAAAGGATGACATCTTATTGGACACGGCTTTTGCCGTAAACATATCCGACGTCGGGAAATATAATTCAGAAGAGTTACCAGTCAATGGTCATCAATATCTACACCAAGTGATGTACGTTTTATTACACATAAATATTCCATGGACCTTTTCATTTTAACGATTTAATTATTTTTGTTAAAGTACCGTTTTATTTCTTGTATCAACTCAGTACGATTGCAAATGATCTCCCCTCAGTTGGATTTCATCTTGTAATGGCAAATGCCTCGTCTAATAACAAGTCTTCTTTCGTGGATTTCATTCAAATTTAAGGGCACCATTTTTCTTTTTCAGGAGAGAAGCTGAAACTTTGCCTGATGTCGTGGTTGCTGAAATCAACAGAAAACGTTTCGAATCCAAGCAAAACATTTACGTAGCCCCAGTAAGTCCTTCACAATGTCGTGAAATATAGCGCCACTCTTTTTACGCAATTAAAACTAATGATTGAGTCCTAATTTTAACTGATTGAAATCAGCATGTGATTCAATCGGCTCATACGGATACCCTGCATGATTGCTGGTCACTAACTAGTCAGACTTGCGCTGGAAACTCAGATTCTGACACCTTGAAAAACCAAAGTTGATGTGAATTATGCATTATTGTCAAACTCCGCCGATTTCTGCAGAATTCGAGCACCGTTTCCTTACCAAATAATTTTGTTTCTTTCAGCTGAACGTTTCTGCTTTCGCTTCTCGATTTCTGGTTGTGAATGGTGTTTTTTTAGTTTATTTCCTTTCACTCCGGGGCGGAGCATAGGGCCTCAATGAATGTTTTCCATTCCGACCGATTTCCAGCCAGGCACTTCAGCTCCCTCCAGGACATTGGTTGTGTTCATCATTCGAGATGACTTCTGGCCACCAGATCCCTAGGATTCGCCTCAGACAGCGGTTCACAAAAACCTGGAGCTTTTTGGTTAGAGCCCTAGTAGCTTTCCATTGTGAATGCTGTATTTTCCATTTCTTTTGTAAAAAAAAGAGGGTTTGTGGATGGACAGAAGAAATTCATTTTGCTGAGTGTTCAAATCAGGATGTTTTTGAGAACCTCCAGACAACTATGAAGAGTATTTTCTGAAACAGGAGAGCTATGATTTCAATAAAAGACCTTTTTAATTGACCAAAAGAAAAAAATGTAACCCCTCGAAATTTGTTGGTTTACGTTTCAAGATGCATTGGTTCCAAAAATTGACAAATCCTGATTCCTGCAAAAAATAGTCAGTCTATCGGTCAAAATAGCGGTGTAAAAATCCAGGGATTTGTTTGGAGTGGTTAGGAGGACAATTTTGAACTGCTACGGAACATTTTGGTGCTATTAATTCTAAGTATTGATCTGGTTCTAAGTTTTTCATTTATTTTCAGACTGAAGTCCACGATATACCCGACAAATATTTACCATCTCAAGATTGGCAGGCGCAACAAGTTCTGGATTTCGATGAAACGAGAAATAGCGTTGCAACTAAAAGGTGCCTCCTCAAACCTGAGTCGAAGTTCAAGGTATATTTTTTCTACTGGTGTTCATTTTTAGCTTATAAATATCTAAATCTTTCATGTTGTTTGTGCACAACTCTTATGGAACAATCACAATTCACAAATTTTTGGAAATTGCCTACTTTTTGTTACAAACTCTTTATTTTTTCTTGGGGAGAAGTTAGGAGTGAATCAGGCGCATTGAATTTCCAACCTCCGCCCCAAATCCTGAAACTCGCTGTAATTGATCCTATCCGCGAATTATACGAATCGTACTAAGCTATTTTGCAAAGCATACGCAGATCAAGTAAAGATATAAATGTTAGAGTGTAAGGCGCGTTAGATATTGTTAAGATCAGCTTTTGTGTGAGGAGTCCTGGCAGTGTTGAAAAATCCCCTGGTGTAAAAGGATTAGCATTCCAGGTTGTGACTGCTCCCAATGACATTTTGAAATTTTTCACAGAAAAGTAAAAACTGAGTTGTATTCTCCATAAATATTCGCCTCTATCCTTAACAGTGCAAATCGGCTCTCACCGTCTCACCGTCTCGAAAATCATTTTGTATTGTTGAAAATTGCTTCCCAACTAAATCCGTAGTAAAGTTAAAATCAAATTATTAACTATTAAAAAAAAAGAAAAAAATATATATCACACATGTTCTCATCATATATACAAATTTCATCAGTTGCATGGGAGTTTTCCTGCATAAAACTATGGCTGTGGGTGTTTTTAATTATTTTTTTTTATTGTTCAAAAAGGCGTTTTGGGTTTTACGAATAATACAGTGGGTTTTTCATGTTCAGGTATTGATTTCACCAACTTAATTCTTAAAAAAGGTTGATTGGTTAACTTTTCTTTAATCCTTACGCCGTGTCCTACGTGAGCAGGAACTAAGCGATACCCGCGGATCGGGTGGGTTCAGCGTTTTTTTGCGGGGCGGGCGATTTTTCGATCAAACTATGATAACAGAGTTGGGCGTGTTGGGTGCAAACGCTCTATCGCAAATCGCCGAAAGGCACACGGCACACGCGGCTTGAAACCAAATCGGCTTGTTTTTTTCTCGCTACTCCCGCTACAAACGCGCGATTTTTTACATCTGTTGTCAAGGTTGTTGGAGTTGTCCAAGTCTGTTGGAGTCAAAATCGTTTCTCGAGAGCTTGCAAGGTTAGTCAGAACAATGTTGTAGTTAGTTATCAACGAAATAAGAAAACAGCAATCTTTATGGGGTTAACAAAAAATCCACTGTTCAAGAATAGGCTGAAGAGTAATGTGATAAATTTCATGAGATTGTTGCCTCTGCAAACGTTTATTGGAAATATAACTGAGCAGAGCTGGACTACTAGAGGCCAACAAAAATAGTCTTTGTGTTATAAATTCAGAAAAAACAGTAGTCGTATTGACTGACACGGTAGGTACGGAACTAACCTAAAACGCGCTCTCCTCCATTCGTGGCATCGCCCGCACATAGGACACTAGTGGCGTTTCCCTCTGCAAACGCTTGAACTCGCGTAAATCGCTGAAATCGCCCGACTCCCGCTCACGCTGGACGAGGCCTGAGTCGTGTTGGCCAAGAAAATGTCATTCTTCTCATACTATTCACACTCTTTCTTACCAACAGGTCCCTGATGTGTTGGATTCCAATGCCGAATGGTACGAATTCATTTGGAACTCCGACATTAAAGAGCCTGTCCTGCAGGTCATGTTGGCTTTCAATCAAGTAAGTAAATGAGATTTACACTTACGTTAGGCTGTATTCACTAGCCCCTTCCATTGCCCTAAATGGATTAATGTAGTAGGATTTCGAATCGATGAGTGGGAAATAGAACATACATACGTTACTCTCTCAATTAGAGTTAATCATTGTAACATTTGATCCAAAAACAGTGAATAACTTTCTATTAGACGGTTTCTAACTCAAGAGACGAAACAGCTCAGGTAATCTACCGACTCGTCGGTCCAATCGAAATTTGGACCTACCACTTTGAGAGTCTGAAGAAGATATTTGATTTATTGAAAATTATGCAAAGAAGGTAACATTCCGGTGTTTATAATACGAGGTGGGTGAAGACCTTATGGAAAATGAAAAAAGTAGGGACAAATGCAAAAATTCTTTAGCTGAATCCATAATTTTCTTTGTGGCGGGTTTCAGAGAAGTGTTGGAGCACATTCAGTGTTCAAACGCCGTTTTGGGTATGTTGAACAAGTTGCTGAATGCTGACGAAATTCAGTTGACATTTACACGTGGTGAGCATCACAAAGTGGTGGGCCTCTTGGTTTCAAGATACGACTATAGTTTCCTGGTTTATACCGTTTCCATAAATTGAGAACTAGTTGGTCAAAATACGAGGTGGGTTAAGACCTTGGAAATTGAAAGACTTATGGGCGAATGCAAAAGCTCTTCAACTGAATCCATAATTTCCTTGTTGTGAATTTAAGAGGAGTGTTTGAGCACATTCAATGTTCAAAAGCCGTTTTGGGTATGTTGAACAACTTGCTGAAGGATTCAGTTGATGTCTACACGTGGTGACCATCACAAACTGGTGACTCTCCTGGTTTCAAGATTCGGCGATAATTTCCTGGTATCTATGGTTTCCATTACTTGAGAACTAGGTGCTGTACCGGGATGACCAAACCTACCCATTGTTTTTTAAAAGTAGACTGAGATTTGGTGTTTTGTTGAGATGAATGCTTCTAGTTCTAATCTCATATGGAAGTACAGCGTTTATTGATGAGGGCTGGAGAGAGAACCCATTACGAATCTCTTAATTTGGAGCGTTACATCTGTTTATTCTTGTTAGAGACGTTTCGTCCCGCAGCGGGGACTTCCTCAGTCTAACTATGTATAACAACTAGCATACTTGAGGCATTGACATGGTGGTGGCACCACACATATCTTGTTGTTGGTTACTTTTAGCTATGTATTTGTCGTTAAACTTTTCACTCCTCCCTGTCCATGTACTCAAGTTGGTCATAGTATCTATTGCTCAGTTGTTTGATCTCAACTGCGTCAATTAGTTAAATACTTTGCTCTGTTTTAAAAATCAAAAAGGGGAGAGGAACTGCAGCATAAATTAAATTTACTGAATGATGCTAGTTGTTATACATAGTTAGACTGAGGAAGTCCCCGCTGCGGGACGAAACGTCTCTAACAAGAATAAACAGATGTAACGCTCCAAATTAAGAGATTCGGAATGAATGTGGTCACTCCACTAACCACACCCACTATGAACCCATTACTTACTTTAATTTCCTAAATTGTTGCTTTGCCCTGCCTTATTGAGAACAGTGTCAGCCAAAATTTCTTTGGATCTCCTATCAAGGGTTGTTGCTATCATATATAACTAATCAGTTCCCATGCTTCCAAAAAGTTGGAGGTCAAAAACCTGGGAAGTGTAAAAAACATCTTGAGCTTGGTCGGGAAGTTTGCGTACCCTTGACGGCAGAAATAGTTTTGAAAATGATTTCTTAAACCCCAGTCAAATGGAAGAGAATTGTGTTTTGTGACTATGGTAATGTATTTCACCATTCCATATCTGAGCAATATCAAGTAGGGTTTGGTGCAGATTGCTAACCGTGAATAGTGCACCCTTAGTCATGGAATGGTTGAACTCGCTCAATTGTCACTCGTTTATCTGTCAGTTCGTTTTGCCCGGTGTATTTTCTTTTATGCCTGATTATACATTCTTTCGCAGCCCTCTTTGGACAGAGTCCTGATGCTATTCGCACGATGGCTGGAAGAGGAGAAAATATGTTTGGAACCCAGAGTTTGTCTTTGGATATACGCCATTCTCGCCTGCCTGGAAATCCCTCTATTGCCTTCGACGTTTTCCGCTCTGCGTCGTTTGGCTCAATTCGCAATTAAACGACGAGTTCAAATGGTAATATTCGTTTGCAATATCTATGAATTTTGGTGCACTGTAATTTAGAAGTGAGATTCAGCATTCTGACTAGTCGAACAAACAATGATGTATTGTACCATTTTATTTTTTGAAGAACATGAAAGTGCTGACACCTGAGAGTAACATTGTAGCAAAAGTGTTTGTTCTTCCTCCCTAAATAATGAACAACTAGAAGTTTCAAATTTGATAATGTTCGAAAATGCCTTATAACAAAATAATCACCTAAGAATGATCCTTTCAATTTTTTTCTAAGCGAAAATTCCTTTCTACAGGTGCAGACTGAAGAAACCCCCAGTGAAAAGGAAATAGCTCAGCTGAATCTCTTAATTTGTATCGTTGGTCGATATTACAAGCAAACTGATTTGGCCGACAAGTATTGAAATTCTTCATCTTCCACAGAAACAGAGTTTATTTTATTTTTACATTTAAAACTTTCTCCACAGTAATAATTCCCCAGTTTACCGTAAATTTTGAATAAAACGTTCAATATTCCAACAAATGTATTTTTTTTTAAACATTAAATCCTTATCTTGTACCCCCCCACCACAAATTGTATCTCTGTTTATTAATTTTAATAATGAACTTTTGTAATCAACCAATAAACAATAAAATGATGGTTAACGTTCAAGATGTTAGAATCCAAAAACAAGTATAAAAAGCAACGAATTATTATAACAAATAAGTACATTAACTAATTAGGTAATTGTTTTCTAGATGCCTAAAAAAGAGCTCTGTCAAAACTACACTTCCATAGATAGATTAGGATACACATAAGCCACAAGGAGTCCTTCAGCTGATTAGTGTGTAATCACATTTTTTGATTGACTTCAAGATATACCGAAATCCGTCAGAAATGTGACTATTCAAGCACCAAAACGTAACTAGTCCTTGAATAGGTAACACAAGTTGATACCTATCTAAATACCTACAGTATCAAGACGGATGTAAAACCCACGAAGGGAGCTTATGAATTTTAACGAGATTATATTTATATAAAATAAAAACTGAGGATTATAAAACAAAGCACCTACTTCACTGGCTTCCAAATGCAAAACATGTTGTCTTGACTTGCTAACGAATAATGAAGAAACTCTATTTCAAAAGGAATGCTTACAAATAAAATGGCATTGCAATCATATCAGCTGATTCTTCCGTCACAATTTACCTCGCGACTTCTGCTATGAGTAACGAATTTACCATGACGTCTGTTTTTTGTTTTTTTATTGTCCTTTCTAAACCCCAGATAACTAGCTCTATTTGTGATTGTTCACCACGTTTTGTTTAGAATGAGAGGAGATACTTCCTCAACTCTCTCCTTTTAATAGTCCTCGGGGATCAAAACGTAGCTTGAACCAGGTTAGAAAACGCTGTCTTGACACAGCTTTTCACTTTCAGATCACATGACACGCAGTTCGTCCTCATTCTACAGAACCGGCAAATGATTCTGACTAAAATTTGCCCATTTTGTGGAGATGGTTATGATTTTTTTGGACGGTATACGTTAAGATCTAGATGTTACTATACGTTATCTCCTTTCTTCCTTGTCTGCGTGCCCACATATAGAGTGCCAATTTTGGTAATAGTATCAGAGCTACAGCAATACCACCGCACATTCAACTAGAAGAAAAGTAAGCGATGTGTCGAATTTCGTCGATGGCAATAATCGGGGACAAAGGGGAAAGATTCAGAAAACTGGGGACATAAACGGGGACGCTTTGGAACCAGGGACAGCGTCCTGAAAACGGGTACGTCTGGTCACCTTATCTGAATGGAAGTAAAATATTACGACTTGAACAAGAATTGTACTCTTCTCTTATCCATTCAAAAAACATTGATGGTCTTTTCTATTAGCTCATATTTTTTCGTTAACGTGACCTTATCCCGGCGTTTATGCGGAATTTCCGATATTTGTGAATTTTGGACATACTGAATTTTTCGAAACACTAAAACCTGACAAAAATGTACCTATGCATACTATCCGGATTCTCAGGGGGGCAATGGCCTTTTCACTGCTCTTCATACTTGACGAAAACACGTAAAATTTACATTGTAAATGTATTATTGTGTACTACACAATGTGTAGCAGCTGTCTACGCGGACGCATTGCTCACTCAAGTAGGAGAGAGCATCGAAAATAGAACAAACTTGCCCTCGTAACGCGGTTTAGACGGCAATCAATGTACAATCATGGTTATCCGCCACTCGAAAACTATTTAAATTATTGTAGTTATACCATCAGTTGATATTAATTGACTACACTGTGAAACGTGCACACTCCAAAGCTTTAGAACAACGAAAAAAAAAGCGCTGCCAATTCTTTCACCCCAGTTGAAATAATTTGCAGCGTTCATTATTTGAATTTCTATATAAGCTTCCCCCCCCCCGTGTTTCACAATAAAAACATCTGTAATTTATCAAGTCCTTTAGCACTCGTACTGCGTTAAATCTTTCTCAAATCCAAATTTATACCGATTTTGATTGATCAGATTGATCATATCTTGCATATCTCCTGAAATTCAATAATCGCTCTACCCTGTGAAACACGCACACTCCAAAGCTTAGTAGAAATTCAAATCATGAACGCACGCCAATTGAATAATAAACCCCAGTGAAAGAATTCGCAGCGTTTTTTTTTATTGAACCTCAATACCCCCCCACAATAAAAACATCTGTAATTTATCAAGTCCTTTAGCACTCGTATTACGTTAAAACTTCCCCAAATCCAAATTTAAACGGTATTTTGGTTGAGAACAGATTTACGTGCTCTATGCATACCTATCTCCTGAAATTCAATAATCGCTCTATCACCTGTAAAACACGCACACTCCGAAGCTTAGTAAGATTCAAATCATGAACGCAAGCCAATTGAACAATAAACCCCAGAGAAAGAATAGTTATTTACCCCACTAATAATATTGCCAAATGAGGATTGTCACTCGATTAAAATGTTACACGGAGGTCAGTGATTTGTTTAGTTTGGACGTCTTGATACTACCCTTAAATCTCAAAAATAACTAGGAAGAAATTTAATAAATGAATAGTGTTTGTAACATACACATGAGTTGTACAAATAGATCGAAACCAGTGATAAAACTATCGCGGTGAAAAACTAGTGGCCTCTATGTTAACATCTAATACTTCTCGGCCTCCGTCTAATACCCAATGCAAAATGGAAATTGAGCTATTGCGCATGCGATTATTGTGTGTACCCACCGTCGAGTAACTACCAAGTATCAACATCGGCTATCTCCCAGTATCCACATTCACTACAAATCGACGCTATCGGCATCACTAGGTTACAATCAAACAATAATAAACCAAAAAACACAAATGTTGGCACCATAAATCGGGCAATACATCGCGAATGGTTTGACCTATATGGGCACGATGACAGAGTTTTTCTCTTGTTACTTTCTTGATAGATACAGGAGACTTTTTGAGACCCAATTACCGATAAATTATGACACGAAATAGCCAACGTAAAAGAAAACACAAAAAACGTGCCGATTTTATGGTAACTTAACAAGATTGACCGAACCTCAGCGCAGAAAGACGATACGGAGAAAAGTTGGTCGAAATCCCGCTTGAAACCGCCATCGCCCTCTCCACAGGGGAGTCTACTGAAGGCTATCGAGGTTGCAAGCGCATTCTAGCGACGTTTGGTCTAACCACGTCGGAAGTTGGTTGCACTGAGCGCCGATAGAATGCGCTTGCAACCCGCTATCGCCCTCTTCCCAGGGGAGTCTACTGAAGGCTATTAAGGTTTCAAGCGCATTCTACCGGCGTTTGGTCTAACCACGTTGGAAGTTGGTTGCACTGAGCGCCGATAGAATGCGCTTGCAACCCGCTATTGCCCTCTTACCAGGGGAGTCTACTGATGGCTATTAAGGTTTCAAGCGCATTCTACCGGCGTTTGGTCTAACCACGTTGGAAGTTGGTTGCACTGAGCGCCGATAGAATGCGCTTGCAACCTGCTATTGCCCTCTTACCAGGGGAGCCTACTGATGGCTATTAAGGTTTCAAGCGCATTCTACCGGCGTTTGGTCTAACCACGTTGGGAGTTGGTTGCGCTGAGCCTCGATAGAATGCGCTTGCAACCTGCCATTGCCCTCTTACCAGGGGAGTCTACTGATGGCTATTAAGGTTTCAAGCGCATTCTACCGGCGTTTGGTCTAACCACGTTGGAAGTTGGTTGCACTGAGCCCCGATAGAATGCGCTTGCAACCCGCTATCGCCCTCTTACCAGGGGAGTCTACTGATGGCTATTAAGGTTTCAAGCGCATTCTACCGGCGTTTGGTCTAACCACGTTGGAAGTTGGTTGCACTGAGCGCCGATAGAATGCGCTTGCAACCTGCTATTGCCCTCTTACCAGGGGAGTCTACTGATGGCTATTAAGGTTTCAAGCGCATTCTACCGGCGTTTGGTCTAACCACGTTGGAAGTTGGTTGCACTGAGCGCCGATAGAATGCGCTTGCAACCTGCTATTGCCCTCTTACCAGGGGAGTCTACTGATGGCTATTAAGGTTTCAAGCGCATTCTACCGGCGTTTGGTCTAACCACGTTGGAAGTTGGTTGCACTGAGCCCCGATAGAATGCGCTTGCAACCCGCTATCGCCCTCTTACCAGGGGAGTCTACTGATGGCTATTAAGGTTTCAAGCGCATTCTACCGGCGTTTGGTCTAACCACGTTGGAAGTTGGTTGCACTGAGCCCCGATAGAATGCGCTTGCAACCTGCTATTGCCCTCTTACCAGGGGAGTCTACTGATGGCTATTAAGGTTTCAAGCGCATTCTACCGGCGTTTGGTCTAACCACGTTGGAAGTTGGTTGCACTGAGCGCCGATAGAATGCGCTTGCAACCTGCTATTGCCCTCTTACCAGGGGAGCCTACTGATGGCTATTAAGGTTTCAAGCGCATTCTACCGGCGTTTGGTCTAACCACGTTGGAAGTTGGTTGCACTGAGCGCCGATAGAATGCGCTTGCAACCTGCTATTGCCCTCTTACCAGGGGAGTCTACTGATGGCTATTAAGGTTTCAAGCGCATTCTACCGGCGTTTGGTCTAACCACGTTGGAAGTTGGTTGCACTGAGCCCCGATAGAATGCGCTTGCAACCCGCTATCGCCCTCTTACCAGGGGAGTCTACTGATGGCTATTAAGGTTTCAAGCGCATTCTACCGGCGTTTGGTCTAACCACGTTGGAAGTTGGTTGCACTGAGCCCCGATAGAATGCGCTTGCAACCCGCTATCGCCCTCTTACCAGGGGAGTCTACTGAAGGCTATTAAGGTTTCAAGCGCATTCTAACGTCGTAAATGTAAATGACTCCTTTTAGTTTGTAGTAAGTTATTAATTTTTTCGCAACTTCGATGATAACAAATTTTTAACCACACCTACACATTGAGTGAAGACAGTTCTAAGTCTGTGAAGTAAGAAGGAAAAGTTGTAGATAATGACTGGGAGCCAAGTGTCACTTCTCATTTGATTTTCTCCGTGGGCGGGAGTCAAGTGACTATTTCGTTTTTGCATCTTGCGGGAGTCAAGTGATCTCGTGGATGCCGCCCGGGAGTCAGTAGGGCCCCTTTCATTTTTGGAAAAGCCCGGAGTCAGTACGTCTCGAGAGTGGCGCCCGGGAGTCAGTGTACAAGCCCCCTATCCTCCTGGGACAGACGATATCGGTTCAATGTATCGAATAAGCTCACCTGGGTTAGAAAAAACAGAATTTGTAGAAGAAACGTAGTCCATTTCCATACAATTAAAAGAGTTATATTGTAACTTTAAATCGATTTTGTCAGTTATGCAATCATCAGTAACCGATCAATAATCGTCAAAATTGATTTAACGTTATTACTCTTTCAATTTTTGTAGAAATAGGCTACGTTTTCTTCTACAAACTGGTTTTTTTCCTACTCATGGATTACCACAATTTCGTCACGAATGATTTAGTGCGTACTACCCGGATTGCTGCACGTTCATCCGTTGCCTTTCGCTTAGCTAGCGTACGATTTAAGTTACTTTTAGAATTATATAGAAGATTATAGGCATATAGAAGAGTATAGGCTTTCTAACTCGACTATCTAATAATTTTCCATGGATTTCTCAACAAGAAACTCTCCTTAACAATGGTTAACAACATAACGAGGATTGAAATGAAAACACCAAACATTCAGGAACGAATATATATTTTTCGACTTTGAAGGAAATAATGAAATCAACAAAAACGAAATGAAACTTCTTGATTCCATGTGGATTACTTTCAACGTGCATTTTAACCCTTTTTGTGTAAACCCACAAACTAAAATACATATCAAGAGTTAGAGAGAAGATAAAGAAAGAAATTTCCGCTAGATGTCAATAAACATGCACAAGAGTGAAATAGTTTTAATTATTAGATTTGGTTGAAGAGATTAATTAATTTCCAACATTTTCTTTTGAACAAATGGATTTTTTTTCTTTTAAATTCTAATAACTATATATGCATAATGATTATTGTATGTTAATATAAAAGGAAAAAAGAGTACCACCAGAGAATACAATTTAAGAGTGAATTGAGAAGTTACAGAATGTTTTTGGTCATGTTAAATCTTGGGCGAAACAGACGAAAATTTGAGCTTTTCCCTGTTGGAACTCTTGAAATCCTTTGAGAAAATATATAATCATATAAATGTTCATTTTGTTCAATAACGACGAAACGAAATATTTTATCATAAAGACCATTGGATAAATTTAAAGAAAAAAACAAATTACACATATAAGTATTTGTCAATAAAGGCGAAGAAATTCATTGACTAGGCGAAGGCATATAGGAGAGTTCCATTATGTTTTGCTAAAATTGGTGAAATAGTGTAATTAATATCTTACTAGACTGTACAAAGTGCAAGATTGATATTTGACAAGATATGAGTATTTTGTTAGGGAATCTGTGGAAATTTGATAAAAAGCACCTTCCCCTATGCCACCTGAATTTCTACCTTTATCTTGTTTTTTTTTTTTTTTAGAAATGCACTAAAATTATTTTGATGACACAAAAAAAATTAATTTATAAAGACAACGAAAATTAGCATTACAATTGAAAAAAAAAAATGAACTTGTTTATTTTATCCTTCTTTCGTCATTTCGAGAATCCAAATTTGGGGACAAACTTCGAAAAGAGCGAAGAGGCAAGCCGATTTGGATCAACAGATAAGTTGAGACACTCAGTGAAATCTAGTCAAATGGGTTACTACTGACAAGCCCCTTAGTTTCCACGTAGTCCTCAACCTTTTCCATTGAAACACTCAGCGAGACAAAAAAAAGAGAGAAAATTATAATTAATCAATGACATGCAAATTCGCAAAATACAGAAACTCAAAATTTTTCGAAAAAGGTTGACATTATAAAAACATATATATCAGGAATTCACTATAGTTTGGGAGCAAAACAAAAGGTGATACTCAACATTTCACGATTCAACTCTGATTAAAAATGAAATCCGCCATTTTGGTGCGCTACAATGCGCACAGTGGTTATTGTGCTCTTTCTACCCCATTGATCAAAGAAAAGAAAAGAAAGAAGAAAATAATGATAAATCCACCTGATTTAGAGTTTTTGAAGGAGAGAGGGGATTTGGGGGGGATAAAAATAATTAATTATTACATCATTAAATCATTACAATCAACTCATTTTAACGTGTCAACCTTTTTCTGTGTTTCATCTATAGACGTTATTTTTAAAATCCTGCTTATGATATTTTTATTACAAAGTATACAATATAATATTATTAGGGAATTAATTTTTTTCCTTTCAAATTTATCAACTATTTTAATTTTTTATCTTTTTTTTTTTAATAATAGAATTTTTTTTGTTTGACATATGATTTCAACCTTTATTTCTTTTTTTCTTTATTTTACTCACAAAAAAATTAAAACCTATCAAACAAAAAAACAGAAAATTCACACTTTAAAAAGAAAAATTAATATTCATTTTTAATTCATAAAATAAACGAGTCGGGAAGAGCGGGAAAGAGTTGCCGAAACCTGGGTATCCGTATTGTTACTTACTTTATTAAGTATAAACACTTTTTCGCATTTTTGTTTTGGCCTGAACGCCAATTTTCATCCCTACTTTGCGACATCGCAAAAAACCTACTGTTGATTAGAACCGTCTTGGATTTTTTTTTTTTTCACCGTGAAAGATATTCAACGAAAAAAAGACAGAAGATACTTTAAAAAAACATTATTCACAACGTATGAAACCCTCATCCGTCCGTCAAATGAGACATGAACCCTACCAAGTTATTCATAACGCTATTCAACTGCTATAACAAAGACGGGGGGGTTGCGGGCTTCGTTGAAGTTTCTGTTCCACTTAATTGTCAACACGAATGAGAACGATTTCGAACTGCAAAAAGTTTTATTTCCGTTATATTTCAAACTAACGCGTACAACACATTTTATCATCTAACTACTATCCCAACTACCGAATCAAAAATCGGCACGAATTTCTATTTTTCCAAATCTTACACTTCAGAAAACTTGTTTTCCTGCATTTTAGTTTGTAATTTTTTTTTAAATACAAATTTAAATGAGTTGAAGCTCTATAAACGCAAAAATTATACTCGATCGAGGGTTTTTTTTTCTATTAACTAATCAAAGGATATCGATTACCTATGGGTTATCATCAACATAAAATATTACATTACATACATATAAGTTTTATCAATTTTTCAAAAATTCGAAAAGAAGAAAAAACCATTCGATAAAGACACGATAAAATCGATACGAACGATTTTCCCCCAACTAATTCCCTCCTTTTTAACGTACAGAATATAATTTGATACATGAATATTATTTAATATAAGCTATATTGATTAAAGGAAACGATAAAATAAAACACGAAGCATTATAGAATTAATAGTAATTCAAGTTTCAGAAACCCTTTAATTCGCATATTTTTCCTTTTTTTGCATATTTGAAAAATGTACACAAACTGGATAAGCAAATGTATAGATAAGAACATATTTTTTGATTTTTTTTTTTGCGGCAAAACTGCGCTTTTTTATGGTTTTCATTTAAGTCTATTAAAAAAATTACGCTAGGTTGTTTTTCTTATGTCAAGAGTATAAGGTAGATCGCCGAGTAATGATTCTATGTTTTTATTCAACGGACAAGTATATTATAACGACGATCGAGACCGACGTTTCACGATAAATCACGAAATTTTAAACCGTTAACCTATTTTTTCTAAATATTATTTTGTTCCCCTATTTGTAATTTGAACACAAAACCTGTGATCAAAGCTCGAGGAAAACTCAAAAACAGTTTGTTGAGAAAAGGGTCGTTTTTTATTTGTGCGCGCCCAAACATAATTTGGACGCTTTCGTTTAACACGTTACGGTCGTGTATTGAATGATGGGAGGGGGATTAAGAATAAAATCCATCATTTTTCGGATTATCAAAAAGCCTACGTGCAAAGTCGACAAATCATAATCTATGATACTTCGCACATCTAAGCCGGTTTCGGGTGCTTCATTACCCTATAAGTTACACGTAAAAACAAAAGTCAATGGGTCATCGCAACCCACAACTGTTCGACTTCTGAAAATTTCTTTCAAGTTATGTTTAACTTTGTGCTTTTTTTTTTTTTAATAAGTCAGTTATCAATTATCGAATCAACGATAGTAAGTGCTTTTTTTTTCATCAGAAAATAAATAAATGTTTCATCGTAAATCAGATTCAGGACAACCCAGATTCCTCGCAATAGTGATTCAGAAAGCTGTATTATTTTAGTTTTTCTTCCAAGAATGACATAATAGTCATAATTTCACGATTTACAACTAGCATAACCGATATATTAAACATGTTTTTTTTTTCTTCAATTAACAATTAATTTATTACAAACAAAAAATTCTAAATATTTTAACAACTCTTTCCCGTATAAAAATCAATCAACTTCCCTTGTTAATACAGTTAATACGTTGAACAAATGACGTACTTTTTCCCCAATTAATTCATTTGTATTGGGTTTTTTTTCTATGAGTTACTGATACTTTTTGTTTTTCTTTCATTTTTCTTCAAAATATAAATTCAATTTCTGGATTGTGCATCAAGAAACGCTCGAAATTTCTAACGCGAGATTGAGCCGAGTCAAAAAAAGAAAAATCAGTTCCATTATTTCAAAAGTTCCAGGTTTCAAAAATACAAAAAAATTCGGACTCTGAATCGGTATTTTCTTTCGTTTCGTGATAAGATTACCACAAATTACATCGTGTTTAGATTTCCAACGTGATAAACAATTTATAAACGCATTTCTCATGAAATCAGAAAGACTTGCAAAGATATTTCGTCATTTGGTACAAGATTGTTTTTAATGCGAACAAATCAAATTCAATTTATGAATTCAGTATTTCATTCAACAGGGTTAATTCTGGGCTCCATCTATTCTTGTCGTATAAATCGCTAACAAACTTTCTTTTCACGTAACATTTTACCTTGCCTCGGAGTTGAGGCATAAAACCACAGAGAAACAACTAAATATATGAAAGTGATAAAACAGATCTAGCTCAAAACAGGAAATCATGGTCTCAATTCCATACATCAAGTTTGGTAGGGTGAATATTTAATGATCATTGTAATAATCATCAGTATAAGTAATTTCGAGTGATATTAAACTAGCTTGGGCTTTGGCTTCAAGTGAACAGAGTGGATAAACATTTTAATGAACTACTTGTTGAAAGTTATACGGTTTCGAAGGGCATACCGGTACTGCAGGCGTTGTCTCGGGGTTCATCGGTGAAGGTGTTCATGTAAGTAGCGTTGCTCATTGCTTCGATTGCGAAACGCAAGCATTTTCAACTGAATTCAGTATTGACAGCGATCAAAAGCGGGAAATTATCGGATGATAAGTTGAAAATTGTTGAAATCGTGGCAAAATAGTCCACTTTTAAGGTGACCCGTCGCATAACGCTCCAAAACTTCAACTACAGTCAAATTTTTCAAACGTGAGTAGACGGGAAAAAAACCCATGGAAATGGTTTTTTTTTCTTTCAAGCCGAAATGAACAATTTTTATAAGTATTTGAGAGACACTTTAGTTTCTTTTAAATACCGATCAGTGCATTTTCAGAAAATGAAAGAACGCTATTGATCTCAAGAATTTGAAATAGAGCAACATTCACCAGCTTCCCGAGTTATTAATATGGATTTGCACATCAACTTGAAATTCGAACACCTAGCCGTCAACTGGTTGGGATTAGCGAAACGAAAATAAATAAAAATAAATAATAAACGAACTCGATCGAAAGCAGCAGTCTGCAACAACTAACGGGAACAGAACAAGGATCAACAAATTATTTTCTCCCTGAACCCAGACTTTTTTTTTCCTCTTCATAGATTCAAGATCATCTGGTTTCACAATTATCACATAACAAACATGAAAAGAGTAACAAACCCTCCATATAATTATCAATATAAAAAGATTCTTTTTATATCATAATAATATATAATATATAGTCGCAATTAGTTCTTTGAGATTTAACAATTTCTCTTTTTCATCACAAAAACCGCCATAAAAAAATATATTTAATACAGTCAGCTCCGACGAAAAAATTGTCAACCAGTGCTATTCATTTTTTTCAATACTTTTTTTTTTCAATTAAAAAAATGTAAAACATATTTGAGAAGCTATGATTTTCTCGAAGGAAGTTTTTTGTTTAAGCTTACAGTGGTACGAAATGACTTCTTCCTATAAACGTATAAAGTGAAATATAACGTCTTCGCGATATTTCATCAGTCTTTAACCTTAAATTACTCCCTTAATTGTTGATATCTTGTACTCGAATGAACGACAAAAGTGGATTAATTAGTTTCCTTCCGCGGAAAGTTTTCAGTCCAATCTCACTTGCGATCATCGAGCGAAGAAACAATTAACAATTCGATATCAACATTTCCGTAATCGAGAAAATCTTAAGGGAATTCAAGGAATTTCAGAAGGAAGAGACATTCTTAAAAAAAAAACTTATCGTCTACGTATAATATACACAACACTTTTCCTGTCACTTTCAAAATAACGCACGAGGAAACGGAGAAAACACTTCCGTCGCCCTCTATTATATTTTTTTTTCTTTTTTAAATCTATACACTCGTAAAAAAATAAAAAAATGAAAAAAGGAAAATTGGCACTTTGGTCCTTATTTGAAAGCAAATCGGTGCGCGGTTGGTAGTTGAAGTGAGATCGTGCGCAACAACGGTGGTTGGTTGGTTCCGTTTAGTTGTTGACCTCGGCTGAGCATTCTCCGTTGATGCTAGCTTGTACCATTAGATCTGAAAGGGTTAAGTTATTTCCATTACGAATTGGTAATGAGCATTTAATGGACAAGTACGTGGACCGTACTAAACACTAAATTGTTATGGGTTTTTACGACAGTAAAATGCTATGACTGCAGTTGAATTATCTACCTATTTCTCCAAGTAGGGCACAACTTGCTCCTATCCTATAAGAGCTTATCAGAAATGAGGTCAGTTCAGTATTGTGAAGATAGTTAATAGTTTTCTTCTATATTACAATTATTTTTAATTAATTATTAAAAAAAACTTCCACAAAAACCCTCATCTGGGGAGCATTTAACGTAAAAGCTGCAGGGAACAGCAGCTGCAGAAGGTGGGCAGGTCTTTTTAATGTACTAAACCAATCTTCTTAGTCAGGGAGGGGGAAATATATCTAACCCCGTAATATCTGCTGACAGCAATTTCAGCAAAAAACGCTGCAAATTCTTTCACTGGGGTTTATTATTCAATTGGCTTGCGTTCATGATTTGAATTTCACTAAGCTTTGGAGTGTGCGTGTTTCACAGGATAGGGCGATTATTGAATTTCAGGAGCACGTAAATCTGTTCTCAAGCAAAATACTTATTTGGATTGATCAGTTGATCATATTTGTGTGCCTCCTGAAATTCAATAATCGCTCTATCCTGTGAAACACGCACACTCCAAAGCTTAGTAGAAATTCAAATCATGAACGCAAGCCAATTGAATGAATAAACCCCCCATTTGCAGCGTTTTTTTATTGAACCTCAATGCCCCCCCCCCCCACAATAAAAACATCTATAATTTATCAAGTCCTTTGGCACTCGCATTGCGTTAAAACTTCCCCAAATCCAAATTTAAACGATGTAGCCAAAGGTAGACTGATGTAGAGGAGGCACACAAATATCATCAACTGATCAATCCAATTATTTGATTTGGTTTGGTTCAGCAATGAACCATTCTGGACGGTTACGGAACCATCCCAATATCGGGTAGCCTGAGGTCAATCCAAATATTTGTTTCTGGAGTAGGAGAAAAAAAATCGTTCCAGCAAAGTTATACTTAGAACAAGTATAACTTATGCAAAGTTGTACTTAGAACAAGTATAATAAGTATGCAAAGTTATGCATACTTATTACAACAGCACTGTATACTTACAAATGCAAAGTTATACTTAGAACAAGTATAATAAGTATGTCCTGAGCTTCCAGGACATCCTTTAGGTATGGCAAGAATCCATCCCACACTAAAGTACTGACTGCTGTGATGCCCTTGTCCATAGCAATGCTCCCACAGGCAAAACGGACAATGGATTTGGAACACTACTACTCAAAATTGACCTATTAAGCATGCCCTGTCTATTGCGATCCTTTTCCTCTTAACACCATCCTGAACATGATTAGTTTCCCCTTCGAAACTGCTCCCATCTAGGTTACACTTTGAGCACTTAAACTTCCAGCTTAGCTCAACTATTTCACAAATTTTTTCCCACCACAATACAAATTATTGACTTCGCTTTCAAATGAGAATAAGAATAAGAAGATAACGTTCATAAAAAAAAAACAGCACGGCAAAGATTTCAAGTAAGATTGTAAGATTTGCGGAAGAAGGGGGCAATGAACAAAGCTAAGAACCGAATATAATACCTGCATTAGAGACGTGCCTCTGATTGCACTACAATTGAATGAATTTTGAATTTAAAAGTTTTGAAAATAATCATTTCTTTAATATTTAAAAAAAAAAAAAAAACCCCAAACAATCCCTCCTTTAATAAACCCTATTGTTCACTATATAATAGATCAAAAGACGAAAATATTCAACGATATTGATATGCTTATCAATAGATGCAGACGGACCTTAGTGGATTGCTAACTTGATTCAGAGCATAAATGAGAAAAATCAACTTACTGGCAAGCTCGACAGCATCAGCGAATTGCTCTGCAGGCTCTGTAGTTGATTCTGATGAGTCTCCGTTGTCATGTCCACCATTAACCATTTGAGATGCGTTTCCCCTGGAATTATCACATTGTTATAGTTACTATAATCAACGAACTACAATCGTGTCTCTCCTTGACAAGGACATGCCATGACTCCTTAGATTTAGGAGGTGATGACAATCAAGAAAAAACGGAAAAATGGACAAAATACGTTTGGGGGCACTCCCTGGTCAAATGTTGAACAAGACTATGAAATTGGAATAGCAAAGTTGTAGTTGATAGAAATCGCGTTTTTTCTTCGATTGTGATCAATCATTTGCAGAGGATTACGTGATAGTGTAAAGAAAACTTGGTATCGGGGAAATTATGGAATGTCACTAGCTGATTTTAGCGTGAAAAGATGGAAAAAAAACCTCTGCCAAGTGGGTGTGGCACATAGCTTCCTCGTATCCGTAACATGACTGTATAGATCATTGAAAATTATTATTGACTAAAGAACTTCGTTCAATTAGGCGAAGTGAATATTGAATTAGGGTAAATTTATTGTTACGCAGGAGCATAACATGAGAAAATAAAGGTAGGCATGTTCAACTATTGAACAAACTATGAAATATACCTAATAAGTCCGAACAATCCCTGAAAATTTCATCGAAATTGGTCAAAAACTCCCGGAGTTATGCGCGTAACAAGGATTTCACGTTTGCGCATGCGCAGAGGCTACTATTGATCCGGGGGTCATGAAACTCATAGGGGACCATCTACACATCAAACCGAACAATCCCTGAAAATTTCATCGAAATTGGTCAAGAACTCCTGGAGTTATGCGCGTAACAATGATTTCACGTTTGCGCATGCGCAGAGGCTACTATTGATCCGGGGGTCATGAAACTCATAGGGGACCATCTACACATCAAACCGAACAAACCCTGGAAATTTCATCAAAATCGGACTATAACTTCGTGTAGTTTTGCCCGTAACAAGGATTTGCTGACAGACAGACAGACACGGAACCAAAATTGTTCAGAAAGGTCTAAAACGCAAAATGCGAGTGGAATTTTTGATTTTGGAGACAAAAAAATGTTCACATTCTGAAAGTGAAAACAATGCTTCCGCTACCTTAGTAGACTCGGAAGCAATTCAACACATTTTCAAAAGAGCATTGCAAAAATCATTATTATCAAACGCTTTGAGAAGAACAATGGGTGAAAATAGAAAAGTGTTGGCCCTAATAGTAAATAAGTTACGTCGTAGCAAAAACTTCAATTGTCCCAAAAACCATTAGTTGTCTATTAATATTTTGAAAATCGTTTGGTTATGAATCATTGAAGCTTGGAAGTTCAAAGCATCCGCAGAATGAGAAGTGGTTGGAATAGAGGTTTTTTGCTGTTGGTGATTTTTGCCAGTTCTTTTTGGATGCCATGGAGTTGTAAATTTATGATTGATTCCGTGTTTCCCATTCTCGACGCCAGTACAATAACTGGACGAACGTAGCACAATAGTTACAAGAACAGATATATTCTAGAGAACTGAAAATTGAGAACTACATTTCATACACTGTCGTTGTTTTGGTGGCAACGGACGGTTTGGTGACCAGGCAGCTGGTACTAGATCAGTCATTCTCTACATCCATGAACACTAAGTTCGAATAGTTTAGAGGCGTCTACTCTTTAGTTCCAACAATTAGCACTAGAATCAGGCGGCATCGCTCATCAATCATTCCTGTACAAGATATTTGACTTCTCTAAAGAGATTATACTGTTTAGTAGCAAATGTTACACCTAAACAGTGAAATAACTCTGGGAGCAAATATTGGAGCCAAACATATTAGTTGGCTGAATAGATCAAATGACTTCCAGATTCGAATCGAGGAGTCATGAGGTTCTAATATCTGCTATTAGAGAAATTATGCTGTTTACTTCCGAGACTTGCTACTACAGCGAGTTGCCATCGCTCAACACTTATTCCCGTACAAAATATCTTAATGTGTAAGAAGAAAAAACAATCTAACTCACTTGTTCAGCGGCTTCTTGGGTTCGGAATTGGTCAGGATCATCTTCTTTTCTTCTTCAGCATCTGCTTGAGCAAGCAACTCCACAGCTTCAACGTACTCCCTGTAAAACACATTTTTGCTGAACACGTGAACTGATGACACCAGAAAAGCCCCACAAATTGAAACGAAATAGTTGATAGGGCAGATATGCCAGTTTTTAAATATCAAGTAGGATGATTAATGCAGCACAAAATGAGTTACCAGCAGACGATGAAATTTGTTTTACTATGAGGAGCGGATAAGTCATGGACTACTCTCTTCATGCCACAGTTAAAAGGTCGAACAAAACATTAATGAATTTAAATTTTTCATCTTTAAAAATTAAAATCTACGGTTTAGAAAAACTTTAAATAGCGTTCCTAAATCAAAAAATGAAGAAAAAAATGGTTTTTGTTATTTTCCTAAAAACAATTCTTCATTAATAACTGGTTAGTTTGATACCAAAATGTTGGGGGTTTGGTGCAGTGGAAGTACTGACAAATGCGTTCAAATTTGGGCGTTTCGCTAATTCCGGCTAACTGAAGAAAATTTTGGGTTGTTTTCAAAATAACATATCGTTGACTTGAAAATTCTGAATTTTACTTGGAATATCATCCAAGTACTTTTTTTTAAAGATAGGGGGCGAAAAAACGTGTTTGAACACGTACTTTTTTAACAACTTCTTAGACACATCGAGCTTATTTTTTGTTTGGTTCCCATATTTTTTCAGCCACATCAGTAAAATGCCAATGGGGTAATAACATTTAAAAAAAAAAATAATAATAAAAAAAAATGCAAACCAGAAGTAAAAGTAAGGATTTGGGAAAAATTGTCACGATCGAATACAATTTTCATTTGACAAAGCTACAAAAAAGTCAATGTACACTTCAAATCCAACAAACAAATTAGGTTTTGTCCATTACTGAGAAAACGGTACCCAAAAAAGGGCTATTTCACCCTATGACTTAGGAGGGGCCCTTTAGTTATTCCAGTTACAGTTTGTAGGTAAATAATTGATAACAAAACTTCATCAAAACTGACTAATACAGCCATTAGATACTTTTTTGAACTTTCATTTTAAAAGCTATGATTGATTTTCGGACTAAAAATAGCGGGGAATGTTGAATATTTTTGATTTGGGTAATCAATAGGTTACAGGTGTCTTTTCTTGCACTACCGTCACAGGCTCAATGAATCAATCGTAAAAGTGTTATGAACAAATTCATGCTGGATTTCTACCCTAAACAGTCTTATCACCAAGTTGAAAATAAAGGCCGTAATTATGAGAACATTGAAGAATGACAAATCGATGAAATACGAAATGATGGCAGTACATAACTCTTTCATTTATTTCAAACGATAGGTTTATGTTAAAAAGTGAGAATCACGCACCCAGTGAACGGAGAACAGACGGTCATCCCACGGCCGCGTGAAGACTTCCTACCTCCTTCTTTCCTGTTGGCTCCAACGTTAGATTTCTTCTTTCCCTGCCCCTTCAAAGGAAAAGGTCGGTGAATTTCAAACGAGTCAGAACGTGATGAGTAGGGTGTGCGACAGCATTGAAATCAACTTACCCGCACAGCTTTGTTGGCGGCCGGGCGATTCTTTCCTCCTCGCATATTGGAACCGTGCCTCAATCCGTAGGGAGCGCCTTTACCGCCTCTCATCGATTGCTGGCCGTTGTAACTCCCAATACCACCGACAGAGGTCACCTGAACGAGAATGTGTCATCAAAAGAGGTGAAAGAACAGATCACATACGAAAGTTAAAATTGGCAATTTGATGTTGGGTTAAAATAATCCTTCAGTACATCCATGACTGTATCATCACAGCTGAATAGGCCCGTAAATTGTTACGAGCTTCATTCAGAGTATTCGACGTTCATCAGGAACTGTCAACCTTAATTGGCCGTAGAGGTAACGCTGGGCGCTATTGTGGAACGCACTCCCTGAAAATTTCATGTTATGGTAATTTTTGTCAAAAGATTTCACCTAGGCCTCATTGAGAACATCATCAATGGAAGCGAGAGGTGAATTTTCGTTCAGTTATGCGGTAACAAGGACGTGGTCCTTCCTCAAATTTGGGATATATACGATTCGTTTTGACTTTATATTGTTATTATACTCCCTCATTTGGGTTAACAATATTTCAAAATTGTTCAAAAGGTCTAGTAAAACGCAAAATGCGAGTGGAATTTTTGACAATTTTTACATTGGAAAGTGAAAACAATGCTTGGCTTTATCGGAAAATAATCCTCAGCACTCCAACTAATTGGCTATAAATAGCATATTATGATATGGTTTCCCCTCCCAATAACGTTCATCATATGTCTGAATTCGAGTTAATTTTCGAATTCAATTAAGCGAATTTTCGTAGAAAATAATGCAATTGCAGTGTTTTCAAAATTGTCAACATGGAAATCTGTTTCGGAGCAATCTAAAGCGATTCCTGGATTTCAAAGCTTTTCATACCTACATACACAGCAGACTGCCAAACTGCAATGTGTATGTATGAGCTGCTCTGCAAAAATTGTACAGCGTTTCAAGAGGGAAAAGCAGAAGCTGGACTAAATTTGAGGATCAACAACTAAAGACATTCAGTTGTGGTTCACTACTCCCCCTGTAAGCCGTCTCCCATAACTCGTACTTTCGAAATCGTTGATCGATTGCTTTGGGGTGAAGGTGCTCAGAACTGAGAAGCCAGAGGAAGGTAAATCAAAGTTGCTGCTGCTTGATTTTGGAGGCATCATCATCTCCTGAAAGTGAAAATATCACCTAACTCAACTCTGCCTATCAAAATGGACGCTGGGCACAATACGTTGGATGCCTTGTCCTAGGGTAGGGTTACAAAATTTTGCTGCAGCGAGGTATTTCTGCTTTTTACCCCTAACTATGTACTTTTCATAGAGGTGTGTAAACCCAGGTCACCTGAGGGAGTAGACGACCTGCAGGTCACTCAGTCCAGAGGCAAGGTCAGTGAGAGAAGTTCACTCTGTTGATAAATGCGAAACCTGAAGTTCACTTCGTGAATGAATGTGACCTGCAGTTCGTCGTCTCCATTCTAAGGCAGTCACCACCACTGCTGTTATCTCATGGCTTGACTGTCAACCTCTATTATCTTTGTCATCCGTTAGAATTCGGTAAACGACAGTCATCTACTGTTCTCTTTTCCTACTCCCTAGTCATTTTTCGAGTTCTCATGCAAATTTTCATATAAATACCTACTTATTAAATATAATCGACTCTGTGATGAGTATAGTATCGACCAGTATAGTTTAGTAGTATATAGTAAATTAGAATGGTGAGGGGAGTCCTTCGTTGACTAGAAGGAAACCCCAGCTAATGGCGGATGGGTGATCTGCAGTTCACTTTGTGAAGAACGGTTTGGCAGGTCTCCGAGTAGTTCGAACATCGGAAGCAGGAGTCATGCTGTAAAGAACGTTTGCGACCTGCAGGTCTCGAACTTGCCTTGCCAAGAGAAGTTCGCGACCGTCCGAGAAGTTCGAACGTCGGCCGCGGGGAGTCATGCTGTCGCAAACGTCTTGTGATGAACTGCAGGTCTTCCCTCTGCAGGTCATTCGGGACAAGTTCACTTGAAAGAGAAGTTCTTTGAGAAAAGGTCACTCACTCACTACCCACCTCTAACTTTTCACCTTCCCCCAATTGTCACGGCATGAATAATCAAATACTAATTGCTCGAAAATTGGCAGTATTAATACATATGTTGTATTATAAAAGATGGCAACTTACTTGAGGAGGAGGAACCATGAAGTTGGGATGCAATCTGCAATTCGGCCCCCAATTTCCAACAACGACACCAGCAATCTCCAAGCGCCCTCCAGTAGTCATTCCTACAACGCAACAATTTAGACTTGAATATTCAACTACTTTCTAGCCAGTGAATGTAGAGAATGAATTAACGAAAATATCATATTTCTGTAAGATACGTTCAATCCATAAGAAACAACATTCTAATTTGGCGGTTTAGATTCGAAGAGTTCATATTCGAGGATAGTTTGTTCTGGACATGATGTGAATAGCAATATGTGATGTTACTTTCCAATAATGATTCAATTTGAATATGGAGAGTTCCTTTGAATAGCAGATCTAAAATGAAGTGAAAAACAAAGTTCTTTTGGAGTTTGGATCAATAACTGTTTGGTAAGAAAATTATTATTAGTACATAGTAGAAACTGAAAACGTATTCTGGCCCTTGGATAGAAGAAGCAGAAGGTCTGGAGTATGAATTCCCAGCGTTAGTTTGATATTTCTAAATGTAAGCAGATGAAATTCTAAGAACACACACCAACCTAGTTTTACGATAAGCAGTTCTGTTTATATGATTTGAGGTTTTGGCAGAAAATGCCATCGTATCCCATAGCAACCGAGAGAGAAATCTTCAGATCAAATTTAAACTTTTACTACGAAGGGTAGCTGATAAAGTCAGTGACGCCAGGAGCAACGATCGGACAAAAACCCATTCGAAGCTGGTTCACATGATTCTTCTTAGTTTCTTTAGAGAAATATGTAGATAGATCTATGATCAATTTGTCAATCTAGACATTGGCAGAACGACTTCCGCAATTTAAAATTCAACACTCCCGAATAATGGAAAAATTGAAGATCACATGAAACTCGACCCTCCACAAGTACAGAAATAAATGAAGACAGAACACTAAATGGTCTATTAGGTTTAAGGGAGACTTTAAATGAGAGTAAATAAACATATATTATAGCATTCACACTTTGAATAAAGCCTACATGAGTTGAATGAAAATTTTCCGCAAAATGATTAAATTTATCGTAAATTAGATTGAATTTTGGGCATACATGAAATGATCAATTAAGAAATTAACACTGATCGCTCCCTGTTGCTAGTGCAACGACCCAAAAAATATTGACACCTCTGATTGAATTCGAACACGTGTTCAACTACTAAGGACTTCCCATTAGTTGCAACACTCTAAACGGATTGCGCTGTGAGGCCGATTTATAGCACTCGTACTTTGAATTAAACCTTTCGCGAATTTAATTAAACTTTTCACAGATTGAATTCCAAATTGGGAAAATCTGTTGGTTTAGTCGACACAAAATGTACAACTTCAACAAAATACAGAGTGGTTTTTCACATCACACACGGTTTCACAGGACCTCCTTTACTGAGCGTCCAAATTCTTCATACGGTCTGGAATTGTGGCAGAATCGATTGGAGCCACTCTGTATGCATTTTGTGTTGACTAAAAACAGATTTGGACAAGGAACCTGTATACGTTCTGTCGGGTCCACGGAAAATATATTAGTCGGGTGAATATATTAGTGGATGCACTCTTGTTCACTATGCTGTTCGAGCTGAGAATATTGCTGTTGTACTAAATTGTTGAGAGCAGCTGCTAAGGTTGATATGACAACAAAAGCTGGCTCAGCTTCTGCCCTTCATCGAGCGTACAGCGGTTTCGTTATGGCAACACTCAGCTGCACAACAACAAGCAAAACCATGCTGGTTATGTCTTTTCCTGGAGGGGGGAGATGTCGGGTCCACGGAAAGGAAGCGAGCGTCCAGTGTCTCCTCCACCTGGCTCGAGGCGGCCTTCCCCCGGGAAATTGAAGACGGCAGGAGTTTTCCTAGGAAGCAGCGAACTGCAGAAAATTGAGTCCGGAGAAAGCTGCGGTAGAGAACAATTCGCTGTTGTTTCCTACCACATCGACGACTCCTAGACGATTAGCCCCGTCTAAGTATCCAGTGCGGAAAGCAGTCCCCCTCGCGTTCGGAACAAGCGGTCGCCCCACTGTTCTCGAAGTCAAGGTACCACACGAGAAGGGACTTTAGTTTAGGGTTAATGATTAGATAATTAGGATTAAGCTAAAGTTGTTAATTACAGTCTTTATTTAGCTAGATTGCCGACTTTTCCTTAAATACCTAATTCAATCAAACACCCCTAAACGAGCACGACAGTTCATTCACTGTGGCTTCTCTTAGAACCACTAGGTAGGTACCACAAAATTACGCGAGAGGTACTCTATGCAGACAAAGAGAACACCAACTTCAAGGAGCAATCACAGAAAGTGTACACGCCATAGGGTTGTGCTAAGTGAGGGACCTCTCATTAACGTATGCTCTAGAAGTCTTTGCACTACTGCCTACAACAAAACTAAAAAGTTCAGTTTTGTTATTAATAAATAAAGTTTATCTTCAGATCAACTTCATCAGGCGCTGGATTATATTGACATCTACGCTTTTTGAGATCGTTCTACCACTTGCATGATTTACGTTCACAATTTTTGTTGAAGTTGAAAATATGTTGTCCTAATTCATTTCGCGGAAAGTGTAATTCAATTAAAGGTTTAATTCAAAGTGCGAATGCTTTATTAACAACTCTACGGTTTAATGAATTGATGCTTTGCTTAATAAAATGAGCTCCAGAACTTCGTTCTGCTAAGAATACAATACCTTGAGAAATATTAGATAAGCAATGCTTGTCTCCAGTTGACGAGAATACCACAGCTGGAAAGTCACAAAACCATTCGCAAATAAATCTTAACACATTGCAAGACTGGACAATTTTCAGTACCACAGCTAGGATTAAATAATTCCATGCACACTCCCGCTTCGCTAGAAATAAGGATAAGGATAGGGATGAGGAACTTACGAGGCTGCGGCATGCAGGGATAGTATGAGAGAGTGCTGACGTATCTGAAACCTTCGCCCACGTCGTGCACACAGTTACAGACGTTGAGTAACCATGGTTCCAGGTCCGCTATCGAGTTAGGGAAGGTTGCATTATAAAGCGGATACGATAATGACAGGTTAAATGAGAAAAAAAGGATGACAAGTATGGTTAAGTGAAAACTATAGTCAAGTACGGTTGGCTCGATCACAATATAGGGTGTTAACCTGAGGTTTCTGCCACTTGGCCAATAGCAAGAACGAAAGGTTGCACCCTGTAGAATAAACAAGGCCAGGGATATCATTGATTAATCGAAAATGAAAGAAGAGGTTATGATTTTAGAATGCTTTGAAATTGACGCATGCGCAGATGCAACCTTTGATCGGGAAGCAATGCAATTCATAAAGGAAAACGTCGCATTCCAGCGTCTACCTACACAATTCCTGATAGAGATTCTCAAGGAATCAAGTTTATTTTTCGTTTATTTCGATACATTAATTAATTTCCAAGTTTCAAGGTAAAAAAAAAAACAAGTTGAACTATCAAGCAATCAAAAAGAAGAAAATGTGATCAGAAAGGTAACGATGTTTGTCACATTAATAACAATTATTGTAAAGAAAGTTGTTTTATATTCCTCAAGTTTGCTTATCTTTGTTCCCGTAAGATCTTAAGTAAGAATGTTGTAGCTCTCAGAAAGTGTAAGCAGATTCCAAGTTATGTTACAGCATGAAATGTACAATAAAAAACGAATCTCTTTGTTTCGGAGTATTGTTGAAAGATCATGTTTTAGAGGAGGGAAAATGGGATTATTGTAGCAGGTGGGACAAATAAAAGCAAACAAAAAGGAAAATAACTGAAACGAGAGTTATTTCTACATAGCTCTGCAAAACAGTATCATTCCAAGCTGTTAATTAAAAAGCGTGTGTATTTATATTTAGTGTTATTAGTTTAACTGAACTATGTTAGAGCTTAAAAGGTGCTAGCTCATTGATTAATAAATCCAAAACTGATTGACAAGCATTAGGCGAGTTGTTCATATTGAGGCCTTGAACAGCTTAAGAGACATGCACGTAACAATCCTGAATATTGAGTCTGCCACCATTTCTTACCACGTCCTCTAGACGATGGAACTGGGCCGCGGAACAAGCCGCGAGGACTCATGCCGGCCGGCATCACTTGGTGCACTTCCTCTCCTATTTTACAAAGCAACTTTTGAGTGTCATGTAAAATTTTCCTTTACTACAGTTATTCAATAAAAATTGGTGACATGAAGTCTACTCGGTATATTTTATTTATCTGCAATCGATCTGTTTTGAATTAAATTTGCAGAAAAAGGAAAAAGGTACGACAAAGCAGTATAAAAAAGTTGATTGGAACTCATTCATTCAGTTTGGAAGATTATTTTGTTCCGTTTTATTGTTTATTATTGTTTTTTTTTTTTTCAATTTATATGAGAAAGGTTCTGGTTTTATGCGCCTACATGTCAATATGGAACATTTGTGCCAAAAGAAACGGACTTCAATGTTAAATTGGAAGAGCAAACACAGATTACAACTAGGGTGGTAATACATTGTCAGTGAGAACTTATCAAAATTACATGGTAGGAATCAATCCTACTTAGGTCATCGATTTATGAAAGTAAATGTAATTTTAATTCGAATAAGCAATTCTTTGCAGTGCCTACTTCATTACTAGGGTTAGAAACTACAATGCAACGATTAACTGATGTGTAAGTAGAGCGAATGGACAAGGACTCACTTCCTAATGGGCGACTATTATTTGGTTGACTAGACATTGGGTTTTGGCGTGCCCATTGAACGAAAAGGCCTTCCAAAATGGCCTCCCTCATCGTGTCGACCTTCATGACTTGCGGGATACGGTGCTCGCAGAGTTCCAGGAGGTTTTTGACAGTTGTGGCTCGCGCCAGCGTCGAATGGAGGAGCTTTCCGTCGAAGTAGAGCCAAGGGCAGGTCATGAGCCAGGGGATGGGTGCTCCGCAAGCGTCGTTCACCACCAGGGCGTACTCGATGCCGGTCATAATCATGGCGCCCAGTTGAACGCCGCGGGGTGTAACGCATTCGACCTGTTCAGCAATCACATCAGCATTAGGAAAATACAACTGGGACCATTTAAAACCTAAGAATACCAGTGACGTAACTACACACGACAACACAATCTTAAGTGACATAGCTGATCCCCCTTCTCCAAAACATATCTTTCGAATTGGCCTGGCTCTGACACATCAACAAATAACCCCAAACTCGTTTTTAAAAGTTCTTGTTGTTCAACAAAAGATTGAATATTGTGCAGCCACCAGCACGCCTATGACGGAATTTGAGGCAACAAGATTACCAACAAGAGTTCTGAGTAAACTCAGTGCTGGGGTAAATTCAAAGTGAACGTGTTGAAAATGAAGTTGTATCGATCCAAATCCTGGAAGACCAGTTGAATTTAAATAAGTTATAAAACAAAAAACTGGAGGTTACTTTCAAGGAGAAAACTGTAATACACTAGAACCATGATCGTATGAGACTGATTGTGATTCTGAAGTGAACGAGTTGAAAACAATTGCTATAAAAGTGATTTTATAGACGATTTTCTCAAAGTGAGATGGATGTACAATGGGAAAACATTGGAAGCTGATAGGTCAAATCAATATCAGTTAATATTCAATCAGTCCGCAAATTCTGTCAGCTGGTTGGTTTGTGGGAAATTGGTCAGTTTGAATTAGTGAAACTAAAGACTTCGGCTACTCAGAATTATGCAATACTTAGTCACAGGGTTTTGGGAGAAAATGCGGGGTTAAACTTCGAGGATTTAGGGCTTAATTGATACAATCTAATGAAATGTGATGGTGTTCGTTTGGAATCGTCCAGGAAATTCCAAGTTTAATTTGAACAGAACAACTTTAAAATGATTGACAATTATTCGAAGATGGAGCACATGAAGTTGGGTTTGTAATTACCCGTAACTTTCAGCTTGAAGATATAAACCATTTTGAAATGCGTTTGGTTTGGCACAATTTGGAACAGAAGAGAGTTAATCAACTAACGACAACAAAGAAACGAAAGAAAGGAATTTAAGCATGTTACGAACAGAATTCGAAAATAAATTCTTCCATTTAAAAACCTATTGTGTTATTGATCCAAAATGTAGGGAATGTTCAAAGTCAGGAATAAAATTATTGAATTCTCGATTCTGTTGAATTCTAAAACAGACGAGGGATTCAATCTATTTTTAAAATGCAGGTATTGCATGCATGCTGCTAAGAATAATTACGATACGATTTATAACGATTCTTAAGTTGAAAACACACAAATAGGAAAATTCAGTATCCATTTCAAAATTTTGAGTATAACTATATTGATGCAACTAATGACACATGAAAACGATATGCTATCTCTGAAAGCAAAGGTAGCAAATACTAAACCTGCATTCTAAATAACAAGTGTAAAACCAATTGTGGGTTTTCGTTCTACAATGGAATTGGTAACTTCAACCCATAAAATTGGGTTTAATACTTCAAAAAGCTGCTAAATTAGAGGATCAGCAGAAAGCAAGCAAGGAGTACTGGAATAGTAGGCTCATTAGATAATGGGCTCTAAAAAACCATACATATACCAACTACCTACTACGACTGGACTTATCTCAACTCAGCAAAACTTGGGGACCCAACACCACCAAATAAACGAAGAAGGCCAAAACCCAAGATACAAACCTGTACCTGAAGCTCTTGGTTGAAATCGCAGTTCGCCAGATTGGGGTCAAAAGCCATGGCGATGATGGCGTCGAGCTCGTACTTCCTGAGGACGCGTCTGTCGGGGCAGGACATGATGTAGCGGAGGACCGTAGCGAGAATGAGAAGATGTTGGGGGACGTACGAAGGATTTAGCATGAGGTGAGTGTCAGAACGCATGATTGTCAGGTAGGTTCTCAGGCGCCGCCTTTTATCGTCGACGGTCGTCCTGTAACATAAGGTAGACAATTCAGGGTTTTCCAGTGGAATCTTTCAGCATTATGAAATACTACGGTTTCTATGCAATTTAAACGAGTTTAAATCCTCTAAACAGAAGGGGTTTTGAGAATAATTAACGTTTGAATACATGGCGCTTCAAATAGTAGTACAGTATCGATACCATGTATTCTAGGGATTTTCGGTGTCCAAATGACCGATTTCTTAAATTTTTCTAACATTATCTTCAAACAAATAGTATCTCGTTGGCACGTTTTTGTTTTTCTTGACTGTCGACCGCCATTCCAACAATCGACACATCAAAACAATAACATTGAATGTTCGTTACGGTAATTTACAGACTATTTGTAGGGTAGTCTACAGATTTTAGAAATCCGTATGCAGCGTTGGCATTATAAGCGGCAGCCAATTCAAATCTATGAATTTCGCTCCTAACGGATAAAACGGGACTTTTCCCGCTAAATGATGACATCAATAGTCTTAATTCGCCTCTGGCTTGCAAACACAAAAAATATCTTAAGTACCCCATTTAGGGTAAGGGGGACAAAACCAGTTTCAACAGCTATCAGAAAACTTGAATTGTAATTTAAATGGATAACGTAGTTTAAGGGCATTTGTACAAGTTCTGAAACCTAGATCACTAGTTTATTAGCTTAAAGTAAACAAGTCGTCAGACGTGGTTTACTCGCAATTCTGCGATTTTCTAGTAGAACAATTGTCTTGCGAGTTGAATGACTGCGAAAATGCGGGGCAGACCATAAGAAATGTCTGATGATATTTTGGAACTGGCGGTGATTGTTTTTAGTGTGGCACAATGAAAACCAAAGTTGCAAGGCATTGCGGGTCATTTTGAATCATCAATGTCTACAAACGACAGGACAAACTGACTGTAACTGACAGGATTGTAAATAGCTGTTTTGCTGAGCTGAAGTAACCTAAACAATGTAAATCACATTGCAAACATCAACAACTTCAGGAGCTAACCCAACAAATTCTATTCTATTTTCGTAATGTTATGAACAAATCATGCAGTCTTGTAGGTCCAGCCGCTCGAGCTGATTTTTGTCCTATAAACTTCAGTTGCTAAACTTCCTAATCCACAGTCTTAAGGGCTTGCACATATCCCCAACGCAATCAGACATTTAAATCAAGTTTTGAAATTGAACGACGCCAAGTTCTCAGTGTATACATTGTCAGGGGCTGTATTGTTTCAAATCAGACAAGAATGAAAATGTTAACAACCAGTAACAGCCATTTTGTTTGCCTCCACCACACAGTTATAGTTACTAAACAACGAAGGATTACTAATAAACCCACCGTGTCTTGGTGATTCCTCTCAGCTTTTGCTTCATAAAGCAGGTTGTACGTAATAGTCACTCTTCGTCATTAATGATAGGAACCAACTAAATATTCTAAAATTGTTGGCATTGCTACATACCCGAACCAAAGCCGCTGAATAGTGGGTACTCCCCATCCGAGAGGTTCTGCTTTCACGATTTCAGGTTTTTCGTACGGGTTCTGTTTGCTCCATATCCACTCCTTCACCTTGATTTCTGGCAATTTGTGCTCACCTAAAACCCAACGTGCATCCAACAATTTGAAACATGAAAACTACTGAAATAAATTTTAAAAACAATGAGCTCGATCAAATACTGATTCTGTATAGAGAACTATGTGTGATAACTTCCTTCAGCAAAGTTCTCCTTTGTGGATCAAAAATTTGATAAAATAGGGCCTTAGCACAAGTATTCCTTAAATGTATTAAACATTTTTTTTTCGCAATAGGATATCCATTGAAATTCAATATAGTTACGTAGAAGTGCGTGGATAGGTTTAAGCACTCTGGCATAATCTGGTATGTATTTATGGTAGAAATTTATCTTGCCCAAGAACTGACGAACTGTCTTGATGTGTGGACTCAGAAATTCTTTGATTGGTTTGAGGTAGACATATTGTGGTTGGACTTATTTACTTATTTATATGATCGAGCGAACCCAATTTCAAGAAACTAGAAACATGAAATAAGTTTAGAGTCACTGGTAATAACAAAAATATACTAAGGAAAGGATGTGAAACAAGATGTAAGAATATAACTACAAACGAATTAATCAAATAATAAACAAATAGTAATCAAAATATTGGAAATGGCACAATTAAAGACTTCAAAACTCTTATGGAACAGGTGAAAAAGTCCAACTCAGGATGAAGATGAACAAGGCAGTTGGGTAAACGAGGAATGTGGCACAGCAGGCGATCGTGAAGATCATTTTTGGGGAGGAAGCTCTCATAGAACGGAGGAGAAATGCGAGACTATTGTTCCATTCACTAGGTTGTGCAAAAATGCCAGGTCTGTCACATAACATCGACTCCTCATCAGGGCCAACTGGGCTGTATTAAACGAGAGGGTATGACCCAAATAGTTGAGGGAAATGGGCAAAGTTACATTTTGACGGCTTTAAGCGGAATCCCTCCACTCCAATTAAAAGGCACAAAATAATGCCACTAAATTAGATTCAAACATTTCTAAGACAGCTTTGGTTACCTCCCAACAGAAATTAAAAGTTGGGGTGAAAGCGGTAATATTCCAAAACTGTCGTTTCTTTCATCAAGTGCAGAATAATGCCAGGAATAAGTCATACAATATCAAAAATTTATTTCATACCTGATCGGTGGTGATGGTCATTGTGGTGATCGCCTTCTTTGTTCTGTCCGGGTTTAGTGGCTTGACGGGCCATGTAATTGAGGTGGTTGAGATTGAAAAGAATGGCGTACAACATAGCTCGGAGCGGCCCGTAAAACTGCTGAATGCCGGTGACTTCTTTGAAACTCTCGTCTTCCATTACAACTGGAAGTTTCACTTCACCCTACGAAAAATTACAATTTTGTCAATCTAAGTCTACAATCGCATCCACCATACTAGATCATTAAATGCAATGTCATGTGTGTAATGTAATATGTTGTTGTGAACGCATTATGTGCGTTATTGTGTGTTTATGTTCTTAGTTGGAAGCACATGTGTGTTTGTGTTGTTGATTGGAAGCACAATCTTGGACTAAACAGATAGCAACCGACACAAAATATCTGCACTAAACTTTACTTAGTAAAAACGTTACCTGAGTCAATATTTGATAAATAAGTGGAGACATCAAGCCTTTTGTGTGCCTCTCAGAGACAGTTCTCATAATTTCTGATGCTACAGGCGGAAGTACAACTTTGTCCTCTTCAACAACCAGTCGAACTTGTTTCTGTAAACACGATATTTCTGATGAAATGATTCATTAAGTTAACATAACTTGAAATTGATTACAGATTAATAACAATTATCAACTCTCTAAAAGCGGCGTGAGGTCTTCCTGAACTCTACGAAGCATGACGACTTAGATTTGGAAATTGTTTGGCTATATCATATTGAGTATTGAAAATTAACGAGTAGTTACCTTTTGTTTAGGCTGCGGTTTAGTCTCAGTCTGTTCCTGTGGTCCAGACGTCGATCGAGATGGGGATGCAGCACTAGAGGAGCTGCTAGACGCGTCAGCACTGAGTAGCGAGCCGTTTGAAGTGGGTTTCTCGTCACCTTTGCTAGAACCTACAAGTAAAAAATAAAAATAAAACCAAACAACCGAAATAAATAGCAAAGAAAACTATCCAAATGAGACGAGATACTTGCTTTGAGGAGTTGTGTCTTTGATGTTTTGCTCATTGTCAGGTCCAACGACAGAGAGACAAGCATACGCCTCAGAGGCACTGACTAAACCCGCCAACTGCGAACACAAGAAAATCTCAATAAGATTTCAAGTCCCTAGGTACTGGATGTTTGAAGAATATACAAACCTATGAATGAAAATATGCAAATGAATGAAGTTTTGCAAGAAAAACCAACTTGCCTCGCTCTTGGAAGCTTCAGAAGCAAATCCAGAAGTATCCATCCCGGTCTCGGAGGTCGATGGCGTCGGTTCAACCTTTTCGCCGTTTTTGGGTTTTCTGTTGTTCTTTTTGGCTAACATAAGAGTGATGATGTTAGGCAAATAGCATAGGTGACTAGAGCAATCAAAATAAGTACGCAACGTAATTCGTTTGAAATACGTTTTTCAACCTTGAGAACCTACTGGTCTTGAATGAAAGATTGATTCATGAAACTCCAAGTTTCAAATATATGGCTCGCTTACAATTTATTAGGGGTTTTTACATAACGAGCATAGCAAGCTGAAGTTATGGACGACGAAGATTCAAATCGGAATACACTCAAACCATTACAATCAAATTTAGTCAGTAACACGGTTAGAAAAAGCAGCAGCGAGCAACGTCTCTTTATTGATAACTCCCCCAAAGCTATCAATGTGATTGAGTGCGTGGTCACAGAGAAATGAGAATCTGGTTATAAGTGTTGATTGATTAGAAAATTGGCAACTGGCATCTACTTACTGTTGGGTCGGAATCGCAAGAAACCAGTCTTGGTCCCATCCGTGTAGTATTGAACAGCCTGCTTGAATTTTGCAGCTCGCTCTCCACCCACTGCGCCAAAAATTTCCATTCCCAAGTCGTCCAGTTCTTTGCTCTGCAGACTTTTGACGAAAGCAGCAACTGCCTTCACAGCTTCAATAGGATGACCATCGACTGAGGTACCATCCTGTAGGAGTGCGAAGCATAGCGTTGCAATTTTTTCAACATGCTCTACTATTCAATGAACTGCAGGAGGTGCTATTAGGTCAGCTGATATATACCTTGGACTTGACTGGAGGTTCAAGTTTCAGCTTTTTATGGAGATCCGAGAGCTCCGATTCGGGAAGAAGGAAGTTGCCGAGGAGAGCAGCGAGGATGCAAAGTTGATCAGTGCTCAGCTGAAGGGCTTTCGTAAGCTCGCTGATGATGTACTCTTTGGACTCAAGAGTACCCTGCTCCAAACAATATGACAAATGGATGTTAAAATCAAAACTTTCTTAAGATGTATGTAGCACAAAACTGCTGGACTGAAGTGATACGAGAAAAGCTTACCTTGTACGTGAGTTTAAGCTGACGAGCAGAAAAATAACGGGGAGGGTTGAAGGCGATATATTCGGCATCGTCGGCCACAATAGCGTGACATCCGTTCTCTCGGCAATAAGCAATCACCTGAAGGAATCATTCAAATGAAATATAAATTAATAAATTTTGTTTAAACTAAATTCCAGAATAAACTGTATTTCTTGAGGAGTTAATGGGCGACTGTGAAATACCTTAAATAGTATAATCTTATCTACTTACTTCTTGCTTATGGTCATCCATGGTGACGAAAACAGGAATGCTGAGATTGCGAAGGACGAGACGAAGGGTGGGTTTGAGGCAGCTCGGTGCAGTCCACCAGACTTTGGGTGGAGGCGTTCCCTTGTTTACGAGATGACGAAGCACCTGGAATAGGTATTCATTTCGCCGTACATGAAGTGAATCGCGTAATTACAAAAAGAGTATAGAAAGTCATAGAATGCTCTACTGAAGTATTCCTCTAATGCATGCATTCAACGGATTTAGTACATCCTCAACAACTGAAATTGGTCAGCGGAGGTGCAAGTTAGGAGTGTGAATGCCTTCTACAATCATACAGACGATTTTATGAATAGGTTTTGGAATATATAAGCGAAGGCGCTTGCAAGACAATGCAAATAAGTTCCCAGTTTATGAAACGCTCACCCTGGTACAGCTCCAAAAGATTCTATACGACAATGTTTAGTTAGGTTTCCGCCTACATATTCCAGAGGCACACTTCATTCAGCTGCTAGGTAAACTACCCCAAATGCCTAAATATTTCTAGGATAACTCGCTCTGAACACAATAAAGCATATTTTATTCACCTGGCTTATACGAGCTCGTGACCTCAATTGTTCAGCAATCCACTCGTCTGTCCTTTGTGACTCTGTGCAACCATTGAAGAAAACAGCCAGCTCGATCTGGGAAGCATTCAGGGAGCTAATGAACTGGCCCAAGAACGTGGTCACACGGTTCCATTGCCCTCCACAAACCCAATCTGTAAAACACAAGGTGTTGACCAACAAGAGTAAGCTTCAGGAAGAAAATTCAGAGATTAGTCTGAAAGACTACTCAAACCAGAAGAGCGTAAGAGAAGAGAAATAAGCAATTCAAAATGTACACTATCTCATTTATCCAACTATACTATCTCATTTACTCCCAAAATTCATAATTGCCCTAACGACTCGTTCAACTCCCTGACAAAATCGTTGAATTTTCTGCTTCTGGCTTCAAAAATCCACAGTGACAGTAGGGCACACCTCCTCTCATCAATTCAAAATGCAAAATAGTCTATAAGGATGTGATTTGCACGTATCTTTGCAAAGAATTTCCAATACCTGTTTTAACCATGTTTTGGTTCTGAATTCATCAAAAAATTGTTAGCGTAAACTTGGAAAAGTAGTGGAAGACATTGTGTTCAATTAAACGCATTTAGTTTACAATCAATCGGAAATTCATACCTGAAAAGTATCCACCATAAAGGCGATCAAGGCAGCATTCTGCGTCGATGACCAAGCTGAATTTGGGAGGCCCGTTGGGAGCTTTTTTGTGAGACTGCTGCTTGCATTTCTGAGACTGGGTCCTGGCGATCCTCATCAAATCCACACAGACGCACGAACCCTCGACTTGTCCACTTTCCAAATAAGCTTGCAAATCCTGAATACCCATCTTGGAGCGGAAAAACCGTTTACCTTACTGAAGTCCCAACCGTTCAAAAAAATAACGACTTACCAATAAAAAAGAAAAAAATTAAATTAAACTGTTCCAGCCCCAAAATAACTAACACTAGTAAATTGATGACAACAGATTGATGAAATTAACGATAATGCTACCACGAATAAAGAACCGAAAGGTTTTAAAAATAATTAATAGATTGTCAAAATATGAATGTTATTGTAGATTTTATATAATAAAGGGGGGGGGGTGAAAATTAATTAATTTAAGGGGAAGGCGGAAGATATTAACGCAGTTGATTCCAAGATTCAGGGCTCCATCGGGATTGCCAGATAGGTTGATTCTATCTTGTAAAGATGTGACGATCCACAGGTTCGCCTCTGTAAGCAGAAATAAACAAAAATCTCTATTGAGCGTCACAGCGTATAATGGAAACTGAAATTCGTTGTATGCAGAAATTGTATGCTGTATGAAGGAGGGAAACGTACAACAGGACACAGAGCAGTTTGAAAATTAGGAAAGCAGGGGTTGGTCCCTGAGATGAACTTCGACGCACGTGAATTCCAGCCAATAAACACTCAACGAACGCGTAAGAATTTGAAATGCGGTGAAATAGACGCTATTTAGGTTCTGTCCAATTAGAAGCAACGAGGTACAGATTTAACCTGTGCTCCAATGACACCTTCCTACTGATAAGGCAGAATTTCCGTTAGAATCGAAGCAAGACTACAAAACTGTCCTATCAGAGGGATCAAAAAAGGGGATATAGTAAAGTTTTGCAGGTGGGTGATTTTCAAACTACGGGCAAATTCGGGTAAATGGCAAGCTGTGCCATTCAAAATCGTCTGACTTTCAACTTTTCCCCCTTATCTGCATACATTTATTGTGTACTGCATTGATCAATAGAAACCCCCGGGAAAATAATATAATTTCCATGCTTTTTAGGGTTGAAAACCCCTAATTTGTTATTTTCATAACCTGTAACTGAATCGAGGTTCCCAATTTCGAGTTGGTTTTTCGAATATTCCACCTGAGATTTAAAGTTACACGAAAATTCTCTCGTCTTTAGTTACATCCGAAGAGCAGCTGTCAATGGTTTTTCAACCCCCGCTTCAAGTTTTCAATGTCCTAACTGTGCACTTTATTCAGGTCACTTTAGTGTAGGGTTATTGTCATGCCCCACAAAGAATGTGTTCCTGAGGGGACAAAACGGGGATTTTCAAGGAAGTTCTCGTTTAGGTGGTAGCAATGATTCACAAGCAAGAGGCACACCTTTGAGTCCCTATGTTTTCTGGTCGAGCGAGAATATCTGAAAACAGGTTGGTACGTCTATCCAATGTCATTTTAATGGCCCTAGTTTTGCTCACCTATCATGTTTGATACCAAAATTTTCTTTCGACCCACTTATTCTCTTGGAAGGCCGTATCACGTTACATTTTTAAAACACACAAAAAGTCCAGCAGTATTGGAAGATCCTCCGTAGAAAGTTCGACAAAATACCAAAATTGTCATTGTTGTAGGAAACCGCCACGGCATTGTTACGACTTCTATCAAAATTGTATTTCACGGAGAATAATGGGACGTCGTGAATGAATGGGCATTAGAAAGACATCTAGGATCAATTGAGTGATAAACATCTAATAACCTAGCTAAAGAAAGATTTAAATTTTTAAAATGTCAGGACCTGACATTTGCCCGTAGTTAGAGAATCACCCGGGTGCTAACAGGTAGGAATGCTCATTTTCGTTTTGGTTTGTTGTCTCAGCTTGCTGCTTTTTCTATTGTTGGTTTTTTCAGTTGTTTTTGAAATTACTTGTGAATTTAAACACAAATTAACACCAAACAAGTTCATTAAAATTGTTTTCAGACAGTCGAGAGCAAGATTGTCAGGCAGTGTGAACTGTCACCTGAGCTAAACATAGTTCGGGAACCCTATTCACAAACGTTTGAGCGCATTCTGCCACTTATTGGTAAACCTAGTGGATCTCTGGGCGGATAAATGAGTCATCAAAGAGATTTACGTGTGTTGCACATCCACTATAAACCACACATCAGCAAGAGAATGAATGGCCGATAGAACCTACTGTTTTATTCAGCAGTTTTGAGGTAAGTGTTGGCGACAAAAAAAAAGGCCAATTTGCAGAAAAAACTTTAACTCGGAGTTAAATAGAGTTCTTAAGATAAATCGACATTTTCTGGTTGGAACGTAGATGCCTTTCTATTAGTTTCTTTGGTAACAAATAAATACTTTAGCCTAAGCATGCACAAACATCAATTCCTCACATCATTGTCGTCTGTTACAGCTCAAATTTAGAGGGACAATTGAATTATCTAATTTCAACAAAAAACGAGTCAAACAACCAAACGAACGCACCAACGAACCTTATGAGATTATTTTAAAAATGGCGATGATCAACACAGTCTGTACAACAACCAACTTAACGGACTTTTGGTTTATTAGTTTCAATAATAAGATCGTCCATCAGTTAAAATGTCACTGAAGGATAATATTTGGACTATCCAATGGTGAAATATGTTTCCGCTTCCTGACTCAGAGGCAAAAATCGGCGTTTTTTGTCGGATTAAGGAAGTTGATGAAGGGGAGAGGACGACAGCTGACAAGGAGACAAAATAATCGCGTTACATCATTAACGTGACGCAAAACAGTGTCTCAATTTGCTCAGTGCAGATTGGACTGCGGTTACGAGCTCAATGTAGAGAATAAAATGTCTGCAACAGCGTTGGACAACAAAAACGCTGGAACTCATATTTTGACGGATATGGATAGTTTCCATTTTCTGTTTCTTGGAACTGCAACTTCTGGGCATAAACCTGGAACTGTTTTACCTTCCAGATCCTCCGAGTGTTGCAGGTTTATCGCCTCAGCCCCCTGAAGGGGAATTCTATCCATCACCTCCTTGTTATGCGTTAGCAGAACCTGATAACTAAACACTCACCCTCCTAAACTAACTGACCTGCCTCCCTATTCCCTTAAAAATTACCATTTGCCCCAGCCCTGCCTATTGCCTTTATTATCAAGCTTCTCAATTTCAAACAGGGGAAGGGGCCTAACATACCTATCTACCACAGTAGTCAACAATTAAAGTTGGAACGACTAATGCAAAATGTAAGGAAGAGAATGAGCCAAGTGATTGAAAAACAAATCACTTCATCAAAAATACACACATCAAAAAAAAATTGTGCATCATCCCGATTTTCCCAAAAGGATAAGTGCAGCGAGTTTTGCTTTTTGTCACAAAGTGTTTGCTTAGAAAATTCAAAATGCAAAATGAAATCCCTTTGGGTCAATGTTTCTCGGACAGAGCTCAAGAGTTTAGAGACGTGAACCGTTCCACGGAACGTGATACTGAAGTGGAACAGCTGTGAACGATAACGTCCTCGATATCAGTTCCGCATGGAATGGAAAAACTGCCTCCTAATCTGGTACTTAGCTTCTGAAACTGTAATGAGTCATTGGAACTGGAATCGACGTTAGGTTAAATACAAGTAAAGGATTGACGGAGGCTTTTTAGACGAGTGTAGATAAAATCCCATCATAAACTGATTCTCAAAGGGAGGGGAGGGGTTCCCCTCTAAAATGTTTTACTTATGTTGCTACAGTTGGAACATATCTTCTAAACGATGATCGACAATAGTCGATTCTTCTTATTTCAGGACAAATGTTCAAGTTCAGCGAATGGACAAATTAAAATCAATCAAGTGCAATGGTACCACAAATTCCTTTCCGGTTTTTACGTGGAACGTCAAAACTCCACAACTACTAAATCAGAGAGCATTCAAACAATCATGTATGGACAATACAACTTTTATTTCCTTCATCTGCAAACAGCACCAAAGATGCCGATTTCACTTTCGGGAGATGAAAAAATGTTCTCAAAATCGAAAATGTCCACTCGCACTCTCCTTTTTGACGATTCTGAGCAACCTGCGTTTCATATCTTTCTGTTCGTGTTTCGCAATCCTTGAAACAAGCTTAATTTCCACAATTGTCAATAGATTTTGATGACGTTTGCAGCGAAATTTAAGCTGTGCATGGTGTTTTAGCGGTCTAATTCGTCACTCTCTGCTTGCGGAGAAGAAACGCAAACTCCATCTGGAATCATGTCCTCATGACTGATTGATTTGCTACGGCTCAAATCCCAATTACAAGTTCAACTCCTAACCGTCTTTGCTCGATTTCTGGAAATATTCACGCGGTTAGCTTTCTGAGCGATTTCTCTTCTGTGGTTGTGCAGCTGAGATTTAATTCCTTGCCTTAGCATACAAATCATCGAATATACATCACGATTACAATGAAAATTCAGGGATTGTTCCCGTCGAAGCCTAAACCTAGCAATTTCATCATTCTCAGATAAACGGTATCGCGTGTTACCATAAACGATGCATCGAGAATTTCCTGAAACATCGATATATCGATCTAGCTGTAGCTGGAAATCGAAGAAAATTCATGGTTTATCCAACATCATTTCAGCAGTAGATTTTTGAGCAGTAAGGAGTATACGGTATGGTATAACGTGGGGCGATATCCAATGATATATTACAAAGGAAATTAGAATTGAATCAATCAAGCTTGGAGGATACCATTTTTCTAGATCAATAGAAGGCGAATGGGCTATTTTAACCATTTGTGGGCCATCTATCAATATGTGCCGTCTAATACAAATTTGTTTCGACGATAATTCAAAGGCGTACTAGGCAAATTCGAAAATACAACCTTGTGCCGAACGAAATTGAAAATTAAGGTTCAATTGGGAAGTACCAGTTTTTCTTTGGGAAGAGATAACTTAACCTGTGACATCCATATTGATGGATTGATGGACCATAATGATTATTTTCGAGGGTTTCTATTGCTGGTATGCTGACAAACAAAATGGGCCTTTGCTCAGCATGATGCAAGTATAATCAGCATAAGATGATGTTCATGGGCCTCTTATGAACAAAGACTGGTGGGTTATCCTGGAAAGTCCATACAGATAGGCTCCGTAAGAACCTCAAACAATTGGTTTTTCTGGTATGCTGGCTCGTCCAGGCAAGATTACTGAACGCCTGTCATGGATTCAGTCCAGGCTCAGATATGGAGTTTTAGAGTGGGGGGAACTGTGGAAGCGCAATTACAATTGCAAAAGGCAGTCGTTCGTATTCTAGGTGGTGCTTCTCGTGAAGCTTACTGTAGCCCAATATTCAAAAGACTAAGACTGTTGACGCTCCCAGTGCTTTACGCTGTTACCTCACTCTTCCGAATAACCCACTTCTGGGAGATGGTCATGATCAACTGACTCCCACTCTTGAGATGTTCAAAATATCGCCTTACTTTGATTCAAAGAAAAACTGCAAACTGCCTCGGCGGTGGAATGTACATTACAACTCTCTTCCTGTTTAGCTAAAGACGTTCCATACTGCTGCCTCCGAACATAGGTCCTGGTTCTCCTTGCTCCTTACAGCCTGGAGATTATTGGTGCAAAGACTTAACCCCAATCAGCCAGGATGAATTCTTAAGAAGTAATGGCGTTCTCCCAACATCCATTCAAAATTCATTCATTCAACGCGGCGTCAGGTATGGAGAAGGGCTGTAGGTCCTTTGTTCGGTGGTTTTCTCGTTCAGTGACCTTCAAGGTACCGTAGGACGATCTCTATTAGGACGGTCTCTATAATACCAAATCTCGATAATAACAGGGGTGCCATCTGATCGCAGGAAATGCTCGGGCTGTGGCAACAGTGGTGCTCGTTGAAAATCGGCAAATGCTCGATGCTCGAGCAGAGTAAAGAGTAAACGGGGCTTTAGTCGAAAATTCCCGAGAAATGATAATTATAATAATGTTTTTAAAACGTGATAAAACTCATCCTATTTTTAGTATTCGTTGAAAACCTCATCATCACAGTTTTCCTCTAAATGTTTATAAATTGGTCGTCTATGGTCACTATTCTGATGTTTGTTATACATTGTAAATTGTGTTGAGAATAAATAAGAACTGAACTTCACTGAGTGGTGATGTACAGCAAGATTAAAACCGGCTAAAACCATCAAGAATAACTTGTTTTACAGTTCGTTGATTTCTGACTATTGTTTCCTATTTGGATGCTAATTTTCCCCATTATTTCAATCACAAGGCCACCGAAACCACATGATTCCAGACGAGAATCGGATAAGTTACAGTTTAAAACTACCGACTCTTTGGGCAAATTGTAAAATCAAAAATAAAGACACTTTTACTCGAAAAGAATGGAAAATTCCTTACCATTATTGTTCCTAAAGTAAATTAAGAAGCCGAAAAACTGAACAGGATTAGATTGAAAATGTTTTCAAATGAGTAAAATTGTTTACGCCTTTCATTACAATTTAAATTCACCATAAGCTTTCCAGAAAAATTCAGTTTCTTGAAGGTCAACTAGCTGACTTGGGCAGAGCATGGCTAACAATAGACATAAAGATCAATCAACTGACCAAATCTCTACCTACTTATTTTTGTGGCTCTATTTACAAATTGAACAGTTGAATAGTAAAGGTTTGATTGATCATGTTGATTATACGAATCATCTTTCACGAAAGGGAAAATATTTCCTTCCCTGAAGGCTTCAGAAATAATTAGTATTCTTGTCTCAGACATAAATGAAATAGGTAATGCAATCCTATCGCATACGGTTTTAAGAAGGCTCAACTTCAACGTAAAGTTTATAAGGTACTCCAATGCAATTCAGTGGATGAAGTTGGAAAGACACAGTTCTTTGTATTTACAATCTCATTTGTTCAGGGTTAAGTACTCTCCTTCTCCTAAGTATAGCCTGGTGGATAAATATGAATTGAAGTTCGCAGATTAACCTGTCAACAACTCCAAGTGCTTGAATACTGTCACTAACCCTCAACCTACCACAAAATTCCTTAGATGTTGTCATTCTTCAATATTGCTGAGGCTATTCACGGCGACAAGGTGTGTGACGAAATTAGTATAAAATGAAAATGAGTCAACGAAAAAGTTAGTGACGAGTAGAAATTTAGAATTACTATCAAGGTAGATGTTAATATTTATGGTCAGACCACAAAACATATTGGTACGCTAGTGAAACGCATCAAGTCACCCATGCACCAATTTGAACTACTTTTCGGCTCTTGCTCTCCATTCACTCTTAGTACAAAATGTTTACTGTACGTTTCACTCTCAAGACCTAAACAGTAATGAACCTCGAGACTTTGGGGTCTGCTAGTACCACGCAAGTTAATAGGATCTAAGTATAGCAGAACGGAGAGCCCAGATTCAACAAGTGCTCTCGTTGGTGACTAAGGAACTCACTCCTCCAACAAGACCTAGGCATTCCCCAAAACAGCGAAGTGATCACACAATCAACACCACTGCCTTTATAACTCAATGTCAGAACTCTTCGGCGCCTAAAAAAGAAACCACCCTGAATAACTTTACGCAGGACTATCATTGGACAGTACCCTACTGCATGTTTCATTCATAATACTATGTATCGTGAGATATGAATATGATTGTTCCTAACTGTGATGTATTTAATTATACAATAAAGTGATCTATTGATTTAAAGAAGAACCACAACTATAATCCGCCAGTTGTTTAATTGAAAGATTCCATCTGCTGAAACATTATTCACTTAAAAATCGTTGAAATAAGCATAAGCATTGTCAACATTGAGATTGGAGGTTCTTCTAGGTTTACTGTTTCATACATTATCCTCAACTTGTCACAAAAGGGCGAATCTTCACTTATCCACTATGTAATGAATGAATCTAGTTCTTCCTTGACCCATAAGGAGTCTGTTTACTGTGGAGTCAGTAAGATTTGATCAAGTTTGATTGTTGATTGGGATTTGAATTATGCTTCATATCAGTGAATTCCTGAGATGCTCCCTGTTCCACGAGGTCATGACCGACCTCCAGGTGTTCCTTCGGTTCAATGGTGAGGGTACATTTTTACTTTGAGACATTATATGGGGTGGAATGTTGGGTTAGTTGGGATCTGTGGAATTGATATGCCAAAAGCTCGAGGTGGTGGAAGCCAGAAGTAGTTCGCCGAAAGTTTAAATTGAGATCAAAAATATTAAGTGATTCGTATTCACAGAATATGCCTCAGCTTTTCTATTCACCTAGAAATTATTTTTTGCACGTATTTACTATATGTCTAACCACGTGACTTCACATTGAATCCCAACATCTTAGGTTGATTCTGATAGATTGATTTTTCGGTAGAAGTCGAGAATAGGTGACCCCTTCCTAACACGACCGTCGCCATATTGAAAAACCGCATCTCAAAAACAAAGAAATATCCTACATCAATCTTTCCAGTAAAGTATAGATCAGTTGGACAAATAGATCAGAATGCGTTAACACTTGCGACTCTGCGTATTAAAAATACTTCTATCGATATAACGGTCGTGAAAATCATTCCATAATATGTGTATCCGAAATACACATCGATACAGTCTGATAAGAGGAAGGTGTCACCTATTCTCTACTTCAGCCGATTTTTCTTTGAAGTGGGTACGTACCCAGGAAAACAATTAATATCTTAAACCAAAAAAAGAGAACATCTATCCAAAACAATTGATCCATCTTGTCAGCAACCCACTATCTTTGAGGTCAGCTTCCAAATATGGCAACGAACCAACTCTTACCATTTTTTTAAATAAAAAATCCCAAGGAAGTCACGATTTATCATTCTCCGAATTTTCGCTAAACCAGTAGATTCTCACCGTGGCCCGTTGTGAGGTATGTACCTTCTCACTGATTTGGTTCACATTTCACTACTTATCAAGTAAATGTTTGAATCAGTTTGAAAGATGATGATGAAAGACTACAAGATCATCTATTCCCGCTGATCACCATGACACGGTAGGAAGACGTTTAGAGAAAAATGGCCATCTCTATAACTTGAAGCTACCAATGACGTCGGGCAAATTCTTAGAAATAACAGTCGGCAGGTACCTACCTACAGGCAAGAGTGTTTCGACACCTAGTTTGTATTTTCCTGATGTAATAGTTGAGAATCTAAACTTACCTAGGGCATCTGAGATGACATCCATGCTCAGAGCAACCCCGCCCTACAGTGGCGGCATTCGTTATCCATTTGTTTCAAAATCAATCGAAATAGCCGAACCGCTAGGTCAATCCGTACTATATTTGAGAATTCGACGGGGAGTAATAAATAGGTAATGACTTTGTTCCACCCGAGAATATTTTGAGCTCGCAGTTAAAAATCTTGACAATGGAGAGATAGGGGCAGGGTGGGAAAAGTGGGCGGAGAGGCGGTCGATTTTGTCGAAAAATACGATAGCTAAGTGCAAAAAGGGATTTGAAACGAGGAAGAAAGACAAATTAAATGTAATAGGGGAGAAATTGGGAAATACGCGTGGTGTAAAATGGAAGAATCGATAGAAAAATTAACCTCTAATGTGAAGGAGTCTCGCTAACAACAAGGCAAGGACATGATGTACTTGGGGAGGTCTCCATCCAACGTCCTAATGACGAAAATCGCATGGCAATTATCATATAAAACTCTTACCTGAGGTTGTTCGAGGCGATAGCTGCGGTCGGAAACCGCTCGAAAACGTTATTTTCCGTCGATAAATGTGATTTCGACACGGTTTTTACCGACGAAGAAACACGAGACACACGCCCAATACCGGTACGCCAAAAAATAAAAATAAAACACGGTGCACACCTAGTCGAGGGTCGAAACCAGGCGAATTTCGACGGGGAAACGGTCGGATTTTGACGACAAACTAGCCGGAAACTACTGCCCGCCGCGTTGATCGGTGAAAACTCAATAACAAATAGCGGATTTGGAAATAAATGGGTGAATTTACAGGGGGGTCGGTACTGCGTGGAAGAGAAGTTTCGCCATTTTCTAGCAAATGAAATAAAATTGATGGAGAATGGGAATGATGGGCCCGACCTCTGTCGACTGGGCGGCGCAACGCGAAGAACTCACATTTGCCGACAACGCACGAACATTTCCGAAAGTTTCGGTAGACAATTTTTCTGTCTATACGATCTAAAAGGGTCCAAAATTTATCAAAACTGCTGGAGAACAATATTAAAGACGATTTTGTTCAATAACGACGGGCAAGTTCAATGTTTTTGTCTTTAAATCGAGCCTGTTAAACGAATAACATTTGAATATTCCGCCCTCCCATTCGTGATCGCCGCAAAATGCAATCTGATGCAGTTTTGCGTTCTGTTGTTGAGCGATTGTAAAATTATCAAATACAGATTTTTAAAATGACTTTGGAGTGAGTATACTTCAAAGAGAACATGAGAGAATAATAATGATACACACTTCGACGGATAAACTTCTGGAATATTTGATGTTATTGTGGCAGCACTGAGTGCCGCCATGACTGAGATACATTCAAATATTGTTAGATGTCTAGTTCTGCTCTATGTTGCTTTTTATGAAAATTTAAAAGAGGAATAGTGTAATTATGAATTAAACTAAATTTAGTAAAGTTTACAGCCAAATAGCATAAACCTGTGAGCTAATTTTTGTAATTCAGTTTTGTCAATGTTTTGAATATTTACACTAGAATGGAAAGTACACCGTCCAAATATAGCAGACAAAAAACCAATTCTTAATAGCAATCTTTAAATACAAAAAACTTATTTGTTATCCCTTTACTATTGTATATCAATTTGGCAATTTTCAAGTACAGCAATATTCTTAAGTATTCTTGAATGATGATGATTTTTGGAAACACTGCTGAACTTTTGTACCTACTCATAGCTAATTAAGCCTTCGGCTGGAACATGAATGAAGTCACGGTTCGGAGAGACACCTGTTTGTAAGGCATGTACTAAAAGGGACGTCTGCCTTTTAAGCATCCCTTTCGTGATTCTCTTAGAGGGATGGGGCATGTATGCCTTCAAAACTTGTGAATTCACAATGAGGAACTCATACCTAAAACGTCACCAAAATACCCGAGAGAGCCTTAAAAAGTGATTTTCTAGTTAAGATAATGAACATAGAAAAAATAAAGGAAAAGAGTCATAGGTAAGTCGCCCCATAAAACGAGAAAACATAATTATTTTTCCTTCATCAATGATAATAAAACTTGTAGTAATGTAGATTACCATAAACAACAAATAGCTTGGCCTTCATTCAGCTAGGAGGTACTTTATAGGAAAATTCGCTAGAGAATAATCCACTAGACGGGAGATCTGCTTTTTAAGCATGAAAGATGTACTCACTCTTAGAGGGACATTTGCCTTTTCAGCGTTGAACCCCCCTTAAAAGGGATGTATTCTTAAAAACCATACATTTCTTACCACATTTCTAGGGACGCACGGCTAAAAAGCAGGAAATCCATGTAAACACAGTGGAATATATGCCAAAAAGGCAGGGTATGTTCTGGTAAAATGATACTTTCCGCGAATTGAATGGAGAGCATCGATCCCTGAAGCTTCCTCCTCCACACCAGAAATGAGAAATAATCATGCATAAAAGGTATTGAATGAAACAGTGTACCAAAAAGAAGCACTACTTAGCTGTTTTTAATTATTCATTTTAATTACAATAAATAATGCCTCAATTTTTTCGATGGTTATCGTAAAAATTAGTTAAAAAACCTAATATTGTTAAATTGTAAAGTATGACACATAAGCCTGGGAATAAACAATAATTCCGCTCTAAAACTTCTAATTTTTATATTTTATTCAAGTGTGTAGCTTTTTAAAGGAGATTTTCGCTAAGAAAAGTTAGTGTATTTCGTCTTTTCTTGACTGATTACTAGATATTTTTAGTCAAACTTGATTGGTAGGTACTTACTTATTGTAGATATCTACCTCTTATTAGCATCTTGAAGGCTGAATAAGGTGCGAAGCTTAAAGACTGCCACATTGAGTGGTTAGCTGAACATCTGAAAACGGAACGACAGTGTTAAGTGCCCGTCAAGAGGATAACTCGTCCCTGATGCCCGTGATTCCTAACTCGTTTTCTGTAATCTCGACAAACCTAGGGCCGGTTATATCGTATTTGCGAGCCTGGTAAAGGTCTGACGAAGTCAAACAGCGGCCACCTATTTCTAACACGTGTAAGATATTCGGGCTTTTATCAGACTGTCAAATGGTCTAGGATTTGCCCACAGACGGTGTCTATCAATTCAATGCAATGTGTTAGCTAATGTTTATTATTTATGTTCACCAGGAAGAGCAATGGCAAATGATTAAGGTTAACGTTGTTCAACTGTCAGCCTACAAATCCTGACTGGTGGTCTTCTACCTACGGAGTTGAAGCTCGCTTTCTATACTTGACCATCACTTTGTGAGTGCCCACCTGTTATGACACCTCTCGGTCAAACAAATCGAGGGTTCTATGGATCGACAATGAAAACAAGCAGTTTGGACATGAGTGGTTCAGCGTGAGAGTAGCATTTTGTTCAAATCGTCACTGCTAGAATGTTCAACACCTACTCCCGCAACCATCGTTTCTAGAATTCGACGGCCATCCTTTGTCCTTACGAGTCCCTCATATTGCCTCTTGAAGTAACATCATACATAGGCGCTCATCAATTAGTATCCCCAAAGAGCATTCTTTTAAGCTCGCCACGTCTTTGGATCTACTGAAAATTATATAAACGGACGAGTGTTAACTTACATGGAATCAGTCTTAAAACTGCCTGAAACATATATATTCAGTTATCATTTCTCTCGCTCTTGTTCTGTCCTAACCCCCAGGGATCGCTACAAATAGGTTCCCATCTATGGAAGTTTCTACGAGACTTTAATTCTTCCCATTTGGACTTATGGTTTAGCTGTCTGAGGTAAGTGCTTGGATTCCCAATAAAGACGTCTCGAGGATCAGCAGAACACTATACTTCAAAGAAACGTCATGCATACCCCTCCATTCGTTCGAAACACAACGATCTACAAGGATTTCGAAATGGAATCGCCGACTGAGCTCTATCCTGTATGAAAAAATTCGGTGACACCTACTTCAATCACTTCAACCCTCTCGTTACAAACAGCTTTGCACCCTTTTCTAGTACAAGGCTTACCAGACCACGCCATATCCTAGATTTCATCACACCTTCAGTGTATTAACAAACAAATCTATAGAAGAAGCCGTGCCTGTCAGACCTACCTCCAAGGAACGTTCTAAAAAGAGAAATAGTGTCACAAATACCAAATGTGAGCACGAATAATGCGTAAACAACTTTGCAGCACATACCCAATTAGGAAATGAGATAAATACACTAGCACACATTTTTTCACGTTTAGATAAAAACTTTTATTCTCCAGTATTACAAGTACAGTACATAAAATAGGTACCTACATTCTCGTAGGCACTCATTTTCAACTTGAGTGTTACTATTTTACACACCTAATAATGCATATTATAATCTAATTATAAAATGAAAAGTTTGCTAATATCTAGGATATTGATAAGGCGAATGAGGTGTTATCAATTTCGTTAAAAGATTGTCTAACGCTAAAAAAAACCTCACTTATCAATTAATTAATATTACTAAGCTTTAAGTGATAAAATAGAGTGAAACACACGGGTCAATAGGAGTCTATGAGCACATGTTTGGTATTACAGAGTTCTTGCTTCACACAGTTGTTAGGCACTGAGACCATAAATCTAGGGAAAATGAAGAGATGCTTACTAAGCATGGTGTTATCAATGGCTTACTGTGGTTTCATATCACTCCTTCATAACCTGACAGTCAACTCTCATGTTAGCCTCCAACTTCGATCGCCTTGTTGTTCCAACTTATTTTTGTTCTCTAATCTTTCTTTTCTCATTAGTTTTATTTGATAGGATGGAGGAAGAAGAGGTTAGAAAACCTAGCAAATATCAGTTGTCTTTCTGTTGTTACTCATCACCCCTATAGAGGTAAGGGTGGTCCGTATTAAGGGTTCTTAGGGCGGTCCAGCAATAATCAGGAGTCATTAAATTTTGGTCACCTTTGGATTATGTGAAAGCACAGCTGTGACTGCATGAAACAAGAATTCTCTATTCTCAAGACAAATAATAACTTGAGGAAATTCGCCTAGTTAAATCCTTGAAAATTTTGATTAACACGTTCAGTGATTTGCATAATTGGCACTAATGATCGGGCTTGGATATATTTTTGATGCATGGTGCAGGTTTCACATCCAGCAGAGCTAAATAATTTGTGTTAACCTGAGAGGACCGTTTTGTGGTGGATTTGACTTTGACTGGATCTGAAGAATGATGGAACCAGAATATCTGCCTGGGTATATAAATAAGAAATAAGATAGCCCTTCTACTTAAATCACTGATCTATGTACATTAAACTTAGTCTGAGGCACATTATTCAAATTCGCCACTTTGGACTTCCCTAGCTTGCAATGGTATTCAAGATGAAAATACTTGGACTGCCAGCAGCCCTAAGCTCTAGCTCAGACCCCTATAGGATGGGTTCTACATCCCGACTGTCTACCTAACTGGATTTTCAAATGGTGATCTGAATCAAACAAAACAACAACCCTCTTACATTTGAAGTTATGAGAATTCCATTTTTCGGCAGATTAACTCCTAAATATAATCAGGATTGATTGATCAACATCCTGAGATCACTGGCACGTCCTGGATCAATGTTGGTTTTTCGAGCCAAATTTCGTAAGCTTCAGACGGCGTACGGATTGATTCTTTTCTATTTTTTAATCAGATTTTTGAAATCTACAGATCATGAAATGTTCACCAACATCTTTTAAAGAGTGTTAATTTTTTTCATGGTCGATTACAAAGGTTTATTATTGAAAATGATAAAACAGAGGGAAAATATTACGGTCGCTACGAGGTCTTTTAACCACATTTCATTTCATATTCTAGTTTAGTTTATGCCTAGTCGTTCATCGTTTTGTAGTAAATATCGAATATAAATGGCTAATGAGAAACCCAGTGTTGGCCAGTAAATTTTATTTAAACGACTGGGTTAACAAAAAAATCAAGGTAGTTGACTAAAATAACTATCCCGCAGTGGCAAAAAGGCCTCACTCAACGTGTTAAACTTTTCAAAGACTTACCGATTAGTGGAACTGGATGGTTCCTTACGAAATAAATCACTCACTGATTAATACAAATCGCATGCATAAAACAAATACACTCCTCAACTTTACTATCATTATTACTAACAACTAACATTTCATGTTTTCTTCATTATACCCTTCTTAACTTTAACTTATAGCAATCTAATGCGCCTAAATTAAAAATAACCTAAAAATTAGTATTGAAAAGAACTATTTTGGTCATCTATTCACTTTTTTTACAACGCAACAGTCTTAAATTTCATTCATCCAGGACACGACTAATTAAAACAATACAATAAATTTTACATTAGCAATCTAAAGTAAAGCAGATTTAGATGCTATCTTGCCTTTAGACAACAATCCACTACAAGCTAGTCAACTCATTTATTAATGGTTGTTTGGCAGCATACTACGGAAGTAATGAAAATGAAATAAAATCACTGAATGAAAAGTAACAGTCAAATTAATAAGTCATTAAAGTCAAATTGTTAACTGGTAATTACCCATTAGTGGATTGCAATGTTCAAGAAATCTCAACTGCCGTTTTGATTTTGAAGTGTTGAGTTCAGTCGATCGATTGAGACCTTTAAACTGAGCGAAACAGCAATTCTTAATCTTGAAAAATGTATAAGAAGAAGTTCGACAATCGTAATATCTGAACCTCATTAATCTTAAGTTATTACGTACCTAAATTATGCAAGCTACCATAATTAGAACAGTTATGGGAAACGTGATCATCAATATCATTATGATGAAAAAACAGGCACGGGTTTCTTCCGAAGGTTCATTTTCAGATGTTATGGATATATTCGTAGTAATTACTGTCAATAGGTTTTTTAGTTATCCTAAGATTTCTGCTTTCAGCAGGTAGTGGTCCTTGTGAGTACCTACGTTGAGGCTAAATAAATAAATAAACCAAATTTTTAAAAAGATACTAAAATTGCGTTATGGTCAGTGGAACATCTACCATCAAAAAATATTGAGTCCATGTTGGAGAAGTCAAATTAAGACTACTGTGAAAATCCCTACAAACAGGAACGAAATAAGTCTAAACATTGAAGAAAAAAAAAAAAAATGACTCGCTACGTACTTGGAAAAGAATATGAGTTTGTCAATATTCGAAAGCAAATAACATTCGAGTAGAAAGCAAAACAAAGAATTCGAAACAACAACATCATTTATAAACTCCAGCCAGCAGGGAGAGTAAGAAGAACGTGATTAAGAAATACTTCACATTTGTAACTTTCGGTAAGTTAATGAACAGCTGGCAACGATCAACGTTTCATTTGTGGCAAAACGAAGTTCTCAAATACAGATCAAATGGTTCTTTGAGTGTCAAGAACGCAATTTAAAAAAATGCGTCGCAGTATTAATATTTTAAAATAGATACTACCTATAGACACTACGAACATTTGATCAGAAATGACGATTAATTCTATTCCTATTTAGATTCCGTTATTAGATTCAAACAGTTCGACACAAAAGATAGACATCGATTTTCGTGATATGTTCTCTGTCGTAAAATTTATTGCTTTCGTTTCAATTTCGAATGTCTCGGAGAGATAATAATAGTAGAGACAACCTATAAAAAACGGTATGAGTTTTGCTTAAATATCACCATTTAGAAAGTGTTATTTTTGTACTTGGTGTTGAAATCCGATTTTTCTTCTAACGATTACAGGAAGAAGTGAAGTTGCAGACAAAGGCGTTGGTCGTATCGTATTGGATTTCACGAAATCTGAAAAAAAATAAAAATAAAATCACGATCATAATAATAACTCGTGGTGAAGCTAATGTATGTTTCAGACAACAATAGTATTCAATAATTATATAATAATTATTATTCAATTACTTAAAACTTAGTTTAAAAACAAACACTATTAGGTTCAGTAGGTATTCATCAATAGAGAGTTTTTGCAGGCACAGCACGACTTCTTTGCTTCATTTCAGAAACTTTAATGTCAACTAGTCTCAATAGAATTTGTGAAAAATGTGTGATCTCCAAATGGACCGATAGTCTAGGTTTAATTATGATTTCACATAATTTAAATCGGAAACCTGAGTTTTTTGACGAGTGTTCCACGAGATATTTCTAAAAGATGCTGTTTTCGAGTGAATAGTTTCGGACATCTTCTACAGATGTATAGTTCTTAGACAGAGCAAAGGGCCTCATCGAACCCTGTTACGAGACAGTCATTACAGCTGACACAAGGACTTCTCTGGCGTCAGAGTTTCAGATCCTAGGTCAAGTTTTAGGTGGTTTTTTGGACGTTGATAGGGGATTCACCAGTTTCGCTCTAAAGTTGTTTATTCGAGACAACGATGGGCTGAAAGATATCGGAGTATCCTCATGAGGTTTCGATTGACCAATAAGGTTCTTCATTAGAGAGTTCTTGCTTCACACAGTTGGTCGGCACTATGAATTCAAATCTAGGAAAAATGGAAGATGCTAACCTCTTAGCGTGGCGTCCGCCATTGGCTGAAAACCAATCACGTGACCGTCCCTATCCCCTGCTGTTGCTCCTTACCCCATAGTAGTAGGAGCGGTCCTTGTTAAGGGTTCTTCTCGCAGTCCACAGTAATTGGGAGCCATTTGGCTTCACTCACCTTTGAATCCTGTGACATCACCAGACAGTACCGACCCTGTGAAGCACAAACTCTCTATTATGTTTTTGGTCAACCCGACTTGTCTCTCAGTGGGACAGCTCCCACGCTGAAGCTTTGTAGCTAATATTGCTTGCACGTCACATGGGGTACAACTGGACAAAACATATCTTGTAAACAGTGGGTAAATTAGAAAAAACCTCAGCTTGAATCGAGGTTTTTGGAATGATTACATTCACCGGTTGAAGATGAATGTTGTGAGGGTGATGGAATGGTACAGTTGCCTCTTCCATTGAGCTGAATGCGGTAATGCCTGCCACACTGAGGATGACACAGATAGTAGAAGGCGTCTGATTCATCTCCAACTTGCCATTCATCAGCCAACTAAACATATCCATCACAATGTTGCCTCCAGTGAATCATATTCTTACCAAACAGAAAATCCAAAAACGATATCAATCGTGAAACCTCAATCAGGTCTTTGGATATTTCCATTTTCTACTTCTTGAAACTGCTATGCCTAAGGATAAACCTGGCGCTGTTCAGCTCTGGGTGTTTCAGGTTAATCACCTCATCCATTGGAAAGAACAATTAGCCCATTCCATCACCTCCTCGTTTGTTACAGGTTCCTCTAACTTCAAGCGCTGTTTAATCGACTCAACGCAGAAGGCAAGCACCAGGGCTTTCCCCACTCCTGGCAGGCACCAAGGCGGGCGGTGCCCTGCTGCGTAAAATGCCTTCTCAGTTTCGAAAAACAGTATCCTTACCGGTGGTTTTGAACTAGGAGGGATTTCAGTGTTGTTAATGTTTTGGTAAATCCTGTCAATCATGCTGATATCCGCCGTTTACGTGTAGAGAGCGCTTAATTTGAATTAAAATGAGGAAGGCAGTAGTGATGAGTTTCTCGCTCTTTCTCCTAATTTTTATTTTTCCGCCAGGTTTGTATTGATAGTGTTCATTTCTTTTATATTCTAGTTATTGTTTCTCCTCTTGAACTTTTTGAAGGATGTCTCGAGATAGGTAATTCACACGTTCAAAGGTCAATGTAACGTCAACAAGCCCTTTTGCCTTGTTTGTTCAGTTCCTATTTTCCTAGTTCCTATGATGTTACCAACGCATGTTTTCGCACTAGTATTTTTCACACATATTTTGTAAGATGAAAATGGTAAATAAATACCTGAAAAAATTGATAATGAACCTTTTTATTGCCCAATATTGTAAATACCTACATTTATTCTTGTTTGTTCAAAAAGTGGAATAGCAGGTTGTAAATTTACTTGTGTGTGTGTGTGCAGGGGGAATAGTCAAGCATCCCAGATAGCCTAAAAATGTTGTAGGGACTCTCCAGTGGCATCGTGTGTTGTTGGGGAGTTGCTAGCAAAATGTATGATTGGACGACAATTTATTTACAAACTAAAAAAGTGTATTCTAAATGAATTTGTCGTCATTAAGGACAATCAAAGTAGTTAGTTGTGCGGGTTAGAATACCTTCGGTCATCCACGCTCAAGTAAGGCACCAAACTGGTGCCATGGTCCAAAAAAATTCATAATCGCCCCTTATGGATCTAAACATTTTTATATACATTTATCGAGTTTCAATGAAAACCGCACTCAAAATTTTTCCTGCCTGGTTCTAATGTCGTGGTTTTGGGTCCCACGTTAAGTTGGTTTAAAAAAACAACTTCCTCAGAAAAATCATTCTGGTTTCTGATTGAAAAAACTACAAAATAATCACAATTGAACCTAGATTTTATTTCCCAGACTTTGTGAGGAGGTTCTACACCTTACAGCGGCTTGTAAAATCTCTCTATTATCTTTGGTTTGTACCGTATACTCAATACTAACTCTTACCTCAATGATTTTAATTACATGACGAGGATTTGAGCAACTTAGACAAATATCAGTGTGTCATGCTAATCACAAGCACCTGGATGGCATTGGAAAAGGCACTTAGGGCATGCTTTATAGCAGCAATGAGGTGTAAGGTCTGACCTCTGAAACAAAAAAAACATAACAATAACATTAATAATCATCGAAATTTAAGAAGACTTAAATTCAAAGAAATTGGAACAATAGCGAAAATGCATTCAACTTAAAATGGGCAACTGCAGCTTAATTAAAAAAAAAATATCTGTCCCTGCTGCCCCAACAGAAACTTTATAAATCAGGTGGAGTTAATAATAGGCGCGTTTAGCATTCATCTGCAAACAAATCCCAATTCACTTCCAACAACATAAGTTACTTACTGGACTTGGTCTAATAGTTTGACCGCACATGCATGTGTAAACCAGGTCTGCCGGATCGACATGGCTCGGGTATTTGCAACAGGGGCACTTCCATGGGAGATGGCCATCTGGTAAACAAAGAAAATTAATAAATCATCCGAAAATATTCCAAACAACCACCCGCCTCCTCACACCTATAAAACACTGAAATGTACATTCAGAAATAATGCTTCAGCTAGTTCTTCTCGAACTGTTCCCTACAAAATTGAAGCTCGGGAAATAGCATTACGGATAGGATATCCACCAAGCACAGTGGGCTGCTGCCAGACACTTGTCTTGGATCAGTCCTCGTGTTAATTGCAACCTTACAGATTTTCTTGTTTTCCAATGCAGCGTTATAACCAGCGACTTTTATAATAAAATTAGGTTATTCCGATTTCTCTGAAAATTTAAATAAAAATTTTCCTAATCGAAATCTATTTTGAAGCATACTGGAATGATTCTTGGATTTTAATGCTTCAGAAACATTAAATTAGTCGTATTTCAAAAAATGTACAATAAAAAAACGAAGATTTCTAAAAATGGTTAAATTAAATTTAAAAATACAATAATTTACAAAAAAACAAATTTTCTATTTCTAAAGAAAATTCCTCTTTAAAGTGAATCATGTACTGTGTCATTTACAAACAAAAGCTCACAATCTTGCTGAATATTGCATAAATTTCATTAAAATGCGCTAAAAAATCGATATAATACAAAAAACGTCAAAAAACCAATATCTTTGTTCCTATAGTAGAATATTTATTATTTAGAACAGGTTTTCAACGATAAAATTTATAGTTGACAATTTCTTCGCATACAAAGTGCTCACATTTTAACTGTATTTACGGTTAAATTCAACTTGAATTTAATGCGATAATTCAGGGAATTCTCACTTAAAGTAATGCTGCATGGCTGGATTTTTTCCTCGATTATAAAGGTTCATTATTGAAAAAGATAAAAACAATAAAACCCAAGGTAGAACAAGGAAAGAGGACCTATCTAATACAAAATGTATTTTTGGAGTACAGAAAATGAACGTCATTCTACAAGAGTTGTATCCAATTTCGTCAACACAAAAAGTATCTTTTTAAAGTTCCTGTTGTGTCTTACAGGAAGAACCCTACACCGGGACATTTTGTCACACAAACAGCACATGCAGCAAGGGTAGAATCCACAACTACAGGGATACACGCGTGTGAGAAGCCTAGACGTAAACTGTGCACGATTATTCTGAAGAAAATACGTTTCACTCTCCCAACAATCCCAATCCTCTGAGATGCCGTGTATCAGTCTGTCAAACTAAGAGCTGTGCGTGTGAGCTGCAATGCCATAAATGTCAGGCATTCCATGTGGGTAAAACAAACAATCACGCCACAGAATCTCCGAATGAAGCAACACAGATCTTTAGTTAACAGAGGACTTGTTGCAGCAGTCATCAAGCAGTGTTAGATGAGTGCTTCAAATCAAAAGTCTCAAGATCTCTGCCACCTGATGCAAATGAAGTGAAAGTCAAGCAATCTGAACAGGGGCATTCGTATGCCCTGAGTGCATAATCTTGGCCATATTAGCGTCTTACAGAAAGTAACGTACATTCTGACGTATTTCGTCTCACAAACGACGACAGCAAGGACCAAATCCAAAATTAACAGTTCTACATGTGTGTGTGAGAAACCTAGATGTAAACTGGGCACAATTATTCTGATGAAAGTACGTTTCCCTCTCCCAACAATCCCAGTGCTCTGAAATGCCGTGCATCTGTCTGCCAAACCCACGTACGAGCTGCAATGCCAGAAATTTCAGGCATTCCATTGGGGTTAAAACAATCTTAACACACATATTCAGTTAAGAGAGGACTTTTTGTAGGAATCAGCAAACACGCAGCAACTCATCAAGCAACGCTTGATGAGTGCTTCAAATTAGAAGTTCTGAGATGTGTGCCTCCTGAAGCCAATGACGTCAGGCAGGAAATCTGAACAGGGCCATCCTTATGATCTGGGCCCTTCCTGCCTAAGACTCTAATTCAAATACTTGTTCGAATAGAAGAATATTATTCATGATTAACATTTTTTACACACATTGTTTCAAATTTAACATGAATATAACACAATAACTTTGGGAAAATTCACACAGACGATCAAGTTGTCTGACCGGAACTTTTTTTTCAAACTATTTAGGGGCAATTCAATTTTTTTATTTTTTGAAACGTAAATATTGGTCCTATCTGTATTCACTAACAATTAAACTAGAATTGAAATCTGACCAAAACGAACGAGCTTGTGGTCCCAGCTTTCCAAAATACTCTCAATACTGCTTGTAGCTCTTCACCCAAAAGACCTTCGGCAGCCCAATGTACACTCAGTAAAAAATGTCTCCGTACACCTACTTTGCTTTTCACGAATATTGTAGCTGCTTCTCACAAACCTTGAAAAACAGGATACTAATTGTATGAATGTATCCACAGACATCTTAAATGATGAATCGTAAGCCAACCAACTTTTCAACTGAACAAACCAGGTGACATTGACCACAGACGTTAACGAATTCATTTTTATCAGGGCAAAAAAGTCCAAAGAACAGCAAAAATCGAGCTAAAGAAATGGAGTAATACCTTGTGGCCCTCCTTTTTGCTTGACAACTTCCAACAAACAGAACTTTATCGAATCGACGATCTTTTAAATCAAGCTGGAAGGTATCCGAGGGCACTAGTTCAGAACACAGGCCTACACAGAGAGACATACAGCTAGTTTTTTCCATTTCCTTGGTCTTAGATTGGTCTAGAATGGTTTTGTATTCAGCTAATTTTTTTATTTCTATTTTTATTCATTTATTTTCTTTTTAATGTTTGGGGGTGACCTACCCCCCAGGATCAATTCTAATAGTCGTCCCTGTACAGGGAGACCTCCATGATCTTCTCCGGAAAAATGCTGGTACCGCAATTTGCATGATTCTAGACCCCTGATAGTTGTTTTCGAGGGATCCCGTACCGATTCAGATGAACTCGTTTGCTTATGAAGACTTCATTCTTTGTATTTTTGTTTGAACATCCGAATTAGCTTCCCTGGATAAATAAAAAAGGACACATTTTTGGGGTGTACAGAGACATTTTGTACTGAGTGTAATTCATCAATTTTTGACCATTTGGTCTCGTCTTCATCAAAGTTTTGTCTAATGCCCCCGAGTCGAGAGTAGTCAAAAAATCGATTGCAAAAAAAACAAAAACGATTGTACGGGTTCACATTGTAGGTGGCTATAGGGCATTGTAATGAACAACTATTGGACTTACAATTACGGTTTACGCATTCCCTAGCCCACTGCCGTATGCACCCCAAATGGAAGATGTTGAAGCATTTTTTGCAAGGATACACTTGATGATCTTTCTTAATTTCCTCGATGCAAATGGGGCACACAGCATCACCAGCTGTAAGCTCAGCCGTCATAATATTCTTCTGGCGGTCAGAATCTGTAGGCAAAATTCAAGATTCATAGAGAAGGGCGTTGACAACAAACAGACAAAAACATGTTTAAAAAGTAACTAGGTATTTTTTAACTAGGTGTTGTTTTTACTAGGCTAACTAGGTGTTTCAGTTACTATCTAACTCGGGTTAGAATCTATAGCTAGCCAGCACAGATGTACTTCCTGTTACTTTCAAGGATGGTGGTTTTGACATCAGATTATCACATGTGTACCTAACATTAAAAAAAAAAAAAAAAAAAAAAAAAAAAAAAAAAAAAAAAAAAAAAAGGTTGAGGTTTGTTTAAAAGAGACTATCCACATAGTACTGCTCCTCTTCGCTACCTGCAAGGAGATGGGACGACTACTTATGTCTGAGGAGGACGAGAGGAATGGTGTCTCCATTCAAGAGACCTACCAAGGTACCTGCTTGCCGAGGCATTGTAGGTTAGGCGAACCTTCTGTTCTTGGTAGAATCAGTTGGGGGAGTAGGTAACCCGACTATGTAATCAAACTTTTGAGGGAGAATTCGCAGTCTGGTGAATGAGGATTGACTCCAGTACCTATGGGTTGGAATCAGGAGAGGTACCACAATGTTTCAGAGTAGCGGAGGGGGAGTAGGACCCGAGAATCCTGTACAATAATAATACCCCACAGCACCCTGGGCGGATCGTGGGCAGGAGACGTTCAACCTCAACAGGGGGAACAGGCTAGTAACACTGTTAACGCCTGCATACAGAAAAAATTGTGTGCAAGGGTTCAGCGAGTTTGGGGTTCTCCTATTTCAAAGACAAGGAAGTCATGTTCATGGGAGGATCGATCAGAGATTTCCTTCTGAAATAGATCAAAGAAAGCTCCACAACCCTATTAGGGTAAAGGGTGGCTAAATACGAATTTGGCCGGACTAGATTTTTACTGGATACAATTATTTCATAACCTACACTTATGAACACTTACAACGGCCTCCAAATATACTCCATAATTTTATACCGAACATTGCTTCTTCACACGTTGATTGCTGGATTCAATTCAACCCTCCAAATCCCTCCAAATCGTTCAAAAATATTTTTGTATAAAAGTTGCTGAAAATTACATTTTACGTTGATTGGCCGCAAGATATTTGGCATACTAAGGAAGTTATTAAAAAATTTAGTTTTACAATCACAGAAAAATACAGTTTGTCGAATATTATGATTGAAGTTGTTTGGTAGAGTTTCATGTTGCAACGTTTACAACATCTGCATTGACTGGACACCTGAAACTGCAAATTACATGTGTTCTACTAATTTGTGTGTTCATTACTTCTGCCCTTGATTTTTTTTAAACTTGAAACTACTATTTTCCAATGTTATAAATACGATTTGGAATTGCCGTCTTCACCGTTGTCATTTGAAACATTCTAAGAAGGATCCAACTCAATTAATTTTGGTTAAAAAGATTTTTGTAGCAGCTGTAAAGCTGTTGCCTAATGAAAAAACAATAGCACTGCGCCCCACCATTGATAAAGTACAGAAACTATAATTGAGATATGAATGATGACATTGAGATATTTTTTTTTTTTTTTTAACTTTATTGTTTATTTGTTAAACATTACAATTATGAAAAAATAGTATTATAGTAGGAATAACTCCTAATTAACGTGGAACATGTTGCAGGAACAGCTCACCAACTGACCTGTCTAACGTATACAAAATAAGTGGAACATAGAACACGAATTTCTAAATAAAGTGACACAGTAGTAGGAATTTATAAATAAATAAGAGTTAAATATACTATTTACAAGATTTGAATATTAACTTTTCACGGTGGTATTTCATTATTGAGAAAATCAGGAGGACGTTTTCGCTTAAGCCTTCTAAGATTTCGTGAAGGGGCAGATGGTTGAGCATATTCGTCATCAATGTATTTGAGTGTAGTTCAATCGATCGATGAAGATTGATATAGTTTTGTCGGAGTACGTCGCGTACATATGGTATGTCCAAGTCAGTGTGAAGAGTGGTGTTGCTGACATACCAGGGAGAATTTGTTATTAGACGGAGGACTCGATTCTGTGTGGTTTGTATCCGTTTAATGTGACAATCTGCTGCCGATCCCCATAGTCCTGAAGCGTAGTACCAAATCGGCCGGATCAAGGTAAGGTACAATAATCGCTTTGTGGACAACGACAGCGGTGAGTGTTTGTGGTCCAGTAGGAAACTAAGTTGCCTGATGCGCTGGCGTACTTTGGTGACAAGGTGATTGACATGATGATCCCATGTAAGCTTTTTATCCAACTGCAATCCGAGGTATCGAACAGTATCCTTCTGTGAGATCGGCTGACCACCAAGACGTATTGAGGGCAGATTTCTCCTAGTCTGGTTTGTGAAGGCAACCAGTACCGACTTTAGAGGGTTCATACTGACTCTCCACCTTCGACACCACAAATGCACACTCTCAACATACTGTTGTAGAGTAACCTCTGCATCTATACAGTTGTTAGATGAGCTCAATACTGCTACATCGTCGGCATATTGGGATACGGTAATAGTACTGGAAGTAGGGAAATCACCAGCATAGATTAAATACAGGAATGGACCCAAGACGCTGCCCTGAGGGACGCCGGCCTTTATACCACAGTTTTCGGAGATTGAGTCACCACAGCTTACAGCAAATGTGCGGTGCGTAAGGTATGAGAGTACCATCCTGTAATAAGTGTCAGGTAAGTGATTTTTAATCTTGAAAAGGAGTCCCTCATGCCACACTCGGTCGAATGCCTGCTCAGTATCGAGGAACAAAGCTAGGCAGATGTCTTTGTTTTCAAGAGTATCGTTGATGCGTTCTATCACTCTATAGAGCTGCTGAGGACAAGAATGGGAGCTCCGGAATCCAAATTGTGTTGACGGAATCAGTGGATGGAGAAACGTGTACAATTTAGACAGAAGGAGTCGCTCAAATATTTTAGCAAACAACGGTAGCAGGCTAATAGGTCTATAACTATTTGGATCTGATTTAATTTTATTCGGCTTTTTAATCATTATCACCTTTGCGTGTTTCCAGCGCTTGGGAAAGTATGCCAAACGTAGAGCTGAATTGTAAATCTTAGTCAGTAACACTAATCCTTTGCGTGGTAAGGCTTTTATAAGCGGCTGTACTATTCCATCTAGTCCAGGAGATTCCATAAGTATATATACCTACAACTGTAGAACCCCAAACTGCAACGAATGTTAGGATTTACCAGAAAATCCTAGCATTTACCATTATTGTCTAACTGTGCATTGACTAAAGCATGGTTCACATCCATCCGGCAAGTCTGGAAATAGGGGAAGCTATTAAAAAGCAGTGGAGGAGATGGAGGGGAATCGGCCGACCACGAGCTAGCAACTCGTTTCCCGCGCTTCCTCCCACAGCTGCTTCGGTTCCCGACGCCATTCAGTATGCGCGGTAGTGAACTGCATAGATGCGTAACGAAAAATATCTGAAAAATCTGATGCGTACAGTTTGCTTCAAGAGTCCCAGCCCGGAAAAATATTCCCCCTCCCAAGCTGATGTCCAACCAATCAGCTGCTCATAAGAACTTTCCAAATAGCTTTCCTGATGGATCTGAACCCTGCTTAACTGCAAGAGGTTTCAGTATAATATCAACAAAGCTTCGGTCTAACAATTCGGTATATAATTTGAACAAAGCTTGAGAATGGCAACCTCATGATCAATCTCTATATCAAATCCATCGATTATGAACTAACTGAAATCCAACCTTTGGGCTGCCTGCGCTTTCTGGTTGATGAGCTGCTGCGATTTCTGTTGGTCTCACCATCAGCATGCCAGGGTCGTGGGATAGGATCCGAGTATGGCTCTCTCCTGTAAAAAAGGAATATAACGTGTAATACTTGAGGACCCTGAGACCAGGAACTGATGCCCCACTGTGTCTGGTGCGTGGTACTCAAGTAGTGCAATTTCCGAATTCTCCAGCGAACGAATGAGTACTGTTGAAAGCTGTAATAGAAGAGGCACTCAATGAAGCCAATGGATTCAAGGAATGCCCCAATAGGTACAGAACGTATTTGATGGGAAAAGCATATTGAACAGGAAAGGGATCAAAGAGCTCCGTTATTTCGGAGCCAGATGAGGCGCTATAGTGATGAACGAATTCTGAGCCAGATCATCCTCACGATGCTATAACAAATAGCTCATCAAGAACTATTACTGCTTCTATTATTAATTTGGACACACTTAAGCTCTCGTGATTTCTAGGTCAGCTATCTCCATTTAATTGCTGTACAATTGGCACTTCAGTGGTTCTTTCGAGAGCGAACAAGAATATCATAAAAATGAAAGTTCAACGTCATATACAGGTTTAGCTCCTTCTTTATTTCATCTAAACGATTATAAAACCCTACGAATGTTTTTTCAAATGATTAAAACATACACAAAAAGGTATAGTTAAAATAAAGATATTGAACTACAGTGAACACTGATTTAAAGTATCTGATTTTCAAAATTTTCCATTCCTGAAAATTCAATTGTTAACATTTTTTATTATACGAAAAAGAAATTATGGAATTTAAAAAAAATACAATCACTAAAAAGTAATTTGTTGTACCTATATTAGGCCTAATTTTGAATTTTATTCAAACTCGTCTATGAGTGCTTAAAAACACTGTTTTCAAGTGTCTAATTTTCAAAATTTTTATATACGTTACCGGGAAGAAGGGAGAGTATTGAGCAATGTTTTCGGACACACCATTACAGAATTACTATAGAGTCGTCCACTTTTTCACCTACATTTCCATCAAGAAATATGTACTCTTGGGTGATCTTCAATACTGCATCCAGTTTCGAAACGAGATTTCTTCACTTCAAATACACTATTTAGAATCATTTGACTCCTCCCTTGCTCATTCATAAAAGTAGAAATAAGAAAAACAGGAACGTACAGGTTTTTGTAGCATACAAAGAAATAAGGCCCAGGAATAAAGTTTTTGCCAAATGAAACAATTTAGTATTCCTCCCACACTATCTATTAAGTAGAATTATCAAGAAATAGGTTTAGGAGATATGTTTGTTTTTAGTTTAGAGCCCTAGAAGTTCGAATCTCACGAATAAAAAATCTTACATCAATCCTACAGTAAACTTTAGGACAATGTCCTCTATGGCTTTTGTCCAACGTCTGTTGTACAATTAGATCAGAATCAATGTGCCCACTTGGTTGATTTTTGTGTCAGTTTGGTATTGTCTGCATTCCTATTTTCTGAGAAATCCAACATATTTCGTACTCGTATGCTGCAACGCACGGAGAATGGCAGCTTTTGGTCTTCTTGCAATAGTCTGAACGATTCGCCCAGCCCAAGTTTTAGGAATTTATCTTAGAAAGTGTATCCATAGACCTTCATGAATAAAAAGTTTTTTATTACGTTGGTGGTGTTTATCAAGACTTAGAACACTGTTTTGAGTTTTTTTTAAATTGTTTTACACTTGTATCGATTTTTATTTTGTTTGAATAAAACACTTGCTTCAACCAATTCTGTGAGTCCTTCAGTTATTGCTGTTAACACTCCTGGTTAACACAGTTCTTAATAGTGGGTGTGGGTAGTGGAGTGACCACATTCATTCCGAATCTCTTAATTTGGAGCGTTATATCTGTTTATTCATGTAGAGACGTTTCGTCCCGCAGCGGGGACTTCCTCAGTCTAACTATGTGTAACAACTAGCATACTTGAGGCATTGACATGTTGGTGGCACCACACATATATTGTTGTTGGTTACTCTTAGCTCTGTATTTTTCGTTAAGCTTTCCACTCCTGCCTGTCCATGTATTCAAGTTGGTCATAGTAAAATTAATTTATGCTGCAGCTCCTCTCCCCTTTTTGATTTTAAAACAGAACTAAGTTATTTATGTAATTGACGCAGTTGAGAATTAACAGCTGAGCAATAGATACTATGACCAACTTGAATACATGGACAGGCAGGAGTGGAAAGCTTAACGAAAAATACAGAGCTAAGAGTAACCAACAACAATATATGTGTGGTGCCACCAACATGTCAATGCCTCAAGTATGCTAGTTGTTACACATAGTTAGACTGAGGAAGTCCCCGCTGCGGGACGAAACGTCTCTACATGAATAAACAGATATAACGCTCCAAATTAAGAGATTCGGAGCACAGTTTTTTCTTTTCGAGTACCCATTCAGGCACATAAATTGAGGTTTCCTTCTAAAGTTGTCGCACTTTTTATATCAAAAATGTAATGCAAGTTACGCAGTACTAAAACATCCTGCTTCAAGCATAGTACAACAGAACGATGAAGGCATACGTCAATTGCTTGAAACAGCAAGCGCTAAAAGCAAGACGAGACGAAAGTAGAAAAGGAGATCGTAGTATGGACACAGAGTTGAAAAGAACAATTTTAAACAGTTAAATCAGAGCATAACATGACTGGTAATTATTATTATTATTATAATTGCAATATTATTGCATCTCAACCAGAAACTGTTGGCTAGTTTCCAGTGCCAGTGAGTGGCACGAAGAAAGAACACCATGGTGCCCCTTACCAACTCCGGGATCATCTCTGGGCACAATCCAAAAAAGCTGTGGGTACAATTAATTTAATTGCTGCCTCCCCGCAAAGTGGAAAGTTCATCTATTAAGGTTTAAGGGATTTGGTTTTCTAGGAACATCGACGAGTGAAAGCCCACCTGAAAACATCTTAATTCGTAGAGCACTTTCAAATGTACACGAATCCATGTGGAATCGAACCGTTTTCCGTAGCCAAGGAGTTTCCTAATCAGGGACTCCCCTAATGCACAGGAGCTGTATTACTAAACATATAATGTTACTTCAGATAATATGATCTCCTAGCGGTTTCAGGTAGCTGCAGGTTCAGACAGTAATATGATAATGAATGTTATACAGCTATTAAGTAATACTAGGCTTACCAATTACTATCGTATGCCCTCCTAGGTTGAGGTATCTCAGTTGCTGCCCAGACAGCTCCAACTACAGCGGCTACTCCTACTGCTACAACAACCGCTACCTTCCAATTCAGTAAAAACGGCAAGACCATTTTCGGATAATCGACCGCAAGCGGTCAACAACTCGTTGAATAGAATGCTATAGTACAAGTGCATGTATCAATTCATAGATAGTGTTCGTAAGTCTTATTACACAGAATGACTTGAAGATGGAAATGGGTCACAATCACAACCGAAGTTCTAAATCAAAGTTAATAGAGATAAGCAGTACCACCAGGCAGAGGTTCAAATCTCAAATTTCATCTTATCAAGCACAAACAAGCCGTTTTCAAACAGAAATAAAACAAAGAAGCGAAAGGTGAAAATAACTTTGAACGTCGCAGAAGTTGTACCCAGCGATGTTTTGAAGGTGAAATTTGTGTGCAACACAGAAATTGTCTTATTCTTCTTCGACTACATACACATTTGACTAGGTTGGCTGAAGTGTGTATAGTGGATTGTGTTCGTATGTACGGAGCATCTCTTCTATGGGTGGTGCGATGATTCGAATCCAAATTACCTTCGGCACAGTTCATCCTATTAAGAAAAAGATGAATTATTTGTGTTAAACATCACGTTTTTCACAAGAGCTCGTAGCATAAAATGTCACAAAAAAAATATATATAAACACAGCATACAAGTGGCCTTAAAATGTAATTACCATATGTGCCTACTAGGACCAAAAGTGATCAGTCACTAGCTCAACTAAGACTTTTTGCCAAGCACGTACCAAGGATTCTGGTAGCTGTCACAATAATAATTATTGATTTTTGACGTGAAAAGTCGATGGAGCCGCTGCACGCACGAAAAAAAGATGACTCATGCAGCGTTACCTCGCTCTGAAGCATCGTGGCTTGAAGTCACAGAAAATAGAATACACTCTATTTACTGTGTGATTTACTCTGTGTACTCTATGTTCTGTGCTTGAAGTACAAGCGAAAGAGGCAAAATCGGCCTTGTTCGACATCTGTGTCTCTCCCACAGAAAATAGAGTAAACACATTTTCATACATGAAGAATATTATGATTGATATTCTGACTTCGGAAACGTTACAAATCAATAACCTTAATAAAATATAAGATTATGAAACTTTCCTAAATTAATGAATATCTGAAGGTCCGACGGGTTTTTGAATTTTAATGCTGCCGTCTTCGGAAATACTCGATCTAGTGGGCAGTGGCGGGGAATGGTCGCGCCCCGGTTACGTCCGCCAAATTGATCGTAGTGAATATTTTCGAATATGAGTATTTTCAAATGTTGAATGTTGAATAATAATGTGAGAGGTAGTCGAGAGAAGCACTTGATAGTCGTTGAGGTGTCCAGTGGAAGAACAAAAAGGATTTATGCATCTGTATTCGGCTCGTCAACAGGTGAGGTAAGTCGGAAAGCTCCATTGTATAATCTAATGTTGTTTTCCAAACTTAGTTATTTTTCTTATGATTTTGACAGTGTATTTCGTAATTAACTGCTACTAATTGGTACAATTAATGATATATTTGAAGGGAGGGTTCAGCTTTCAGAGAAGTTCAAATAACTAACCTTTCTCCGTATCGTCTTAGAGTGCTGAGGTTCGGTACTGCCACAGAACATGGAGTAAAGTGTATTCTATTTTCTGTGGGTAGGTACCGCTAATGTTACCATAAAATCGTCATGATTTTATGATCCATCTGGGGAGATCCAATTAATTACGCTATCCCGCCTTCTCTGTTTTTTCTTACACATTGGCTATTTCGTATCATAATTCCTCGGTATTGGGTCTCTTGATAAGAGTCTCCTGTATCTATCAAGCAAGGAACAAGAGAAAAACTCCGTCATCATGCCCATATTTTGAGTCTGCGAAGCAGCGGAAGCCTTGTTTTCACTTTTGGGGGACAGAAAATTTGCACTCGCATTTTGCGTTTCATACTCTATGAACAAATTTGGTTCCGTGTCTGTCGGTCTGCCTATCTGTCCGCATTTCCTCGTTACAGCCATAAGTTCCACAATTTTGGATGAAATTAGCCCATATTTTGCGGACTATGCGGATAAGGTCTCTTGAGGTCCCGTACGAATTTCATTACAGTATAATTAGCGGTAGGCGCTTGCGCTAACGTGAAATTCTTGAAACAGCCGTCATTTCCACATTTTTAAATGAATTTAGTTCTAATTTTGAGGGATTATGCGGATAAGGTCACTTGAAGTCCAATAGACGCTTCATCTCAATATAATCAGTGGTACGCTCTGCGCATGCGCTAACGTTAAATTCTTGAAACAGGTGTAACTTCCACATTTTTTAATGAATTTAGTTCTAATTTTGAGGGATTATGCGGATAAGGTCTCTTGAGGTCCAATAAAAGTTTCATCTCAATATAATCAGCGGTACGCTCTGCGCATGCGCTAACGTGAAATTTTTGAAACAGGTATAACTTTTACAGTTTTGATTCAATTTAGCTCATATGATAAAGGATGTAACGAGGAAGCTGCTGTACCATCTCCTTAGCAGTGTATTTTTTCTTTGTTCTGCTCAAGCTTTTACGATCACGTACTCAATCCAATTAATATCAACTGATGATATAACTACAATCATTTAAATTGTTTTCGAGTGGCTGATTACCATGAATAGTACATCGACTGCTGTCAGAACAGCGTCACGAGGGCAAGTTTATTCAATTATCTATGCTCTCTCCTACTTGAGTGAGCGATGCGTCCGCATAGCAGCTGCTACACAATAATAAATTTACATGTTTTCGTCAAGCATGAAGAGCAGTGAAAAGTGAATGTGGTGGCAATCGTTTGTAGCAACGATAATTGCGCCAAAAAAGGTTCTTTCGATATTAAATATATGTTCAGTGATATATTGTCGAATATTCGTGCTTTCATCATTGAAATAAATATAATCAGTCTGGTAGTGCAGCGATTGTAGGTTATGTTATAATTGACAAAACTATAAAATAAATCAGACAGAAACTATCATCGACATCCACGGCCAAAATTCTCAACATTGGACTGTCGAATAAAACCTGCCTAATTAGAAACACTGGTGACGTTTGCTTGGCAGAAGTTACATGCTTTACCGCTGATACCACGTTTAAAATGGTTCTTGCCGCAGTTTATATTCATCCTGGAGCAAGTATCTCTAACATCAGTGTTCTGCTGCATCAAGGACTATTTCCGTATGTTTAAAACAGCCAGTATGTACATTCCATCATGGAAGTTGATATCTTCTTGGTGGCGGCTTCGACAAAAATATGAAAAAACGCAGCAAATTCTTTCATTGGGGTTTATTATTCATTTGGCTTGCATTCATGATTTGAATTTCTACTAAGCTTTGGAGTGACGTGTTTCACTGGTGATAGAGCGATTATTGAATTCTAGAAGGCACACAAATTTGATCAACTGATCAATCCAAATAGGTATTTTGGTTGAGAACCGATTTACGTGCTCTATGCATATATGCATGATATATCTCCTGAAATTCAATAATCGCTCTATCACATGTGAAATACGCACACTCCAGGCTTAGTAGAAATTCAAACCATGAATGCAAGCCAAATGAATAAAATTGAATAATAAACCCCAGTGAAGGAATTTGCAGCGTTTTTGAATTTGGTTTTTTTTATGGTTTTATGATTTTATGGCACTTGTGACACGTGCATACAGCGTTTTGTTTTGTCTTGGGGCTAGGTGTGTCTGCGGGGCAAAACGTTTCTCTTGTGTCCAAGTGTGTATACCAAGAATGTGCAAGAATGTTCCTGCCGAACGCGGGGAACGAAACCCAGGACCTGGGGTAGTAAGTCCCGCACGAAACCCCTGCGCTACGGGTCCCAGTAATTTGTTTATTTCTTCGTAACCTTCTAATTTGTTCACTTAGCAATGCGAAGACGGATGTTGGCAGCATAAGATCGTACCATACATCGGGAATGGTTTGAGCAACAGACCTGGGGAGGGGCTCATTCGATTCCTCATGGAAAGTTCTTCAAAAAATGTCTATATTTAGGCCGCCTTGACTTTTTTTGAGATTTTTAGGGATTTTGCAAAACTTTGACAACCGTTAAGTGGCACTTTAAATTAAGTGAGGGAGCTGGCTAAAGAATTGGGGCGTTGTCGGATCAATATAGTTATTTCCTGAAAATTTCAGATTTTTTGCTCCAGCCGTTTGGGAGAAAACGTGCGTACGGCGGACGGACGGAAACATTTTTATTGCAGATTTGGATTCTACACCCTTTGAAACGTAGACCATGAAATTTTCAGGGAGGTTAGACTTTTTTTTTCAAGAGCGATTACAATGGTTTATTATTGAATAATAAACCAAAATGACCGAACATTTCTCAAATAATGAAAGACATGTTCAATCTCGATTGTGCATCAGACTGTGCATAAGTCAACAACACTATGAGGCACCACCGTCGATTTGACTTTTCCAAGACACATCACACTCGAGGAACTCCTTTTCATTTCTTACTTTTTCTATCGTCGTCCTATTCTCAACATAATAACACAATTTGTTAGAAGGCAAATATCACAAATATTTAAAAGTTGTAAATAAAAATTGTATAACAATTGCACATTCATATTTGTAAAAAAAAAAAAAGAAAAAGAAAAAATGACGTAATGGTATTTATGCGTACAAATAAATGTAACTTGATCAATTCAATTGTGATTTGCATTTACCTCCTTCTCTATATCCATACGAAAAACCTAGCAAACAAATAAAATTAAAATTTTCTTTTGAAAAATGAAACCATTCCATCAGTATTCTCTTATGAAGTTGTCACGTTCAACTATCGTCAGTAAACCAACTTTACGGACAACCAATTTTTTTTCTTTCTTCTGGTCCCATCCGCAACTGGGGTGTCAGCGATTCACCCCTGCAGTTTATTCTTCAGTATCCTGTGCTGTGTTTGGTTGAAATTTTTACTGCCTGTGATCTCATTGCCCCTTTCATTCAAAGAATACAAGCGACTTCTTAAATCGAGTGACCGTAATGTGGTCAATGATTGTTTTATTATTTAAGAGAAGCAAGTGAAGTTAGAATGCTTATTGTAACTGCGTAACTTTTTTCCAATCTTATTGATTTATCATGTTTAGTCAAGACACACTATAAATTGTAATATTACTTGTATAATTTGCATAATTTGCTAAAAAATAACACATTTAATTAATAAATAGGCAAATTTAAATAAATTATCATTTTTAAATTAAATGTATCGAAATTATTTTCAGACCCTTTAGAAATTCACCCAAATAATCGCAATTTTCGAACCGAAAAGCGACCCCCAAACCTCACTCTTCAAAAAAATATTAAACCCAGGTTTTTTTTTTTTTTTTTCAATTTCGTGCACCTCCTAAGTTTTTTTACCGTCTGTGGTGAGGAATGAATGAATGGACAGACTGACGTGGATATAATACGGCGAAAATTTCCCTCCTGCAGTCTCGATGCACAACTGGAAAATTTTCAACGATATTCCGTCAAAACCGTTCATCAAGTCCGGGGGTGGAATCGATCGCGGCCCCCACTCGTCTGCCCCCAACGAAGGTCCCTTTCGGTCGATTTTAGAACTCAGTTTGCGGAGCCAACAGCTGGCGAGACATGGCGACCGGCCTTCCAACAAGCTCATATTCCCCTAGGCCCTTCCTCTAGGGCCTAAACAAAAACTTGGCCATATTTCCCTCGATCCCCTCATCTCAAATAGCCTAAATTAAGCAATCAATAATTCAAACACCAGCCCCTTGTTATCCGGCTAATAAAATCTTCCTTAGCCCTAAAAGAAAGCCGGACGTTGTCGTGAGTGACAATTTTTTTTGCGTGTTTTGGCTTTTTGACGTTTTGTCGTTGACTCCCCAATAACCGGTGCGGTATCCGTGTTTTGCTCTTTATATCCGTTTTTCTAAGATTCGTTTTGGAGTCGTTAGTTTCGCTATTCAATCGTGTTGTAACGCGAGTGTCCACTGTTTCTGAAGAGGTTCACCGACTTTGAACACCAGCTATGGGAGACAACGTAAGTTGTTACTAATTCAATTAATACCACCGGATCAGTAATAACAATGTAACCAATTACAGCGATATTCGACGACAAAATAGTAAAGATATCTGCAGGACTTGTTCAAATCAAACTTGACGAGAAAAGTCACATAATATGTGATATATTATATCTACGATCATTGGAGAATGAAGGAATCACACACGGCATCTCAGCACACCTGAAAAGTCAAAGATACCACATTGTACTTTTCTTGCTCTTACGTTTAAAAATCACGCTTTTTTAAAGAATTCCTTTAGCTTTGCAAAATCAGCGTTTTTTAATTTCTCATAACAAAAGCAAGATCGCCGATGTTGGCGAAGTTACCTGACTTACTTTGAAGGAAACGTTGGTTGATGCAAAATCCAATTACACTACTGGATCATCTATCTTTCAAGTGTTGAACTGAAACATTCATCGATATGTTTAACAAATTCTTTGTTCAGCACCTGCAACAGGAAATACCACCTTGAACTGTCATATTTGAGTGGAGAAAATCTACAATGAACTTGAATGTACAATCCAATTAAGTTAACAATGTTGTAAAATGTTTGTTGGGCTCGAGAAATACAGAAAATTCCACATTGTACTGACATTTTCATGTAAACAAAGAAATGAATTAATAACTTCCTCAAATTCATTTAAAATTTGCGTTTTCTTCACTCCATAGTCACAAGAATCGCTCCCTGGGTGTAGTTTTTCTCATTCCCTAGGTGGGAACTCACTCCCTAGATTTAAGTAATTTTGATTAATCAATATCACAGTTATTATCAAAGATTATGTGGTCCCACTCAACAGACATGCTCTCACCAACCTGGCGAACAGGTTCACACCGAAAAAGTCATGTTTCAAGTTTTTTTCGAAACAAAATATCTCTGACGAGAATTGCCCATAACTGCAAAACTATCCAAACAAGAGTGGAGAACCCTACACGTCTGCAAATGTGGGAAGATGGGGTTCGTCACCTTCAAACTTCGCTTGCTTTTGGTTTTCGGACAGTTGTTCTCCTTGCCGATCCTTTTCCTGCGATTGTCTAACTCCGTGACTTACTCTTCCCCATCATTTGGTACTAGTGGTTTCACTAATTAGGGAAATGTGAGAAAGTCCACAGTTCAAACAGTTCCTAGTATTTCTTTTCGTTAGTGACAGGCAGCATTTAAATATACCACCGGTGAAGATCAGCTGAACGCATCTTCAGCAACATCGATTGAAACGAGATCTTTCCTTCTCATTACCGGCCATGTCAAATAACCATCTTGTTTACTGTCTTGGATTCGAGGATATTAGACTTATTTTGAGTTCAGAAAACACCAAGTGGTCGGAAATATACAAGTTACTGTATGAAGCTGTAACAAATTCAATGTTCAAAATGATCAACATCAACTCACATTCAGATATTTGATTTCCCGGTAAAAATGTGTCGCAGACCACATATCGAGGGAGATATTGCTCCATGACCTACCTGAGATAAGGCTGGGCAACACAACCTGTCTGAGTTGGTGCAAAACCACACGATCTAATTGACATTTTGGGTATGCTGACTTCTTGATATCGTTGGATGCACTATTTCCAACACACCCTGTTGATAAGGAGAAGTCAATGAAATAAAATATTTCAGACTAGCTGTCGTGAGTATCAATTTAAATGAATAGTCATAAATAATGTAAAATATGGAAAATAAACAGGTTTTTGCCATTCCGGAAAAATTGCTAAAAAAAAACTTAGGTCATGGTATCCAGCAGCATCTCAGATAGGTTGTGTTATCCACCCCTATTTCAAGTAGGTCATGTTGGCACTTCACCCTCGATACAGTTGTGTTATGGACCACTGGTGGTCCACGGACCACAGACACAATTGAACTTCTGAACTAAACCAAAATAATTGTGCTCACGTATTAATTAGTCACGGGCTTACCTACCGAAATAGAGATGAACACAACGGCGGGTTTGGTTAAAAAAAAAAAATACTTTATTGCGTCTTACTTGTTTTGGCAATTATTCTATCCTTACACGATACGTAGTAAGAACTAAGCTCTTCTGCTGTTCTCATTTTCGGAAAGTAGCCTTTTAAACGGGGCCTTTCCCGTCCGTCCCGTAACACGGTTCGGGTTTTCGGAAATATTTCTGTTACCTCGAGTGGTTTTGAAAATCATGAATCCCATCTGACCGACGGCGAAGTACAGGAGGCTGTCCGCCTCTAAACAGCAGCTGAGTTCTACGTTTTTCCCTATGATAACCTGCCAACAAAGATGAAACTTCAGAGTAATGTCAGACGAAAATCAATAGATGGACCGGAAAAGTGATTATCAATATTTTCTAATAATATATAGAGTTCCGCATTTGACGGAAAATCATTTTCTGGGCAAAACAAGACCGAAAATGAAACAGAACGCCGCTAACCCCTTTTTTATCTCGACCTAATTCCCAGATATATTTTTGAGGTTTTTTCAAGAAATCCACATTTTGCGCCAAAAAACTTCACCTTTCTCCACTAGGAAATAACTTTTTTCAACTTTTGACACAATTTTTGGATTAAGCGTTAATTTTCCTATATCTCTGGTGCATTTTCTCAATAAAAATTAACTCCTAAGGGTCCTAATAACAATTCAAACGATGAAATACTGAAAACACTTGAACTTGAACTTCATTTCCAAAAAACGCATTGGAAGATGTCAAATTTCAGTAAAATTTGCAAATTTAATCAACATTCCAGTGGTATACAAAACGACAACTTTGCGATTCCACCTCGATATCGTGGAGAAATCCCAGACAGCAAAGGAGGTATCCCGAAAATAAAGAAAGCAACAGTTCGAACAGCATAAATTGGTGAAATCATTGATTCCAGAAAGTTGGTTCCAAGGTGTGAAATAGCTTCTTTTTTTATTTATTTACTTTTTGTGGAGTACCACCATCATTTTTTTTTAAATAGAGGTTGGTGAAAAATCCATTACTGGATCCATCCTCCTCACTCTAGTTGTCGGGGTCTCCATCGTGGCATACCGACTAAAAAACACCGCATGAACTAATCAAAACTATCCTACGATAGCTGAAACAAATATAAATAATATTTAACTTTGCAATAACAAGGTTGACTATATAGTAAGGTTCAGTTTTGTGTTCTTTGGTGTTAGCTGTGCACTCATAAGAGGTCCGAATGCCACTTTTTTTTTAGGCGTCGCGAATCTTGTTGGACGAGAGTCCTCGAGAATTCCTGTCACCAAGGGGCTGGGATGGTGTGATATCCAAGTGGCAAGCTGTGCGTACGAAATTTGCATCGTGCCAGCAACCCATGAGAGATCCAGGTCATCGTGCTGGCAGTCATTTCTGACATACCAGGGGCAGCTTGTAATGAGACGAAGGGCTCGGTTCTGCACAGTTTGAATCCTTCGGATTTCGCAGGTGCCGAGTTCCATATTGCACAACTATAAAGCCACCGAGAGCGGACAAGGGAAGTGTACAGTAATCTCTTCAGATCCAGTGGCAGGTGGGGTGAGCTGGGGTGGCAGGCCAAATCTACGGCGTACTCTGACGACTGTCTTACTGATGTGCGGAATCCAAGTCAAACTTGAAATAGTTTATAAACAGTAAAAAACGTTTGTACTTAACATTCATGTTTTCCCTTCAAGATTTAGCACCGTGAAGCAGCAGGCCCTGTGAGCACCTACGTTTTATTGGCTGCAAACTGAAATTTCTTCATGAAATCGATGCGGAATCGAAAAGTTGATCACACAATTTGAAAACTGATTAAATTTTCAAATTTTCCTGAACTTTGACAGCGTTCAGCACATTTTTTGGAAATGGAGTTAAAATTCAAGTATTTTAAAGAATTCATTTTTATTTTTCAGACGCTGAACGTATAAATTGTAATCAGGGTTCTTTTGAGTTAATTTTTTATCAACAAAATACGCTAGGGGTGTACAGAATCTAACACTGATTCCGAAAATGTGGTCAAAGCTTAAAAATGTCATGGCATAAAACTTGGTTTATTGAAAGAACCTTCAACAAATCGGGAGCGGGTTAAGATAGAAAAGTTCGGTTGGCTGCGTTTTGCTTTATTTTCGGTCTAGTTTTATTTTTTTGTTTTTGTTTACGTTGTATACTGTACACTCTGTGGTGTAATTACAGTACTGATAATTATATAATACATAATTTTCTACCCTCATTGTGTACAAAACTGGAATGAAAGATCAGTGATGCTTAACGGTACTTTCCTAACATAAATTCAAAGTACAAGGTGTGATTTGGTTGCCGGCCAAAATGAGCAGCAGCGAATATAGACCGCATATTTGGAAAAGTTTGTAAACAAAGGCTGATGTTTGTAAACAGACAAGTTACCGGAGGAAGTTATTGGAGGGCTTGTTGTCAGATCAGAGAAGAAGGCAGCCATGTGTGATGTGCCTGCTGAAAATGCAAGCATTCAAAACTTCCTGAACAACTTTCGTTTCGTCTCACGTGTGTTTTGTTAGGTATAGCAACTAATTAACCATGATGCATCTTGGTAGGTATAGAGGGTAGATATTAAAGGATAGTAATATAATAATAAGGATAATAATAAGGATTTCTTTGTCCTGCACTTCTGACAAACAAGTCTGTTTTTGTTAATATCGATGAGAGATGAGGCTGGTTACCTGCCACACGCCCGGCTGGTATATCTTGTCCAAACTTCTCTTCATCACTTCGGCCACTTTGCCGACTTTGTCATACTGCCGGTACGCCGTTGACGTCAGAGAAATGATTGACTCCTTCTGGTCGTCAGTCATATCGTTGAATTTGATGACGGGCTTCCTCCACCTGATTGGGCGATCCACGATTCCTGGGCTTCTGCACCCTCCCATACCTATTTAATCTCGTTCACGCAGATCAGTTGAGAGTGACTTTTAAAAGCCTGAAGATGCACGTCACACGTTCCTGAATGACAGCACGCCGTTTCACGATGTTTTGTAAAGATTTGGGGAATTAGAATTGGTCCGAGTGGTATTCAACCACGGTATAACAAGTGATGTGTTTTCCCGAGTAGGTTAGTAAACAATTATTTTTTGATTTCAAAAATAAGTTGACTTTCGTTGCCTGATGATTGATTTCCTTGTCATTGGAAATTGTGTATAGATCACATGATGATACAACCGATTCTAGTTGCATAACTTGGACAATAAATGCAGAACTCAATTTTTCCAATTTCCTACCTAATGAACCTCTGCGGTAGACCTAGGACATTTTTGTTAACCTCTCTCAAAATTTATTGATTTACTCAAGAAGATTGGCAGTACTTATTGACTTTTGGTTTATTATTCAATAATAAACCGTTGTAATCGCTCTTGAAAAAAAAATTTCTAACCCCCCTGAAAATTTCAGGGTTTACGTTTCAAAGGGTGTAGAATCCAAATCTGCAATAAAAATGTTTCCGTCCGTCCGCCGTACGCCGTACGCACAATTTCTCCCAAACGGCTGGAGCAAAAAAGCTGAAATTTTCAGGAAAAATCCACGTTGGTCCGACAACGCCTCAATTCTTTAGCTAGCTCTCTCACTTAATTTAAAGTGCCCTTTAAGGGTTGTCAAAGTTTTGTGAAATCCCTAAAAACCTCAAAACAAAATCAAGGCGGCGTAAATATGGACTTTTTTTAAAGAACTTTCAATGAGGAATCGAATGAGCCCCTCCCCAGGTCCGTAGCTCAAACCATTCCCGATGTATGGCCCGATTTATGGTGCCAACATTTGCATCCACATTCACTACATCACTAGGTTACTGCGACCAAAACGCAGCGTTTTTTGTTTTCGTTTTGATCGCAGTAACCTAAGAACCCATAGGGTTTATAGCCGATACACGGGTTGAAGCATTCTGATATGCATGAAACGCTGCAAATTCTTTCACTGGGTTTTATTCAATATTAAACATTTGGCTTGCATTCATGATTTGAATTTCTACTAAGCTTTGGAGTGTGCGTGTTTCACAGGTGATAGAGTGATTATTGAATTTCAGGAGATATACATAGACCACGTAAATCTGTTCTCAACCAAAATACCTATTTGGATTGATCAGTTGATCATATTTGTGTGCCTCCTGTACTTTTTTTCGACTATCGTTTTTTGAAACTACAAAATTTACTTAGTATTTAAGAGTTGAAAATATCAATATTTAGTAGTAAAAATCGGACAAATTTTTCGACATTAAAACAATGAATACACATGGAAGGAATACCGCAAGGCTACGTTTGCTGTACATGTACGGTGGTAGTAACGTTAACGTTCCCAACATCTTGCAGTTATCCAAATGTACAGTTCAAACTTTCATTCTATTTGTGAACGTATTTTGATGTTCTCCCCAAATATTCCGATCTTACACGAGTTTAATATCAAATTAACACCTCCAGAGGTGTGAATTAACAAAACGTTTCCGTCTATAGTTCCAGTGGCCCTTTTTTCAAGTCGAGAAACACGGTAACCGTATCTGTAAGAAACATTTGATCTCTTTGGGGAATGAGAATACGTTTTGATTGGAAGTTTAGTTATCGGACGATAACGATTGAATTGCTGGGTTGATTCGGGAATCCAACAATCCATTCTTGTAGCTTTTTCCTCCTCGGAGACTCAAAAGAGACCAACCTATTATATTGTAACAATCTAGACCAGCTGATGTTAGGGCCCACAGGCCGGCGCGGCTAACCCTCCGAAAGACCCCCCACTTCCTCTCGCTCACAATCATGTCACTTTGCCACTCAAGTCTCCCGCAATTAGCTCCACGACGGAAAGACAATTTGCCTCGCATTGTAAATGTGGCGTTGCCCGTCTCATTTGAACGCGTTGAATTGTGCGCGGAAACACTCGGCCGGACGCGGAATCATTATTTCAACGCTTTTTTTTCTACCCAGGAGTCAACGAATTCTAGCACTTTCCTATCTGATGGTAGGTATAACATAAAATGATTTCAATTACAAACATTTCAATGTTCAGCTATCAACATGCTGGTTTAGGTACCTAACCATTTTGGTTTTGAGGCAATCTTCAACCATTTTGGGACTTGCGTTGTGTGTATAGAGCGAGATAAACATTTCGGTTTTTTCGACTAGCATTTTTTGAAACTACAAAATTTACTTAGTATTTGAGGGTTGAAAATATCAATATTTAGTATTAAAAATCGGAAAAAATTTTCGACATTAAAACAACGAATACACATGGAAGGAATACCGCAGGGTTATGTTAGCTCTCTATAGTACGGTGGTAGTAACGTTAACGTTCCCAACATCTTGCAGTTATCAAAATGTACAGTTCAAACTTTCATTCTATTTGTGAACGTATTTTGGTGCTTCTCCCCAAATATTCCGATCTTACACGAATTTAATATCAAATAAACACTACCAGTGGTGTGAATTAACAAAACTTTCCCGTCTAGAGTTCCAGTGAAACTTTGTTCAAGACGAGAAACAGGGTAACCGTATCTCTAAGAAACATTTGGTGTCTTTGGGGAAGTTTAGTTATCGGACGATGATTATTAAATTGCTGGATTGATTCGGGAATCCAACAGTCCAACAATCTTCAACAATTTTGGGACTTGCGTTGTTTGTATAGAGCGAGATAAACATTTCGTTCCTTCCCCAAAAAATCAAACATACGAAAAGAAATGATGAATTGAACAGCACGTTTAGCTACAAATGGCTAAACATTGACAACGTTATAATCAAACAATATGCAAACATAAAAAACGAAAACAAGTACAAAATTAGTGCGAGATACGTGCTTGAGTTTCATAGAAATCTAATGTATGGAAATAAGTGTGTTTGTTAATACGATTACCATTTTAATCATAAACTGGGTCGATTAGATTCATTCTTTTTCTGTTGTACTCGTAACTGGCAGGACAAGGTTCGTATCAAATAAAGTTTTCTAAAAACTATTCCCAACTGATGGAAATGATATAAAATTTAAATTGACTGATATATTCAGCTGATAACCGGCGCTAGCTAAATAATAACGTTGAAGATTAAGCAATAATATTGTTACGAAGCGAACAAAAATGGTCGTAACATTTTTGTATTTATTTAAATATTTTGTATCTTGATGTTTAGTGGCTTCTAAAGCTATTTTCTACCCTATTTACACTCTTAGGCTGCAATTTAGTAAGAAAATTCCTGAGGACTTCTACTAGTGGCCTTTTGCATTAAATGAACTACGAGAATTAAATGAACTCGTACATACGCTACTTTTTGAAAACGATGCCCATCTTTTTCGGAATAAATTTTCTATTCGTTCATTCACTTGGGATTCATATATGTTGATAATCCCAAAACTTGTCCAAAACTAGCTTTACTGTCCTAAACTAAATTACTAAATTATCATATTACTTCAACTGATGTTGAATTGCGTGCATTTTGAGTGTTGAAAAATTCTTGACTCACCATTTCGGGGTTGGTTAATTCTGAACGATTTCAACATTTTCATTTAGGTTTTTGTCATTCCAGACGATATCTCTATATTTAGTCGTTTATAAGCGTTGTGCGAATTTTATGAGAAGACGAATAATGGAAAATAGCTAAGAATGAACGTGCAACCTTGAAAACTTGGCAATACTTACCCTTGTTTCTTCCTTCAAATAGGAGTCTGGGGAAGTTTTTTTGAGACTGTTTATCTAAGTTGCCGTTTTTCTTTTCGCGTTGCACAATATGAGCAGGAAATGTTAGCTCTTCATTCATTAACCAGTATAAAATCGTTTAGTGACAAGGTTGTACAAAATAGTCACTACGTATTGGACCTTTTTAATTGACTTCAAATCTCTATCGCTCGTGCCTATTCATTACCCTACAGTGTTCTTGTTAAAAGTTCAACAGCGATGTAGCTCATTTGGGATCCATCTAATTATTGGGTGTTACCAGTTGAGGAATCCTTGAGGGTAATTTCTATCCCAATCGACCTAACGCGCTGAAATTGTGTAAAAGGAAATATTTTCAACGCATATAGCACGCAATATGAAACTCTCCGAATACAAAGAGTACACGTAATAAACAATGAGGAGCGATTTACGCGGAAGAGTTACCTAATACAGAAATTGTAAACCTTTTGTAATGATTGCAGTGTTTTTTCTTGATCGATAAAATGATTATTTGGAAATAATAAACCTTCATTTCAAATTCGAATTACCCGATGAATTCTCTTGTTTTACAGCTGAAATAGTTAAACTTGAATAATTAACTCTCAAACCAACTCAATGAAGACACAAACAGTTCTGTTTTCCGATTCACTAAGTTCTTTGGTCCTTTTGAAAATTGGTGGACCACGTAGGCCTCGAAATCCGCTTTTCGGAAATAAACTTCGTATATTATACAATGCCAATAAACAAAAACACCTTCATTTAGCCAAAAAGCTACTACTGCCAACTAAGTTTATCACTCACTCTCAGATCAAGTACATCTTGTTTTGAGTTTTTGTTATTGTTTCTGAGCTCAGCCTAAACTGTATTACATTCCAATTTTGATTGGTCCTGACGATGGTTTCAAATAAATCGAAAGCTCAGTCATAAGGACTATTCATCTCGTTTTGACGATTAACGCTTATCCTGCAAATCTTTACATTATAAATGTCAAGTTGGTAAATGTTTATTGTTACGTTTTGATTGCAGGGAGAGAAAACGGACGTGGGGCTACCGCCCCTGGGAAGGAAAGTGACGTTTCAGACTGGGCCCCCCGAAGGGCCGCCGAGACAGCGTCCCCCGCGCAGAAATAGATTTCATGTTACGCCAGCGGTGAGTTGTATTCATTGATTTATCTCTTATTTAACATTTAATTGCGATTCGATAATTGTTTTGATGTGATTAACACGAATTAAAGGCGATTTGACAGTGGCCAAAATCATTGTTGAATTGACAGTGGGCCCCAAATCGTTCAATATCAATATTATACAGGTTGAATAATAATATTATTCATATTATGAAGCTGAGGAGGATATGGCATCACCGCTCGGTTTATAGTTGCGAATCGGTGTACACTCGCTCTATTCCCTCCGGTCGTTTGAAGGAGAATGACTTGCCTGTGCTGACAGATTCACGCTTCCAAGCGAGGAAATGGGGGTTGTGTATACAGAGAGGCAAGGACGAGTTTCGGTTCGCGAATGGAAGGCGAGGTTTGGGGCGCGAGTAGGTGTGCTTCGTCCAAACCCAGCTTAAAGGAGGCTTAAGACGGTGCGAATCTGCCTCGCGAGGAATTCAAGCAGCAGCGAATTCGATGATCGAGCAGAGCCCATGCTAAAAACCCGCGAGGCATCGTGCGTAACGTAAACCGGCTAGCTAGCGAAGGTTTTGCCATCATCATTGCTGAAAAAAAGACGTCAACGCCTCAACGACCGTTGGTGGGGTAACCGACTCATTAGGGACATACCTATGGCTGGAATTGATTGATGATACTGTCAGGAACATAACTCAAATGACATTGGAAGATTTCAACTTCTTCCTTTCCTAGCTCGATCAGAAATTAAACTTTGAAAACAAATTTCACTTCTGATTCGAAAATTTGGAAAGCCTAATATAACAAAATTAATAACATGAAAAAAATTGATTTAAATAAAAATCAATTTTCAAGTATACATTACTTTACCCTACAAACCACACATAATGAGGTCATTAAAATGCATGCTTTTTCTTGACAAAATGTTTCCACATTGCAGGTGCCTATCTCAAGGTGGGTTATGATGATCGGGTCTAGGGCTGGGCGATATTCGATATCCATATCGATATATCAATACATTTTGAATATCAGTGGCATATCGATTTTGGTTTATTATTCAATAATAAACCATTGTAATTGCTCTTGAACAAAAAACTGTACCCCCCCCCCCCCCCCCCCCCGAAAAATTTAAAAATTTAAGAAAATGTCGGTTTTTTGCATTCAAAAAACTTCAAAAAACTTTTTTGATGTCACTTGAAACCGGAAATAAAACATATTCTTCGTAGAAATCCATTTTAAGTATCCTAAAATGATTTCTGGATTTTAACGCTGCATCATAGAAAGGTACGTGTCAAGGAAGACGAACATTTAAAAAGGATTGAGAAAAAATCCCCACAAAATTCAAGCATTCCCACAGAAGTAAGCAAATTGTTGGGCAACTACAGTTTTTTTGCACTACGTTTTTGAGCACTACATTTTTGAGCACTACAATTGGTCAAATTTCAAAGGAAAATACGCTATAAAATCACGGTGAAGGCAAGAACGGGAACATATAGTTTTATTTGATGATTATTCACTTATTCAAGGCATAGCAACCGTTTCTTTTTGGTTTATTATTCTATAATAAACCATTGTAATCGCTCTTGAAAAAAAAAAAAAAAAAAAAAAAAAAAAAAATCTAACCCCCCCGAAAATTTCATGGTTTACGTTTCAAAGGGTGTTGAATCCGAATCTGCAATAAAAAATTTTCCGTCCGTCCGCCGTACGCGCGATTTCTCCCAAACGGCTGGAGCAAAAAAGCTGAAGTTTTCAGGAAAAATCCATCTTGGTCCGGCGACGCCCCAATTCTTGAGCCAGCTCTCTCACTTAATTTAAAGTGCCCTTTAAGGGTTGTCAAAGTTTTGTAAAATCCCTAAAAACCTCAGAAAAAAGTCAAGGCGGCCTAAATTTGTACTCTTTTTGAAGAACACTCCACGAGAAATCGAATGAGCCCCTCCCCAGGTCCGTAGGTCAAACCATTCCCGATGTATGGCCCGATTTATGGTGCCAACATTCGCCGTATTTTGGTTTATTATTGTTTTTGTGTTGATATCAGTAACCTAGTGACGTAGTGATGTAGTGATGTGGATACTGGAGTACACTCCTAAGAAGCTTTGTAGCCGATACACGGGTTGAAGCATTCTGATAATTTTCAGAAAAAATCAGAAAATCTGAAATTTTCAGGAAAACGCTGCAAATTCTTTCACTGGGGTTTATTATTCAATTGGCTTGCGTTCATGATTTGAATTTCTACTAAGCTTTGGAGTGTGCGTGTTTCACAGGTGATAGAGCGATTATTGAATTTCAGGAGATATGCATAGAGCACGTAAATCTGTTCTCAACCAAAATACCTATTTGGATTGTTCAGTGATCATATTTGTGTGCCTCCTGAAATTCAATAATCACTCTATCACCTGTGAAACACGCACACTCCAAATCTTAGTAGAAATTCAAATCATGAACGCAAGCCAATTGAATAATAAACCCCAATGAAAGAATTTGCAGCGTTTTTCCTGAAATATCGATATTCTCAATATTTTGCTCTCTACCCAGTACTTACTTTCAAAATTCCTTTCATTTCATACTCTCGTGAAAACCTAGCAAACTATTCTTCTACCACAGGGGGAAAAAATACTGAGAACGTAGGAAGCTTGTTCCCCGGTTATGCTTCTCAGAACTTGGGTGATCACGAAGCAAAGGAGCCGCCTCTGCCTAGATAAAGTTGAAATGCTAGTGTTTTTAAGTGAGAATTTGTGGCTTCTTGAGGAGAAAAAAAGAAGGCCCTTGTTGATCAAGGTTGTAACCGCTCTAACTGTGCCCATACCTCTATTCATTTCTGTTGGAGAGAGGAACTTGGAATCCTATTTTCCGAGTTGGTTTTTTGAAATTATTTTTGTATTGAATACCTACGTTTGCCACAGTTTTGCGTTTGAACATAATTTGCTGTTCATGCCCATTTTTTCCCAATGTTTTCCAATGTCAAGATGGTTTTTGAATTAAAAAAAATATATATTGAATACCTGCACTTACCCACGTTCGGCAAAATTAAAGATTGTTTGTTAGAACCTATTTTTCCGATTATTTCTTCTTGAATATTTTCCTATTTCAAGTTGGTTTCTGAAATTGTTTGTTATATTGAATACCAACCTGCGTTCAGTAAAATTAAAGTTTGGGGGTTTGAACCTATTCTTCTGTTTATTCTTTCTTCTATCTACCATCTGGAGTTCATCTAACCACTGAATTATACATGTCATTGGGTGGTTTTTCGTTAGGTTTCAGGTATGTTCAAGAGTTTGGCAAGTTCTAAATATTACAGCATCATCATAGAAATTCCATTAAGTAATTATCACGACATCCAATTGTAACGCCCGTTTTTTATACCTCAAGAAATCATCGATATTTTATCGATATATCGATACTTCTCCAACGATAATATCAATATATCGATACTCTAGAATATCGAATATCGCCCAGCCCTTGAGCCAAGATTCTGGTAGAGTATAAGATCAAGAATGAATGAATGATCTTGGTTAAAAAATGTTGGACCAACCTTTGTATCAATCATGTATTTTTTTACACCTTCCAAAGTTATTAACTGAATATTATTTAGGGCTAAAATATGCTTTCCCCTGGGAAAAGAACCATTTTTCTATCAGTTTTTTTTAGTGCTAGAATAGTTGAACATGTGATTTTATACATCTGATCGGAAAACTTTTCCGGACCCCCCTATGACTGGGGTATGGAATACCCCCAGACCCCCCGTATCCCCCCCCCCCCCCCCCCCCGAAAATATTACATATATACCCCACTGTAACGAGGTCATTAAAACGCATGCTTTTTCTTATAGACCAGTCATTTAAAACATCAAACATTGCAAAAAGTACTGTAAACTTCCTTTTTGAATATGTTGTTAGGGTTCACCCAGATAGAACGAATCTAGATTTGCAGGCCTGAAAACCGCGAGTGACGGGAGTTACAGCCGAAAAACCACGAAATTTTCGCACTGTTTTCAGTTTTTCGCAAAAAAGTCACCAAAGGAGCCTTTTGATGAGAAAAGACTCTTATCCTTTGTTAAACTAGATAAAATTTGCTACAATTTGAGACGTAATTGGACTCTGTAGCGCCATTAGTTCCAGAGATACAGCTCTGCAAATATTGACAAATTTTTCCAAAAAGTGAAAATTTTAACTTTTGGTCTATTTTTGACCGATATATTGGTGTAAATAGTCATTCTACAGTAAACTTGTGAAGAATGAAGTTGTAGGACATTTAATTACCTTCATTTTAAGACCATCGGGGGACCTGGCTCCTTTGGTGACTTTTTTGCGAAAAACTGAAAACAGTGCGAAAATTTCGTGGTTTTTCGGCTGTAACTCCCGTCGCTTGCGGTTTTCAGGCCTGCAAATCTAGATTCGTACTATCTGGGTGAACCCTAACAACATATTCAAAAAGGAAGTTTACTGTGCTTTTTGCAATGTTTGGCAAAAAAATAGTCTAATATGACTGGACTATTAACGAAATGTTTCCACATTGCAGGTGCCTATGTCAAGGTGAGTTTTGATGATCGGGTGGGCGTAGGGCGGTCTGGAGATATAAGATATGACGTCACGCGATCCTCGTAACCCTTGGCAACGCCAATCACCTCCCAACATCCTTATCTCTCATCCCCCGCCGTACCGACTAACGTCATTCTTCAAAGATCTCATATCTCCCGTCGACTTTTACCCTCCACCGGATCCAATTTCAGTTTCAAACGAACCGCGAAATTTCCTCCGCATCCCCCAAACCCTTCTCGATGGTTCCTTCACTGTGGTTTTTAAACGTTGGCACCCCTGCGCCCTCATACGCCGGCCGGTGGCGCTATCTGCAATCATCTGTTCGCTCTCCTCAACTAACTATCAGTACGGGCAGCGACTCAGTTCCGGGATATTCGTGTATTTTGGAGTTTCTGCCCCTGATAAATAATTCCCATTCCGTTACTCCCCGATTCGATGCATTTCCTCGCTTGCCTCGTCTCAAATATCGGTCTCACTTTCTACTATTTTCAAAAATTCAAAATGACCCAGAGGTAGTTGGGCGCTTTGGGTTTCGGTCCGAAATTGTCGGGATTCGTCCGGCGACGTTTTATTTTTAGATAAGAAAAAAGTGCGAGTGTTCAATTTTCCAAGTTTTTCATTCGGAAAGGTGGTGTCTTTGTGATATAAGAAGACTCAGTGATATCGGATTGTGTCGCCTTCGACTGTGGTTATCCACCGAAAATGATCCCAACAGGTATAAAAACTGTGTTTATTTCCAGTTGATAAGAAGAAATATTACTTGTAGATAGCAAATACTTTGAAGACATACCTCTTGCAGCTTGAATTTCCTTCATTTTCATTCTTTGAGTTCCGATTGATATGGATATCTATGCAAAACCACCTTTGAGGGGTATGATTATGCAGAACTGTACCGCAATAATATTTATGGAGTAGGTACTCAATCAAACCTACTGAATTAAACAGTGGATTCGCATATTGCATTAAAGTGTGTATGCACATACTCGTATGTACTTAATTTAGTAATGCCCGTTGAAAGATTAGGTGTCAAACGAATTTAGAGGAATCCTGTCTCCTACACCTTTGTAGGTATGTCTTCGAAGTACCTTAGTTCAATTTTTATTTAGTTTATACCTAGTTTATCGTATTTTCAAAGTAAATACGTCTCGCTTCACTATTTATGCTCTACGCTTCAACTGATTTTACTGGTCATAGTCAATTTTGGAACGAAAACTTGCATACTATTCGTTATAGCTGTTGATTTCAAACGGATGACGTGACTCACGTTTGATAACAATGAGTTTGATGAAGAAGTATTTTCTAATAAGTTGTTTTTTATCGTAAAGCGAATATAAGCTCGATTTTAGGACGTCTCTTCGAAGTTAGATCAAATTTTCGAACAATTGCCTTCTAGGTACCTGTATACATTGATAGTAATTAAAAATTCAACACGATGAACATTTTGAAGACAGTCGATAGGTAACGATTTTCTGTTTTTAAAACTGACGTGATTTTTGCAGCCATTGTTGATTAGTTGGAATCGTATTTGACCCCTCTGAGTGGCAATATAGCTCTTCTTCTTCGATGGCTAAGATTTGGTTACTGAAGACAATGAATCAAAAGTGCAAGTGTAAATTCTGATGTTCTAAATGTTTCTCCATCTCTAAAATGATCGCCATCGTTATTAATAAGTGCTGCGTTTTATTACGCAAGGATATATTATTTCTGTAGTAATTAGCTCATCTACGTAGATCAAGGTGTTCGAATATTATACGTGGTGTATATTACCTACCTCAATAAAAACTGCATAGAGCATATGGAAGAAATGAATGAAAATAAATACAGTATCTCGAAAATTTGCACTTCCGTACGTAAGGCGATGTTTTCCAGGTGGAATTGTATTTTAGAATCTAATCAGGTATATTTTGTTCCAGTTAATGTTTTTGGTTTATTATTTTCAATAATGAACCTTTGAAAGTTTTAACTCCTTTACAATTTGACGTTATACGTTTCAAGATGTGTAGAATCCGTGAATAGAGTTTTGAAAACCCTTCCGTCCGTCGTACGGAGTTTTTATCCGAAAATGGTGGTCCAAACTCAATGAATTTGGGTCAGAAATCGTAATCGAAATGGGGTCTAGTTGCGACTGAATTCTCGGCACCACTTTCTGTCTGATTCAAAGAATGACATTAAGGGTTGAATTATTAGAAAATTCGAAATAACTCCAATGTTTCCATATTTGTGATTGATAGATACCCCTTCACTAAATCGATTGAGCCCACTCGGACACGTTCATCCGTTTTCTTTAAGGACAGAAAAAATATCATTCACTCGGATGTGAATGTCCCTGAACTTAATGAAAATTGTGACACTCGAATCAACGGATATAATTGCATGCTATCATCTTTTCAAGAGTTCCTCTTGAAATCGAATCCATTATTACTTCTGTTGTAAATTCGCTGACAAGTGAAGGTGTTCTTCTATCTCGTTAAATCATAGTCGTTCTTTTCCTGGGGTTCTTTATACTGGAATTATTCACCATTGTAGTTATTATGATATCAGCTTTGGTTCCTTATAAAAGAACTAGTAATTGTTGGTTTTCATGGATTTATATTCACGAGGAAGTTATTTTACGGTTTTTGGGACATCTAGAAGTCAAAATTCAAATTATCACTGATCAGCTGAAGGGTCCTTGTGGCTAATTGCTCTCCTGATCTGTTTACGATTCTGAAATATAAAAGGTGCTCTTTTCAAGTTATCAAGAAAACTATTACAAGGTATGGAGGCGTGGAGTTTAGATTACGTACCATAGAATACATATAATAAACGTAGAAGACTGATTCACGTTGTAGGGTTATCTAATACAGGAATAATAATCCTTTGTGTGATGATTTGAAGAGTTAATTGCAGCGAATAATAAATCATAAAGCTTACTCACCTACCAGGCACATGTTAGTTTCCTTTACACAATCTATTTTTACGGATTGTGTTGTCTCACTTTCGATCGGTGAAAAATGAATATAGAACCGACGCTGTCATAAATGTTGAAGAACAAGTCAAACAGGCTAATCTTCGAAGTCATTCACTCCATTAGAAACCCACTAATGTGTTTGCATAGTGTACCTCAACGCTCAAACTCCCCTCAGGGTCGAGGCAAATGGGTTTTGATAATTTTATTTATACCTTTTTTCTCAATAGCTGAGATTTTTTGTTCTCCGCGGGGGAAATGGGATGCCGTTTTAATAATAAGATGATTGAGGGCGTAAAAAGTTGAAAAACGCAAAAAAAACTGATCTTGCACAAGAGGCATCCACTTCAATTATTGAGAGTCTCTTAGGACACTGAGATTTACCAACAAATCACAGTAATCTAACCAGGTAATTGATAAATTGCATCGCATGACTTATACATGAATAATCAACAAATGCACTACGGAGAGGAAGTTATGAAATTTAATGAGACGCCTACTGGTCGATGTTTAGGTACCTACAAATACCGATATCCAAGTACTATGATACTACAAGATATCTATTGTACGACGATACTAGGTGATATCTAATGATACAGATCAGATCAAAGTATTTTACTAGAATAGTTGGAGTACAATTTTCTGGATTATAGCATTCCCAAGTCAAATTCAACCTTATCACCATTATAAGGGAAATGACGAAAAATACGGACAAGCCCTAAATGAAATCAATGCTCCAAACGCAGTAGGTAGGTACCTACACATGAAACAAAATCATGTTTTATCAAAAAGAAATCAACAAAAAATTTAATTAAAAAAAAACATTTCTTAGAGAAAACATTTTTTTTTTTTCAGGACTTTATTTTTGTATCACTATCTAGTTTTTAAATAACTAATAAGCGATATTATTCTGACATGATGTTAACTTAATCAAAACATGCAAACGTGAGCAATTTTGTATATATACTGATAGTTTGGCGTCCCTACATAATCACTGGACACTGTTACACTATAACTAGGTTTACAATACTAATTCATGTGGTTTTTCCCTTTTCAACCTTCTATCAAGGTGTTCAACGTCGAGAAGACGTTCGGCCTCTTCGTTGACATGCCCCTGTAGCCTCTGTTGATGGGCTACAGCAAATCGGTGTTTTTCGGTTTGAACCAAATCCAATCCAAGATCACGATGGAAGTTCTCATTTCTCACGTTCCAGGGAGCATTAACTACGTCCCTGAGTACTTAATTTTGGAATTTTTGAATTATTGCAGTATTACTGTTGGCTGCACAGCCCCATAGCTGGCACCCATAAGTCTATCCAGGCTTGAGGACTTGTTTGTAGAGCATAAGTTTCCTCTCTATTGGCAAGACTGTGCGTCGTCGAAAGAAGACATGATTTTATAAATATATACCTGTAGGTAGGTATAAAATATGTATAGCATAGGTACCTACTGCGTTTGGAGTAAGGTTGAATTTGAGTTGGAAAAGGTTGGATTTGACTTGGGAATGCTATAAATTTTTGATCTTAATGTTTCGTGTTGCCCGGACACAAAAGCGGCCTGTAATCCGAAAATGATCCATATTGCAGTGTTGATCAAAAAATTAATTCCAAAACTAAAACTGTAACTATATAGGTCGGTTTATGATATTGGTACAGAACGTAAAATTCGAGTGGGAACTTCGACTATGGAGAAAAACCATGAAAAACCATCTCAACACAAGGCTTCCGTAGACTCGGAGGCATAATATATAATTTTAGAACTTAGAGAAAATTTGATTTCAACGCAAGAGGTTGTTTATTGCTGAACCAAACAATATCAATGTGGTATAACAATAATCAAAAGAATGTAAAAATAACAAAACATAAAATGAAAAAGTGCAAGAAATACATTAAAAAGACGTACTGGAACTTCTGATTTAACAACTACGAATTTAAAATATACTAGGTTTAGTATTCGGGTTCTAAATATTCCCAATAAATTCTTGAAATTGAAGTAGTTTTGCAAGGATGAGAAAATTATCATTAGTAAGGATATATGATAAAAGTTGAATTTGTACATTAATAGGGAGCTTCAGTGTGCGATGTTGAGCAATGCCTCCTTCATTTATAGTTTAAAGGTCTTGAGAGAGAGTGAAATAAGATGTTCAGGGAATCCATTTTTGGTCTTGGACCCATAAAGTCCAGGCTTCTCTGCTGCACCAACATGAGGCGGTGACACCCAACTCTTGACATGCTCCTGTTTGTAGTGTCATAATCATAGTGATCGCATGTTGCGGGTAATGTCAATTTCGCTTCTCACTCTCATAAGAACGGAAAGAATAAAGAGAGGTGGAAACCGCATAATACTCAGACTAAAGCGCCCTACACACTGTCCGTTTAATTGAATATCATCGTGAAGCCGTCGATCGGGGTTGCCCACACATCAATCAGTTGATCTGAAGATAATGGACTGCAGTTCGTCCGTACTGAAGGTGTGTGGTCGTCGGGCAGGCCTGCGATCTGCTGTCTCCGTTTTTCCAAGTTTCCATCAGTTTTGCTTGAGATCATTTTTGTGCTTTCATTCACCAGCCGAGATTGGACTGACAGGGTTCGCCAGCAGTCCTGATTCCTTGACCGACTGTCCGCCTGCAGGTTCCGGACTCTAGTGTGTGCTATCTTCAGGCTATCATCTGCAGTTCAGTACGGACGCCTGCGGGTAGTTGACTATCGGTGTATGGAACCCTGTGATATTGGTCTTACGATTGCCTGAGTCGACGGCCTACAGACAAACGCATAGTGTATGACCCCCTGAAGGGACAGGAACACTCCAAGAGGCTCTGATCAATGTTCTGATAGCTGCTCTCTGAAATCTGAAAATAGATATAACCCAGTAGTCAACTAGGCCGCATTTTTCTATACGTTGAACACCATTTTAGATAGGCCCCTCAAGAAGTAAACAAGCATCCTACGAACCTGGGTCTTTGCAGACGAGCATTCCATGAAAGTGTCTGATTCATTCGAAGTCCTCTCGCCGTAGAGCAAAAGGAAGTTACCCTTACACCGCCCCGCCATACTAAGTTTTGTATCGTTGATAGCCACCAGATATTGAGGTTGATTTGGAGCGCGCACCAGGATTATAAGATCGACGTACATGATTTTGGCATTGAAGTTTCAATGGTAAGAGTTACGAATTTTGCTTCTCATTAGGCCCACCGCTTGTCCTTGACTGCCTTATTTTTCAATTAATGCTGTAAGTATTACAATAAGTAACGAATGTACACTGCCCCACCAACTTGGCTGACGTTTTTACAGTATTCAACTGACAAACTTATCATTAATTTAATTCACTTATTGGCGCCAAGGCCTCTAATACGGTTGACATCATAGACTCTTGTTTTCGAGGATGTTGACGCCTGTTGATCTATCCCCCGTGTCCCCTTTCTCAAATCCGCATCGCTCGCATTCTCTCGGAATACCCCATTAATCAACCTCGGCCGCTCGAGAAATCCGTGTTTCTTATCAAATAAACATTTCGGCGTTCGGATAGATCTAGACAACCCGGTCGATGAATAGATATGTAGGTGAATATCTGAAATCGGGAAGAAGCAAACGGTAGTAATCCCATTTTATCAGAAAATAATTGAGTAATCAAAAAATATACTTTTAAACAACATTCCTTACTAACCTGTTGCAAATTTTCATAATGCATGGGTTTTACAATGCCTTCAAAATTTAAAAAGTAAATTTCGAAATTATTGTTAAAATTGCAATTTAGCTGTCACAAGATAGCATAAGTTCACACTAGTACAAAATTTCGAGTAGGGGTGTTTGGTGGTATTGAGTTTTGCTTCGTGATCCTCAAGTGTATGATAAAACATACCACACGAAAATTGGTTTTTTATCAATCGTGTAACAAGTCTATTTCGATCGAGGTAAATTGGGATTCTGAACCACTGTGGTTCTTGAGCGTTATGTTTGTTCAGTACCTACATGATTCGCTAATGGGAATTCTCGCTGTATTCGCCGACACTCCACCATCTCTGCCGACACTGTTCGGCGACAATTAGTGAGCAATTGGCCTGATTTGAGTTCGACAGCCTTGGAAGGGTGTTCGACTCTACAGATTTCAGAATCCGTTACCCAACAGCATTTATCATTACGTAGAGCGAGGTGGTTTTTGTTAAAATTACTGGCGACAAGAGTTACTTCGGAGAACCAATTTCACTGCTCCATTCATGATCATTTCGCGCCTAACATAAAACTACTCTCTCAACTACCAACCAATTTGCCTTTCAGCAAACAAATAACACAACCTGACATTTGATTTTGGGATTACTTTCTTCACTGTTCCTCCCACCCATACGCAATAAAGGCAATTGATAATATCTCGCATTATCCGAAAAAATCGGTACGGGTTAGCACTCGACTCATATTTTCAATTTCCGAGTTCGGCCTTATTTTCGGGGGGAGTTTTTTCTATGGAAACGACATGATTGTGAACTCTAAGTCTATATGACGGATTTACTTCAATACAACAAATTCGAATTTCAATAGTAGGGTGTCCCATGGAATGCCTCTCAGTAGTAAAGGTGGCCTATGGTTTGTATCTGGGTGAAATGATAGGCTGTATGTTAGCTGGGATCTTCTGAATTGTAGTGGAAATAGATTCTTGAGGCGGCTATTTCTGAGCAATTACTTGAAGCTTCTGAGTATTCTCGAGGTGTTGCTCGGCCCATAGAAGGGGCAGCTAGTCCATTCCCTCATCTCCTTAATGTATTTTAGCTGAGTCTGTCTGGTAACGAACCAACCACACAGCAGACACACAAACCACAGCCTAGGGAGTTTGATGGAAATGGAAATCCCCCTTCTCGCTGCTTGAAACCGTTGCCCCTTGTGTATAAACCTGAAGCATCGGAGATTAGCAATCCCATAGGTTGATAAGCGAAACACGCTTGTCTACAAAATTTCACTGTCTTCCTCGTTATTCAAATCTACTGAAACTTACAAGTACATTTCTCGTTAAACTGAGATATTTTCTCTTGACAATTTCCTAAATATCCTATCATAAATTGAAGAATGAAAATAATATCTTTATGTTATGGATTAACCTTTCATAACAGCAAACTAGAACTTCTAAACTCTGCCAGTTCTAATACATAGACTTAATATTTTTAGCTCTATCCCCCTCCCTCCCTCCACACACATACACACAGTTAACTCTTCTTGACTGCTTGAAGTTCAACACAAGACAATCAAGAAAATTGAAATGTACACCCGATTTTAAAGATGCCATCCTTTAAAATGAAATTTTCCGAGACAGATGATCTCCTACTGATCTGGGGCCCATGCCAATCAATTCAGCATCCAAAATTATTCGGAAATGACACCAAACTGATCTATGTCAGCAAAGATCTCGAAAACTTTTCGGGCAGTTTTGGCCCACAGTATCTAGGCACCTGGAGCAATCGACAAAGCGGGCCAGGAGTTAGACCAACTACACAACCCCAGTTGGATCCCAAGTGCGAAATAACGGATTTTCTCATTAATTCCAAGGTCTTTTACACCTTGCAACGGCCAGTGCAAATTTTGAATCCACTCACTTCGAAGCGTAAAATTACGAGCTTTGAGGGGGTTTTAGAACATTTTTACTGTACTAATTACAAAGGCATTACTAGTAAAGCGCTATTTCGATTTTCGATGATTTGATTTTTGAAATGGACAATGAATACCTTACTATTTGTGTGCGGAATGGTGATTTTATGGAAGTTTAGGTCGAATGGTTCGGCTGGTAGGGTCGGTTTCTCTTCCTGGTCGTACCTACGTAGCTTGGACGTTTTCTCAACGGCCTTGAACATTCCCATCTGTATCAAAAGAAGAGGGACAAGGCTGGTTAGCGGCTCGGACGATTGTTTCGAGTCGACTTCGGACCCTTTTTCATCCTGAATGTTGAAATCTGCCCCCTTCCAAGGTTCAGCCTTTGTGGCCAGGATTCCTGGACGTGGTCGGATCGTGAGCTCGGGGCTCGCGTTACGTCAATTCACTACAAAAGATGTTTACCGAGGTGTCCGCAGCCTCTGGTGATCGTGCTTTCTCTCTAACTTACCTACGTGATCGAAGCCTGAGGTTGCCGTAATAGTCCACATGCTGACCGGGACTCAAATCCAAATTCGAGAAACGTATGTGGTTCATTTCAAAATTTCGGTCACATTCATGTCACTGATCAGTATTGCCGTCAAATCTCAACTAAATACAGATGTTTTACAATTTTATCCTATGTGGATGTACATGTTCCATGGAAAAGTATGTAAAAGTTGTGCCTACAGGACACAGGAGAAAATACCAAAGTCCGTATTTCTCTTTGATAATATTAAACCCAAATTTCGAGCGAAATCCAACGATAATGACACCTCCGGTGTAGTCTCCACTACTACAACTATTTTCATTGAAAATTTGCTCATTTTATCATGCTGCGTGACTGGAACTATTTTTTACCGTCTACTTCAGGTTGAAAAACCTTATTATTAAAAAAATTATTGATTTTTGCGCCAATATTGATCATAAAAGTCCTCGGGATACTACCAAGAAGCGAACGGTAGCCGCGTGTAATGAGGATACTGTCAACTGCTAAAGACACCAATTATTACATAGCTATTATTTTCAGAGCTATTAGATCAGCTTTATTTCCCATGAAAATTCACTAAAAGTGACGAAATTCCATCTAGGGTCACAAACAATGTTTGCTACAAGATTAAAATGGCTTATCTTTGATAATATTAAACCCAAATTTCGAGCAAAATCCAACGATAATGACATCTCCGGTGTAGTCTCCGCTACCTATCATTATTACATAACTAGCTGCTCCATGCTGGGGATGCTGAGGGTAGTGAACCTACTGAATGTGTTCACATTACTTCTATGTGTGAGGTGTATACCTACGTCGAGTATTCGTATTAGTATGACCTACATCGCCATTACAACTTCGATTTCATTTCGTGTAGAACGTCTCTCCGAAAGGTAATATGAAATTCATGTTAAATTGAGTTAAATTTTGATTAGTGTTGGATTCATATTTGATGTAGAGATAGAAGTTTGCACTAAGTTGGGTTTACTATGTTCGTAAACACCTAACATCTCCAAGTTGTTTGGATCTCGAGTGACCGATGAGATGGTTGTCTTTACTTTTTACAAGAAAAACTTAACGGTCGTTCGATCGGGCCGATCTAATTCGTTCGTTAGTCGTACGAAATCTGGCAAATTCAGATCTGTCACCGACGTTCGTCCGGCAGATTGAAGTTATCGGTCGGGTTCGAAAGATTTTGGAGATCGGTGGCAGATTTGCAGCTCAAAGGGGTTAAGTTTCCCTGTGTTGACGCCCCTAGGTTATTCACCGTTCGGAAGATCGAAAAAAATTTGCCATTTTCGCGTTGGGTATGTTTTTCATTATACAAAGAACGGCGACAGCCAATAAGGTGGCTAGTTTGGGAGAAATCGTGGGTTTCGGAAAGGAGTGAGTTCGAACACACGAAGTTGGTGAACTACCTTAAGTAGGGATGGGACATCGACTTCGATATTATCGAAATATCGATGTTTTGCTTCGATATTACGATGTTTTGCCATCGATGCCACATGTTCGATAATTTCGATATATCGATGTGTTGGCTCCGATAACATCGGTTTGGTTTACTCTTTGGTTCACAGAAAAAATTCGTGTTGTCCCCAATAGGTTTTTCATCGTTCGGAAGACCGAAAAGAAATTTGCCATTTTCGCGGTGGGTAGGTATGTTTTTCATTATACAAAGAACGGCGACAGCCAAAAAGGTGGCAGAAGTTTTTGAAAAAAAAATACCTACTGCTTTTAAACGATTCTAACTGGGGCATTTGACTGGTCAAAAGGGACAGACGTCTTAAACCGGGGATGTGTGTTGATGTTATAAGGTATGGTACCCTGTCGTAGCCCCTCTCTGTCTTTATGATCCCTCTGATTATACTTCAGTGGTATGACGAAACTCCCTCCACAAGGTAATTCTGACTTGATAGTCATTCTGAATGGTCGTTCAACTTGTAGTACTTTTGGAATACACAAGTTGTACGAAATCCAAAGTGCCGATAGTTTTTATAAGGTACATACCGCAGGAGATGCCCAATTTATAAGTTGGGTGGTATTCTTGGACCAAAATAATTTCATAAGTATTTTAGCTCTTACCTTATACGTACATCTGCAATATGTAAATGATATCTAACTTGACAGTCATTCTGAATTATCGATCAACCCATATATCACAGATGGCATTCCTTACAATATTGCAAACTTGGTTATTTATCGTTTGGGTCTGACGGAAACATCCGCAGACACGATAAGTTCCAGAAATCAGACCCAATACAAGTATTTTGAACAAAACGGTAGTGGAACACACCAATTTGTTAGGTATTGGGTCCGATTTATAGGTTGGGTGATATTCTTGGACCACATTAATTTCATAAGTACTTGACCCTGTCATGACTTCTGCGATATATGGATGATATCGAACTTGACAGTCATCCTGGAAGGACGATCAGCCTATAAATAACACGATAAGTTCAACAAATCAGACCCAATGCAAGTGCTTTATCTGATTTTGTACGAAACGGTAGATTTTGGAACACACCAAGTTGTGCAAAGTCCAAAATACAGATAATTTTTGTGTGATGATCGTCCTTAAGGTTCTACATACTAGTACTGGCTGAGCGTGTAAATTGTGTAGAAATTAACTTCAGGAGCGCAGAAAATGAGTGCTTCATGGCTGCTTGCGATTATTTTGGGAGCATACAACCCAGCGTAATAGAATCAGTTGTTGAACAGCCTGTAGGAAGTGGGATTAAAATGCGTAAAAGGATTGGGAGTACGTACAGGCTCGGTGAGTCCCGCCAAGTCGTTGACAGCTTTTAATTTCAGTCAGCTCTGTCTGACTTTTCATATTTCCCCGTCACAGACTCGCCCATCAAGCCTCTCGTACAAGCGCTTAATCAAGTTTGAAGAGTCAATCAATTTACGCGGGGCCTTTTGATAAAAACGATTGGATGTCTAGGGGTTTTCTTCGCTTCTCCAAACCTTCGTTTGAACGTACCGGCGATACTCGACCAGCCGTTCTAAAGAGGCGAAGTTGGTGAAGCGTTCCACTAATGATCCATCCAAGCACATTTCCCACTTGAAAGTAATTTTATTATTTTCAGTAACGAACCTTTTTATATGACCAAGGGAAAAAGTTATCAGTCTTATTGAAGACCACACTTCAACAAACCCCCAGAAGCTTCTTCTAAATAACTATAAATCTACGGTCAATAACTACTCACCTACGGACGTACGCGAGTCGCAAAAAGTAAATTTTTGTCAAAATTTTCTAAATTGCCGATTTTTAAATCGCTTTGTAATTCTATCAGTTTTTGTAGCAGGACTGTGCAAACCACCAAAAACCTCGCCAAAACGTTTCTACGAAACGTCAGGTTTCTAACTCTTGAGTTTTATGGAATCGAATGTGGCGCTCCCACATCTCCCCGACTGCCTAATAACCCTGACTAATAGGAAGGTATTTGGTGATTTTTCTTTCATTTCAGGACGGGGGTTTGAAATTGAAAAGAATTTAAATTTTCAGTCTTTAGGTACTTTACTACAAATTAAGTTGTTCGAAATGTCCTCCATTTTGGCGTATGCAGAGCCTTGTACGTCGGAACAGTGCGTCAACGGCATCTCGGAGCTGTTTATTAGTTCTAGGAATGCCGTCTGCACTCTCAAGAATCCTTTGAATCAGGTGGACGATTGACTCAATCCTGAGCATACTCCTTGGTTTTTAAATTTCCCCGGAGGAACCCACTTCGAGCAGCTCAATAAATCAATTTGTAATGAAGTACCTAAACGCTGAAAATATCTGCTGTCTAACGAATCGAGTCATTCCAAATTAACATCCACTACCCTAGGTATCGACGTCTGTTTTCGATCTGGGGAAATTTAAAAACCAAGGAGTATGAGGTGAGGGTTGAGTCGAGAGCTCCCCTAATTCAAAGGATTCTAGAGAGTGCAGACGATATTCCCAGAAATCATTGACAGCACTAAGATGCCGTTGACACAAAATGCAGGACATTTCGAATAAATTAATTTCTAGTAGAGAACCTAAAGACTGAAAATTTCAATTCTTTTCAATTTCAAACCCCCGACCTAAAATGAAAGAAAAATCACCAAATACCTTACGAGTTTATATCCATCATATCGTCGGGTTCGGGTAAAAGTGACCAAGGCAAAAAGCTTTTTTTGTCCCCTGGACCCCCTTTCGCTTTTATTTAGAGACTACTGCCACAAGTATAGGAACGTAGAATACGCTTTAGCCTCGATTGAACGCTGAACGTTCAACGATGATCATGGAACGTTCATTGTCGAACCGAAGGACGATTCGCGAACGACTCAAACTCCGATTTACATGAATAAAATGACTCACTTCAAACGGGTTTGTCGCAACTACTACACATGGATGTAAATATTCTTATGTTTATTGGTCTCGCGTCACCGTTTTCGTTCCTGGATACCATACCCTTTTTCGTTCCACTCCCGCGTGACACTTTTCGGCTAGTTAGTCCATGGCTAAAGCGTATTCTACGCTAAAATCACCAAATACCTTACGAGTTTATATCCATCATATGTTCGGTAGTCTTCCTAAGTACTAACGATGCGATTAGGGCCTCATATTATGTTGATACCACTATACTAAGACCCGTGATATCACTGCGGTGAGCCCCAACTTCGGTCACAACCATCACTTTTACGCGGGTGTCACGCCACGTGGGTATCCCTGGCAATGACTCGGCAGATGATCTAGCATGAGTGTGATTTGTCTCAACTCCATTAATACGTTGCTGTGCGCATTAAGGATCATGGCCATGATGTGCGTCCATGTATGCCACGATATCCAAATAGTCTGTCAGTGATGGGACAGCCAGCTCAACAGATGATGATGCATCTGGTTAGCAACCAGATAATCTTAATGTGATTGATGATTAAAAGTAAAATGATTACATTCTTGCGTGCAGCAAGTTATTTCATCTGGCGATGACGATGGGATCCGAACTCACGCGTGCAAAGCATTTATTTTCAATCATCAATGACAAGATTATCTGGTTGCTAACCAGATGCATCATCAGCTGTTGAAATAGTGGAGTCCGGTCCCAACAGCATACGCTGTCGTGTGATAATGAGGTATGAACTTGAAAGCATTACGGTAGGTGAAGAGCGAGAGAATGATGAAGATTCAGGGAAGCAGAGAGGGAGTCTGGAGTTGACAGACGAACGGAGGCTGGGGCGATGACGTCACCAGAGCCACCTCACAGCTGATCGGGTGGGTGTGTCAAGGGAGCGATAGCATCGGAAGCTCATTCATCCCCTTGACACTCCCGTCGCTCAGAAGGCCATTTTAATTATACATATCATAACATACTAAATAAACTTGAATATCTCAATCATCTTCAATCTAAGAATGTTTTGGTTTATTATTCCCAAATAATGAACCTTTGTAATTGACCAAAAAAGAAATAGTTAGCCCCTCCCTCCCTAAAAAGCGTTTGATTACGTTTCAATCGCAATAAAAGCTATCGTTATTCGACATAGTTCGCAGTTCATTATCTAAACTAGGAGCCTTCCACAAGTAATAATTGTGGTTTAGATTCACTAAAAAGAGCTCCATTTATATTCCAGCATTGCAGATCAATTAGGGAGGAGCTTCAGTTGAACAGTGTCCCCAAGCCTTGTAATTGCTTCGAAATACCAAAAACTTCCAGAACACTTTCAGACAGAAACGTAGAAACTCGATTTCAAAAGAATTCCTTTAAAACAAAATTCCATCGCAATTATCCGATCTTTACAATTTACGAGACGATTTTTTCGTGTTTACCTCAGAAACCGCAGTGGCAACAGTGTATAGGGATTTATAAAATCCGTAGGCTAACCTATTATTAGTCCGTAGATAACCATACGTTCGAAGTTATTTATGTTGTCTCGACCGCTGGAATGACTTTCACAGTGAAGTCAGTGAATAACGCGTTATTAGGATTACATATCCGAAGGTAATGGTGAGGAAGGTTAAAAAATTCGGCCATCGGGAAACCAAAAATCTTTAGGTTCGACGCTGGCATACGTGGTGACGGCCCTGTGCACTGCTATTTGAAGTTTGTTTTCGAGCCAAATATACATGCGTGAATTAATCTCAAACACCCTCCTATTTTCTATAGAGGATTGAAACTCGATTAATTTAACTCGATAATACTAGAAATACTAGTATTTCATGTTTATGAAAGAGATTCCACTCTTGAAAACCTTGACCCTGTGACGTCAATTTCTTGAGATATCCCCAATTTTTTTCAATTTTCCGTATAATCTCATTCCCTTGGTGGACGGACGTAGACCCGAATCTCGTTCAATACACGGAGTAGTTACCGCTCAGAAAAAACGGATTCTGACTGCACCTAGATCGAGCACTACTTATGTAGAATTAAATTCACGACAAAAATGAACTGAAAACAGTGTCAAAAATTGTATTGTGAAAAAAAGGAAAATAGTTCCTTTTACCTGAATTCATGCTGAAAAAATTCAGTGGTCTACTAATTTTTCAACGTGTAAAATCAGTCCACTACGATTTTTAAAAATAGGTTCCAAAAGTTCTCTCGTACTATCCTTGATTTCCCAAAACCAAAAAGGTTTTTGCCCGGTGCAGGCAGTTTGATGGCTTTTTGGACAGTAATCTTGCGGTATGAGGCCTCCTAAGTATACTGTATGCAAAAATAATGGTTTTGAAAGGATTTTAAAATGTTCAAGATAGGGTTTTTTTGCCATTTGCAGACCACTGCACGAGGGAGTATCACTGCTCATAGCTCTAGTAAGGTGGTTCTCGTCTGTTGACTTGAAAGTTGCTACTTCATACAGCAAGGCTATGTCTTCAGGTGTGTTCGATCCATCAGTGAATAGGAAAGTGTGCTCGGCATGTTTGATTACCGTCTGGTATCTTGGAAAGTCGTGCTTCATACACCAATTTGAAAACCAACTCGTGTCTTTGAGCCTTCAGTCAATACGAGAGTGCTTCCAGCATATTTCTTGACATCGCCCACATAGATCCATCAGTTTATTACCACCTGGCGACTTGAAAATTCGTGTATTGTACACCAATTTCAAACTAACTCGTGTCTTGGATCCTTCATTGTTCATGTAAGTGCTTGCAGCTTATTTCTGGACACTGTCCAGAGCTCTGCTCACTGCCTGTGTGATCCATCAGGTGGCACCTTTCTGTTGACTTGGAAGTTGCTGCTTCATACAGCAAGGCTACGTCTATCAGGTTCCTTCGATCCATCAGTGAATAGGAAAGTGTGCCCAGCATATTTCTGGACACAACCCACATAGATCCATCAGTTGACTACCACCTGGTGTCTAGGAAAGTATGCTTCATACACTCATTTCACAACCGACTCTTACGCAAGCGTTTCATTTCTCTTGTTCTTTGAATATACAACAAGCAACGAGAGTCATACTATTGGGAGATCTTCAAGGAAAACACATGTTCTGGTATAGCCGGTAAAAAACTGTAGCTTAATCAATGATTCGCCTTTTTAGTTTATCTTTCGAAGCAAACAATTCTTCAAAGATTCGCAAACTATAAGTAAACTGGTTTCGTTTCGTTTATTTGACGAAAATTCAAAAACATAGAAAACATAAAATAATATATGCATTCCACTTTGTTTATAAAAAATAAATAGTATAGCAAACGAAATAAATAAAACTTTGCCCACTAGAAGAATAAGTTCGATAGAACTTGTGCTCTTCCAGTGGAGTTGCTGCTACTCAAATTTCAAATGAAAAATTTAAACTGTGAAGTTGAAAATGAAGTAGTGAAAGCAAAAAAAATAAAAAAAACGGAAAAAGTAATTAAAAATATAACGCAGATATATTGATCTTCCGAAAGTACTAAATTAAGAAGAAAGTAGAAACTAAATTTCTAATTCACTTCAAAATAATAACATACTTCAGAGTTTTCTGAAAGAAGGAAAGTGCTGATTGAAGCTAAAAGGGTTTATAGAATAAACAATAAAAAATCTCGAAGCCGATACGTAACAGTTTCCTCTATAAAATTCTGTGTAATGATTTCATACTATGAGAGGTGTGTAATGATTCCATTACTAGATATTATATCTGTTAGCTATTATTAGATATTAATAATAGATATTAGACATTAAATCTATTAGTTCTAGCCTTTTCGTCCGTCGTGCAGTTTCAATGCAAATCAAATTAAATAAAAATAAAATAATAATAATTAAAATTGGTTAATTTAATTATATTTAAATTATTTTAATTATTCTATTTGATAATTTCATGAACGCTAATGATAACAATCACTGGTTTACTCTGATATGATTTTTATCCTACTAAAGAATATTCGTCGCTTTTATTGAAAAACTGTGAGTGATTTTTATTTCGTTCCAAAATTGACCAGACCAATGAACATTAATAGGCTGCTAAGTAGTAATATCCTATTTTTAGCTTAACACTACTGGAAATTGTCATCGTTTGAAAGCCTTTGAGATAAAAATGACCTTGGCGACAACTACGTTTTAGTTCAACTCCTAGAAAGTACATTCTCACAGGGAAACCGAAGTGAAAACGAGGATTGCTGTTAGTTACTAATTATATGAGCCTTGTTATAAAAATATCGTGATCTCATTGGTTTAATAAAATCTCATTGAACTGTAAGTCGTTGCCAAGGATTTTAATGCCATCGTTAACTGTTGGTGGCATTAAAATGTCCCTTTGTTCCATTAAATGCAGTTATGATAGCAACTGCCGTTTTAGACTAAACCGTGGGCTTGAATGTGATTCTACTGTAGATATTGGTTGAGTGAACCAAACTAAGTTTTTCGTCCTGATGGCAGTTTTCCGTACAATTATACCATGTCATTGACTTCGACATTGTCTATTATGATTGCGTGACAGATGCTGGCAAGGCTGTTATTAATAAACTTCTACCTCATCATGACAGTGGCATTTACTGAAATATGTGCTGCTGCTGCTGTGGTTTTGTCTGCTTGTCCCAGCATGAACGTTTATAGTGGTCAGGAATCCATTGGCTCAAAATTCACAATCATTTTCCATGTTGTGAGCTAAATGACATTTGACGCTATGACATTAGTTGTTTTAGCAGCGAATATGGCACATGATTTCACTGTAACGGCTGTCACGCGTGCTTTACAACACCCCCTAACAGAAATATCAATTGACAATCACTGATTATACAGCGATTGATGATGATTGGCTATAGCATTAACCGTAATGTCGAGTTGCCGCGGATTTTACAGCCATAGTTACCTGTATGTAACATTAAAACGCTGCTTTATATCATTAGATACAGTTAAGGCAGCAACAGCCGTTTTCTAGTAAACCGTGGGTATAGTGTGGATGTTGATCCCATTGTGTCAGTTTATGCTGTAAATATGTTGGATTTCAAAGCAGCGGCAGTCACGAATGCTTTACAACAGCAACAAGAGAGATATCAATTGACAATCACTGGTTTTAGAGTGATTGATGATTGACTTTATTATTGACTGTAATATCGAGTTGTCATAGATTTTACCGCCATATTTACCATGAGAATGCTACTTTATATCATTATAAGCAGTTAAGACAGGAACTGCCGAAATGATATATCAATTGACAATCATTGAATTGTTATTAGAGTGACTGCTGATTGACTGTAGCAGTAACTATGGATTTTACAGTCGTAGTCATCAGTAAGTACCATAAAAATGCAGCTTTGGATCATTAGATGCAATTAAGATGGCCACTGCCGTTTAGACTAAACCGTGGCCAGTTATGTGACAATTTATCCCTAGCTTTTATTGTAAATATTGGCTGAGTAAACTGCTGTAAAAATGCCAGTTTTTCATAAATTATTCCATGAAAATGACTGTGACACTACTGCGATTAAGTCAGTGATAGCTGCTTCCATTGCCATTGGTTGTAATACGATATGGGATGTTATGGCGGTAGCATTTCTTGAATCAGCTTAGTGAGCTGTGGTTTTGTCCGTCTCTCTCAGTCCCAGCAGAAACGTTTGCGGTTTGCGGCTGCATTTTTCATAAAACCCCGTTTTGACGTCGATAGTTCATTCTCTGATTATTGATATGTCAACAATCCACTGTAGATGTCCTCATTTAAATGGTGTGAACTAAAATACAGTTGTCGTCTTGGAAATTTTCGATAAACTGTGTATCTGGATTTCAATTGATCAATCAACTTGACTGACTGATGGGCAATGCCATCACCACTTCGACAACCTGCTTATACGGTTACAATCTCCATATGAGTCAATAGGCGAATTAGCAATGTATTATTATTTAAACAATTAGAATTAACATTAGATTATACATAATTTCTATCGTCAATGTATCCCTTCCCAAAAAAAACATGACCCATCCTCCGCAGAGTACCAGCGACGACGACTCAGCCAGTGCTTGGAGGCGGACGAGGAGGAAGACGAGGACTCAACGACGACGGCGGCATCGAGCAGCGCCGGCAGCGCCTGCAGCACCCCCCAGCAGGGGCGCTCGGGCGCCGGGACGCCGCAACCGATCATCCCCGGTCGCCGTCACGTCTCGTCCAAATGGATCGACACTTCGCTGCCGCCTCTCAGATCACCGGCGCCGGCGCTCATCTCCACCCTCGAGCCTGGAGATATTTGGCTGCAACGAGCATCTCAAGTCAAGGTCACCATTTTAAACCAATCATTTATTTTTTTAATTTTCGTGTTATTATCGAGTTAATTTATTATAAAGAGTTGAACGTGAAGGTTTAAAATCACGTTTACTCAATTTACGTTTTAATTATGCCCCTGTACTTTCCATATTTCAGCGTTGTATTCATTTCAATGACGGTCCAGCCCGTAAATTTAAGGGACGAACGCCAGGTCTGTCGCTAGAAAAACACTTTGTAGAAGAAAAGTTATCTATTTCCACAAAATCAAACATTTACTCGTAAATCGATTTCGGTTAGGTCATCAACAGTGTTTTGAAATCTTTAAAATGATAATCTCTCAGGTTCTGCAAATAACTTGATAATTTGAAACCTCTTCCTCGGTGCTCAAAGTTCCAAGTGGCGAATTTCATTTTCTGACTGTTTAATCAAAATGAGAGGTTCTCATTCGAAAATAACGAAAAATGACGGATGTCGGAAACATTCGCTTGACTTGAAATCAGTTGGGTGGGGATAAGGTTTTTTGAAGATTTTTCCCAAAAAAACTACGTTTTGTGTCATAAAACCCAAATGCCTCCACACCAAAACGACTTTTTTCACTTTTTGACCACATTTTCGAATTCTGTTTTGAATTTCCTCCACGCTTAATGCATTTTTATGACAAAAAACTAACTTCTAAGGACAATAACAGTAATTCAAAAGTTCAGCATTCAAAAAGAAATTAGGTTTCTGAAAATACTTGGACTTCAACTCCATTTCCCCAAAATGTTGTGAGAGCTGTCAAATTTCAGGAAAACTGGCCGATTTAATCAGATTTCTCATGGTATGGTAACTTTTGCCTTATCGGTTTCATGGAGGAATTCAAGTTTGAAGGCGACAAAACGTTGAACACGTTCCAAAACAACTAAAAGGGATCCCTGGGGATAGAAGGACCAAAAAGTCCAAACGGTATGAGTTAAGGGAATCATCAAAATCCGGGAAATATTTTACACAGTTTCAAATGGTTTATCAACAGTAGAAAACATCAAATTTGTTAACCCATACAATTTTCAGGGAGAAAGTTCAGTTTGAGGGCGGAAAAACGTGATTTAACGTGTAACTCTTTAATTTTGTGGAAATAGACTACTTTTCATCTACAAAGTCTGTTTTTTCTTGACTTGTGTTTCCACAATTTCATTTTGAGTTTTACGTTTCTCCTTCGCCAAATTAAAGCTCAGTTACTCCTCCAACTGTAGTGGAAATTTAAGGATTTTAGGATGGGCGCAGTATAAACTATACTTGGAAGAGGGAAGAAGAACAACAACGCACTCATACTGACGTTTGTCCCTTAAATTTTACATACGTTGCCACTTTTGGTTGCTTGTTCTTCACATCTAGTTTTATTGTGACTAATTTTCGACCAATTTTGAAAGTGGAAGTAGAGTAACAATTCCAGTGAAATCGTCCGCCAAATCCACGAATTCTGTTATAAAAGTCTCCCTAATCGTATTACAGTGGAACTTCGATAATTCGTTCCCGATAATTCGTAGTAAAAGCTCGGTCCCTTGAAAAACCTCGATAATTCGTAGAATTTCAATTCTTAATTCGTAGTAATTTCGCAGCCCAGGGAACGGCTGATTGATCGTCTGCTTCTATAAATCGTAGTGAATTCGCAAGAACATAGTGAAATTCGTACTTGGGTCGGGTTGGGCTAGTGTCTTTTGTTCATGTTCGTGCATTACGCACTCAGTATTGTGATTCACCCGTTCAGTACATTAGGTGAGTTCCAAGCGATCAACGTAAAAGTGTCTCTCAATACATTTCACTCCTGAAGAATCCAACACTGTGCTGCTGCTGATTGGTCTATGGGTGAACAGGACGTAGAAAACCCAATATTTGTGGATTTTGTTCAAGTTGACGACGAACTGGTCATTTCAAGTGTCATGACTGAGACGATATTCGGGCTCAACTCACTCATGTTAACACGGAAAATCATCATGCTCATCAAGACAATGATGACGACCGTCCTCCTCAGCTGATTTCCTTCAAACAAGCTAAATTTCATATTTCGGAATTGCGTCATTTCTTGTCGACGAAGACGTTGGCGATTCAGTTTTTCGACCGTGGTATGTCACGAAAATGTGATCGATCATGCTCGTGTAGGCGAAGATCGGGCAAGGCAGTCAAAAATAACGGATTTCCACACAATCCAACGAATGTATGTATTTGGTACAAACTATGTAAAGTGTAATTTCATGGAAAAATACACAACCTTCTGTAAATCGTATTTTCTCCTTCTCTACGTTCCATAATTCGTAACCTTCTTAACTCGTTACCTCCAGTAATTCATACTAAATCGTCATTCCCTTCAATTACGAATTATCGAGGTTCTACTGTAATATTAAATTAACGCAATTTTAAATGTTAAACACAGTTGAATTGACACAGTCCAACATTATACGCATGCAGCTGTATCTGCACAAAATACAATCGTCTGATAACACTCCTATTGCGGTCCTGAAGCGAGAAGCCGCAGGAATGCGGTATCAATGGCTCTTTGACAGCTGTCCCAGTTTGTTTAATTTATCTTTTTTGCCTTGGTTGGTTTTCCTTATCGATTGCCCTTGACTTGTCATCCGCGTCGTTTCGTCTCCAAGCGACTGAAGAAAGTCTTACCACTTCTTATCACTGTAACTTCCGACTCTACGCCGAGAGGAGCGGTTTCACCGTGTGGATGTAATATATTCATGATTATTTCCCAAAATTGTGCAAGACTATCAATTTCATCAAGATTGTTTTACAAATTTAAAAACTTTTAATAAATCTTAATACATAATTTAGTATTTCGTTAACAGACTAAACTTATAACAGTTTGCCCAAACCTTAACATTTTCCATAGTTGGAGAATGTTTATAGAAGTCATAACTTCTAAACAAAAAGTGCGATCTGAATGATCGTAAATGGAATTTACCCCTACATAATCAACCTTTATCATCAAACTCCCAGCATTCCCAGTTTAACCCTAGAATAGTGTCGATGATTTACTCATTACTGTCGATCAAAGTCAAAATGACTCCATTAGAAATTCTACTCTTACCATTAGTTTTTCAATAGTGTTTTTATGGAAATAATCTAAACCACAAAAGAAGAAATGTGAACATATTTCTGCTGTATTAAGAATAACATCCGCTCCTTTCAACTTAAAAACAAGGTTTTGGAAGAAAAAATTCGTACATCAAATCTAAATGCAATTCTTACTCCTTTACTAAAAATTATGCATTTAACGATACCTAAACTCCAAAAACTTAATAACTGCCTCGACTTGATCCCTACTTGTATAAATTGGTTTAAATTGCTAATTGGCTAATATCAGCGTTTCATGTAAATCACAAAAACCAGTTCATCTCAGTAAAAAGTTTAGGAATGAAACTAGGTAGCTAGACGAAAATAAAAATTATGACATTTTTCTCTCTCTTCTTTTCCTTATCGAAAGACTATTGAACGACTTTTCTAGTTAAGCTGAACAGCAAGAAAGCTGAAACGAATTCGAGGCTGTTTGCAGCCATAAAAAACTAAGCTAAGGTTGGAGCAGCAGCCTGAACAGACAGTAATTTGGACGATTTTGTTTTTGTGTGCCCCCCCCCCCCCCTTAAATCAGCCTGTCATTTCTACGACAAGTTGTGGATGTTTTTGGCTTGAGAGAGGACGGAAACATTCTGCTAGACATCATTTTTACTGGTTTCCGTTCGGCTGTTGTTTGCTTTGCGAGTAAGCAGGGGGTGGACCTGAAACAGTTTCCTCTAGAGACTCCCTCTGAGTTGTTTCTTGTGGATCATAAAAGAGGAAATCTGTATATTTTTGTCTTCAAGATGATTCCGTCAAGCCTGTCTGGATTGTCTTCTTCAGGTCGTGGCACGTAGTTATCATTTAGCTGGACATTAGGGGAGTGCAGTATTATCGTGGAGTCAAATTGACTCCACCTTACCTCCAGCATTACTGTCGTGGAGTCATTTTGACGTATAGGATTTCAGTGCTTACCCGACAGCAACGACTGGTGAGGTAAAAGGCGGTCACTGACTTGTATCACTGAGTGGACATCCTGGAGGAAGCAAGTAACACCCTTACCTGGGACGCCATAGTACACTGCTTTCGGTGGTGGTAGGAGTCATTTTGAGTCCTCAATAGTATTCTAGGGTTAAATTGATCCAGAATTGAATCACAATTTCTGCAAATTAAATATCACTTTCAGCAAGATTAATTAAGCTTTTCTCAAACGGAATTAAACTTGAAGCAAATTGAATGAAACCGAGGGAAAATCTGTAATTTTAGTCGAACAAAGTGAACAATTTCTACAAAATTGGAGACAGGGTGGCTCCAATATTCTCTGCCGCACTTCCAGATTTTATAGAAAATAAACCGCTGCTCTCCTCATACCAACAAAAATCGTCTGGTTTTAATTGGCGTGATTAGGAACTAGTTTCAAAAATATCCATAGGTACTTACAGTGTGATCATACACGTTGTCAGTATGTTTAACCTTATTCGTGATGATGCTAGTAATTCGTTATTCACTGTAAACTGGTCAAACAAGATCTTTACAGGATTCATTTCTGCGTCGAATGATATTAAAGCCAACCTGAAAAACCCTTGTTATGGTACTTCAGGAGAAGTTTATTTCATCTTGTTAAAATTTCATTTGGATTTCTACGTGCGTCTTCAAGTGTAATAATTCACAGCTTTCTGGATTGTAGGAGAGGATCATAATTGTTAGGGCTCTTTTTATGCCATATAGAATACAATAGCAAATCATGGAAGCGCTGGGTTTTAATAAGGTACTACGGGCTAAGTTTATTTCATCTTGTTAAAATTTCAGTTGGATTTCTACGTGTGTTTCGAAGTGCAATACTTGACTGCGTTTTGGATTGTACGCTAGATGCTACGTAATCCAATAAATTGGTAGGATCCAAATAGTGTATTTTTTCGTTTGTTTATCAAAAGTATGCGAAATATGAAATTTCGAATCTACTGTAATGTTGCAGGACTGGATCTTTATTTTCAAACGTCGTTCCGGGGGTTAAGCCAACGCGGCGGTGGTGGGCCGATGAAATTAGCGTAGCGTGTTGACTCACTGGAGCTGAGACCCACGTGACCGCGTTGACAAAGTCGCGTGTTACGTACCCTTGAGTTGCCAATCACATTTTTTCTACTGAGAGGCTCCCGAGAATTGTAGGAACATTCCTTCGCTTCTATTTCCATAAGATAAAATACTACAGTTACTAGTAGGAATTTCAACGTCACAAGGCGCTTGACCAGTTTTCATTTCCATATTTTCATTGAACTTCCTTCAATTTCACCATTTTAGAGGAAGGGTCCCGAGAATTGTAAAAATTCTCCTCCGCTTGCATCTCCATAAGATATAAATTAAACAGTTACTGATAGGAATTTCAACGTCAGAAGACACTTAACCAGTTTTCATTTCTGTATTTTCATGGAAGTTCCTTCAATCTCATCTTTTTAGAGAGAATCTCCCGAGAATTGTGGAAATTCTCCTCTGCTTCTATTCGCTTAAGATATAAATAAAACAGTTTCTGATAGAAATTTCAACGTCACAAGACACTTCACCAGTTTTCATTTCCATATTTTCTTGGATTTTCCATCGCTCACATTTTTTACCTACCAAGAATTGTAAAAACATTTCTTCCCTTGCATTTCCATTAGATACCAATTAAACAGTTTATTAGTGATGGAAGTTTCAACGTTACATGGCACTCAACAAGTTTTTATCGCAATTCTTTCATGGAACTTCGTTACCTTAGTTGAATCCTTGCGCAACACTGAACAATCATTTGAACTTTTCCAGTAGCGGGAACGATCAAAAGGAAGTAAACGTGCGTAAAAAACGTGCGTATCTATTGGGAAATTTGAGCTAAATTCCTTGGCTCGTACTGGTGTCCAATGATTGATTTCCCTCAAGTTCGTTGAATCCCTTTGCCATTGATCGAAGCATTTGGTATTAATTCAAATCCCAACTTCTCCCAAAACAATAAACCAAAATCGACCAAATAGATGTCATAACTACAGACGAGGGGGATTAGCAATGTAAATTTGCCAGGTTTGTGATGGACATGCATAGTTCTCCCTTCACGTTTCTTGAAACTTCTAAGCATGAGCATAATCCTGAAGCTTTTTGAATTCTTGAGTATTCTCTGTGTGTTACGGGTTTATCACCTCAGCTACTGGAAGGGGCGAATAGTCCATTCCCTCGCTTTCGTATTAACTTCAAGAAGCAAGTATTCGTCTGCAACTATATTGCCTTAGCCGTTGGAACTCGCAGCAAGTCCATCCCATGACTCCTTGTTATGGAGTTGAGGTGCATTCTTAGACAGAAATGATTTGTTGCATCAACCCATCCAGTGCAATTCTACTTTCTCCTGATGATCAACAGTATTTTCGGAGTGTCTATTCTGATGCTATCTTCCGTTGCATTCTTTTCTTGATCAATCTTCTCGTGCCGAATGAGGTCATCCTCAGATTTGTCATGGATATGAATAGTTCACCGTTCTCGCTTCTTGAAACTAATAAGCCTGAGCATAAACCTGAAGCTTTTTGAATTCTGGGGTGTCCTCTGGGTTTTGCAGCCTTAACTGTTAGAAGGGGCAACTAGTCCTCACATTCTTGCTGTAGCATAGAGGTGCTTTCTAAGACAGCAATACTTTTTAGAGACTAGAGATGTAATACATTGCAGCAAGCCGACCAGTTCTACTTTCTCCTGATGATCAACACTATCGTTGGAGTGATGTGATCTATCGTGCATTGCATTCTTTTCGATAACAATCTTCTTCTCCCAAGTGAAGTCCTTTTCAGATTTTTCATGGATGTGAATAGTGCACCCTTCCTGCTCCTTGAAACTACTAAGCCTGAGCTTAAACTTCAAGCTTTTTAGCTTCAGGGGTATCCCCCGGTAGTTACTGGCTCATTCCTTAGCCCTTCGAAGGGGCTGCTAATCCATTACATCACGTTGTTATTGATTTCTGCCACTTTTAACTGAGCTGCCTTGGAGTTTGAAATGACAAAACACTGGTCAATTTTCACCATCTTCGAGTTGAACCCCGTTTAAATGTTTTGGTTTTAGTGCGCCTATATCTATCAAATCAATTTTATGACAGTCATCGCAATCTCCCTCTATCTCCAAGACCTTTGAAGTGGAAGGCAAAGTAAAGCTAGAAGCGCGATCTCTGCTCTAAAAGTAGTTTTCGATTGGAAATGAACAAAATCTAAGTTCAAACGTCAGTTCTTTGGAAAACTATTCTGTTTGCTGAAAAACGATGTAAACACTCTCGAGATGATTGCTGGTTTTTATTGACGAATTCCTCGACAGCTATAATATCGCATAATAGCCATTGTGCAGTTCTAATTTCGAGAGGTCCGGAATGCGAAATAGACAATAAAATTCTCGAGTCCCCGGGGTTTTTCCTCTCGCGGTTCGACTCCCCAAGGCCGGGAAATACGTTGGACGGAATAGTCCGATATTCTGATTTTTTTCATTTGTAAAACTTTTATAAAACTGACCTACCTCATTCCGTGAGCGAATTTTCGTCTTAACTACTTGAAGGATATCTTATCTGTCATAGGGGGTCACACATACAACAGATGGTCGAAATTTGAGGTTTACGTAGGTACAGTATGGTGTCCCATGTCACATATCTGATCTGTTGTAGGTATGTTATGTACATATCATACATAAGGTTGGATGAGTGTACACGTGGAGTCAGTAAAGTATCCCATACCAGATATGGGTGGTTCCTAAACTAGGGGCAATTTCAATCAGACAAAATTTGTATAAAAAAAGTTGTCAAAATTTCTGGAATTTATTGATATGGATTTTAGTTATAATCTCTAAAGCAAAAAGCGCAATAGCAGCGCATAAAATCCCTTTTAAAAGTCTAAGATTCAAATTTGATATTCGCGTCCATGACAACGTGAATTGGGGCGCACGACAATTTTAATGTTCATTACAATATCGATCAATTTAATTCCGTTGCAGTAATATTTTTTTCTTGGGTTGGTGGGTAAAAGGAACAAACGGCATTGTATTTGGAAAAGTCGTTTTTAAATCATTTAATTAGTGTGAAAAAGTTTTTTAACAAGAATCAAAATATGAAAACTTACGTAATATTTAGCAATATATTATACTACGCGTAGACAGTCTCTCATCTATCAGCCTTTAAAGTTTCCCAAATCACAAACTCATACTCGAAGTAAAAATGAAATCACGATAGCCAATCATGCTACGAAAATGAAAATTTGTGTTGAATGAAACAGGAGAGATGTAATGGTCTCATTCCTGACTTTATGGAGGTTCCAAAGCCCCGTGTAACTAAGTACATTAACCAAAATATGAAACTATAAAGAAAAATAATCTCGAAAACTCGTTGTCTGCTTAACCTGTAAAACCATAAGTTGAGCCAGTCACTGAACAAGTAGGTGGATTCCCAAGTAGTGGTACACTATAACAATAAGCTTGGTAAAAAAATGAGGTAATTACTTAATTTTAAAATTGTTGTGGCACTCTGACATTGCCGTAGTCTTTTGCTAATTTGGAATATCCACGACAATGTTGAAAACTAAAAGCCACGACAATGTTATTTTCAACTTCAAGATCACATTGTGACAGAAGTACTCATGTCTCAGGGTTCCTCCAATGCTCATTAATTACAGCCTTTAACGAAGTTGTGAAAAACATGCATTGGATGGAATCTTGGTCATTAAAAAGATAGAACTAGATACAACCACGACAATGTTAACAATAAACTGAAATATCATCTCCGAGAAGGCGTTGGGACGTGATGCGATTGCGGGCGGGATTGGTTGGGATGTCATCCTTCGTGACGAACATCTTTTTCCCAAATATTCGTAGTCCCCTTTCCGCTGCAAGGGGATCTCTTTCAGCTACGAACATGTTAAGAAAAGTTGTAGACAGCTTTTCGTTGATCATAATTGCTGACGTGATTTTACAGGAGTATCGCCAAACCTATTTTCAAGGCGTAAGATCCTCAATTGGAATGAGGAAAAAAATTGCGTTCATAGAAAATGTATAGGTGCATGAAAATCAACTGCTGAGTCAAGTATTCAACTTTTAGACCGACCACGACAATGTGAATAGGTAGGTAAATTACCTATTTACATTTCTTTAAAAACCAAATGGCTATATTGTTGCCAAAGGGTGTTGAAGAGCTCGTCAGAACCTGCAGTTAGGAAAAAAATCAAGAACTTAGGCCTAATGAGTGAAATATTACAGATGGTGGATACGAAATTGCCCCTAGTTTAGGAATCCTCAATCTAGGCTTTCAAAAGGCTATGTTGCCACACTCTAAGTTGATATTTGGGGAATTTCAAATGTAGGAAAATTACCCGAAAACCCCCTAAAAGGTGACCCTCTTTTGTAAAGGTTTTTTCACGTTGAACACGATGGTGAAACGGATTGGAGACATCACAATCCATTCAGTTTGAAGATGATAAAACGAGGTAAATAGGCAAAATTAGCAAAAAGGAAAGAAAAAAAAGAACAAAATTACGATATTCTTCAGCTTTTCAAAATGTCTAAATTAAAATGCGGTATCGCGAGTCAGGGAATTAAATCGTTGATTTTAGCGTAATTTTTCCTTAATGCGAAACTATTTTCTTTGAAAATTTGCTCATTTCGTCATGCTGCGTGACTGGATTTTTTTTTTACCGTCTTCTTCAGCGTTGAAAAACCTTTAAAATGAGATATCAACCAAACCAATCTCCGGTGTAGTCTCCGCTACCTATCATTATTACATAACTAGCTGCTCCATGCTGGGGATGTTGTGGGTAGTGAACCTACTGAATGTGTTCACATTACTTCTATGTGTGAGGTGTATACCTACGTCGAGCATTCGTAGGAGGATGACCTACATCGCCATTACAACTTCGATTTCATTCCGTGTACAACGTCTCTCCGAAAGGTAATATGAAATTTATGTTAAATTGAGTTAAATTTTGATTAGTGTTGGATTCATATTTGATGTAGAGATAGAAGTTTGCGCTAAGTTGGGTTTACTATGTTCGTAAACACCTAACATCTCCAAGTTGTTTGGATCTCGAGTGACCGATGAGATGGTTGTCGCCCCTTTTAACAAGAAAAACTTATCGGTCGTTCGATCGGCCCGATCTAATTCTTTCGTTAGTCGTACGAAATCTGGCAAACTCAGATCTGTCACCGACGTTCGTCCGGCAGATTGAAGTTATCGGTCGGGTTCGAAAGATTTTAGAGATCGGTGGCAGATTTGCAGCTCAAAGGGGTTAAGTTTCCCTGTGTTGACGCCCCTAGGTTATTCACCGTTCGGAAGATCGAAAATAAATTTGCCATTTTCGTTGTGGGTATGTTTTTCATTATACAACGAACGGCGACAGCCAAAAAGGTAGCAATTGTGGGAGAAATCGTGGGTTTCTGAAAGGAGTGAGTTCGAACACACGAAGTTGGTGAACTACCTTAAGTAGGGATGGGACATCGACATCGATATTTTGCCTTTATTACGATGTTTTGCCATCGATGCCACATGTTCGATAATATCGATATATCGATGTGTTGGCTCCGATAACATCGGTTTGGTTTTCTCTTTGGTTCACAGAAAAAAATTCCATCTAGTTTGCTTGCTACCTAAGTTAAAAGAAGAGAAATATTAGAAATTCTTTAATTGCCGTATTATTAGCGAATTTTCGAAGAAAAAGAAACTACCTATTGTTCTCGGTCTAAAATATTTAAAATTAGAATTTTCAAAAAATGTTTGCATCAAAATCCGTTTTAAAGCATTCTAAATTCACTGTCAAAAGACACCAAAAACACATTCCGGACGATAACTGGCGATAAAATTCAGATTAAAACTGAAATTTGCACAAAAAATCTACCTAGGCTTTCAAAAGGTTAAGTTTGAAGATGAGCACAGTCGCCTCACTCTAAGGGGAGATTTGGGGCATTCCAAATGGGGGAAAGTTACCCGAAAACCCCCTAGCAGGTGACTCTCTTTTATAAAGGTTTTTTCACGCTGAACAAGATGGTGAAATCGGATTGGAAATATCTCAATCAGGTCAAACTAGAGCAGTTTGAAGATGATAAAACAAGGTAGATAGGCAAAATTCGCCAAAAAAAAAAAAAAAAAAAAAAAAAATTCTTCAGCCTTCAAAAATTCTGATATTAAAATGAGGTATCACAAGTCAGCAAATAAAATTGTCGGTTCTTGGGTAATTTTTCCTCCTGCAAAACTAGATTCTTTGAAAATTCGCTCATTTCGTCATGCTGCATGACTGGAACATTTTTTACCATCTTCTTCAACGTTGAAAACCCTATAAAATGAGATATAATTTCCCAAAAAATAAAATTGTCGATTTTGCGTCAATATTCCTCATAATTTTACTCCCACAGATATTGTATCTGGCAGACTTGGTGTTGGTCTTTAGGTAAAAACGCTGAACGAACGAACAAACAAAATCCTCAGAATACTAGTAAGAAGCGATCGGTAGTAGCGTGTAATAAGGATACTGTTGACTACTAAGATAATATCGATGTTTTCACCCGATATTGGAGGACATATCGTTGCCACTCTCAAACATCGACGTCGATATCAATATCAATGTTTTCCCTCGATGTCCCATCCCTAACCTTAAGGGTTCAGAATTTAAAGCGTACAAATCAAACATCCGTGTATTTCGTCTTCACATACAGGCTTTTATCAACCTTCGAAACACCTTTTCCTTTGTCAGTATCGAGAAGGCTGACGAGTTTGCAAGAACAAACCCCATTTGTAGGCCCTGATCTATTTACTTTTCTTTAAAAACCAAATGACCATATTGTTGCCAAAGGGTATTGAAGAGCTCGTCAGTACCTGCAGTTATAAAAAAAATCAAGAGCGTAAGCCTAACGAGTGAAATTTCACAGGTGGTGAACTCGAATTGCCCCTAGTTTAGAAATCACCCATATCTGATCTGTAACAGGTATGTTTAGTACAACTACCTAGCTCCTTGTTGCGAATCGTTATTGTCCGTTCCTATATTCTACTGTCAAAATGAAATCAAGTGCTTGTACGGTGGAGTACACAGTAATTCTTAAAAGGTTGCAAATTGCCGATTTAAGAGGGAAAGAATCAGAAATCACGAAAAAATTTCCAGCGTTTTTCTTCTTGATCGGCATCAATTGCGAGTGCAAATAGCTGTGTGCAAACTCAAATGTCGGCTAACGATGTTTTCCCTTATGAATAATTCATGCGCGAGCATCACCTTGAATACACTAACTGGGTGCAGCTTGCTTGCCCATCAAACTTTTTCTCTACTTAGCGACCCATCTCTGGTAAGCCATTTTCATCTACAAAAAGAAATTTCGCACTTCACTTTGCCTAGGTTTAGTGTTCATGGCTTTCATCTAACTGCCGGGAAATTGAAACTGTAATTTGATCTCTATAATTATTGTGATGCTCATCGATATTCCCGTTTCTTGAAACTGCTCAGCCTGGAGCTTTTTAGCTTCAAGGGGCTCTGTGTGTTGCAGACGTATCGCCCGACACCCTGAAAGGGGCAACTAGTCCCAACATTTTGAAATCGTTTCAAAGAGACTCAACTGATCACTCACGTCCAAAATTTTGCAATAATGTTTGAGTCCACCGCAATAACTCCATTTTCGCTTCTTCAATACCGAAGAAAAGCTTTTTGTCAGTGCAAGAAGTCAATCACATTTTTTCTCCCAACATTAATGTTTCCACTTGCTTCCTGCTTTTGGGTGTTTGCCGTTTAATTTTCATGTTGTATTTTTGGTGATGCTCTGTCATGCCCGAAACTGTACATTAAGGTCAGGTTTTATTATACTTTAATTTCAAGTCCTATTTTGATGACATTTTCAAGGATTGTGCGGGTTGACTCCTATATGGTTCCCTACAAATTTTTCTGCTTTGGGTTCGGCGTAAATATCTTATTACGTCTCTTTCTAATGGTATACTGTTCCAGTTTCGTTCAATCTTTGATTTTAATTCCAACATGGTATCGGATGATTTTCGTTGCTATTGGCAGTAATCGTCGTAGCAGAAGAATGTTCGAAACAGATTTTGATGAAATGGTCAAAAAAGTACCGTTTTGCTACAAATTGGTCCTCTACCATCCCCACTTATGGTCAAGGAAAGGTGGGCTAGCACAATCATGAATTGGAGCCTTATTCCGCATATTAGATATACACATACATTGATGTCCAGGTTAGCAATCAATCATTAGGCTTTTGTTTTTCAACTTTCATCTTCTGGAATAGTTCTTATTTCATTAAGTGATGAAGGTACTGCCCACCAAACTGGGGAGTGTTATTCAAAAATTCACTTTTGCAGTGTCGATAGCCCGACAGCTGCAGAGCTTTTAACGAACCCTCTAGAGACAAACCCTTAAATCCGGCACACGCACCTCTCTGTCGTTGCATTGTTCAAATCAGCAGTTCATACACCTCTAGCGATTCGGTAACGCGGTACGATTACTCGGTGAAGACCTTGGTGTAACAGGAGCTAAAAATACAATGTTTTCCGGCCGTTTCAGTCGGCATACGCCGCGAGCGGGTGAGCTCTGCCAAATTTTCCGTATCTATTTTTCCACGCCGAGTTGCCATCGTGTTTACATAGGTGAGCTCGGTTAGTGTAGGACGCCAAAATTGGCAACTTGTGGTCACAAAAACTTCCCGTTTATAGTTTCAACTATCTGAAAGACGTGTAGGGAGAAAGAAGGATTAAATTTCAGTTGCTTGAGTTTTCTCGGCAGTAACGCAGGTGGAATGGTGGCAACTTTCATCCGTGAAATGGCAGAACAAGAAAATGAATTATATCTCGAAACAAGACAATCGCATCACACCGATTTAGGGTGGACTCATGTACGAGGTACTCTCACATTCACCCTTGGTAATGAAAATTTGGTTGGGACCTTGTGATAAATAATTATAGTTTCTCCTTCTCGATTCTTCAAACTACTAAATTTGAGCATCAACCTGACGCCTTTTAGATTCAGGGATGTCCTTTGAGTGTTGCAGGAATTATCGGCACAGCCTCTGGAAGGGGAAATAGATCATTCCATCACATTGTTCTAAGCCTCTCTAGGGCCTCAAGAGACAAGTGAAGTGATGGGTGTGCTCCTTATCTGGTGGGTGTGCTATCTCTCTCCAGTTGACACTTAGAAGTTGATATTTGGTGGGTACATTCAGCTTCTAGCAATGGGGTTTGAACGGAAGGATGGAAGGAACATGAAAATATAGGAAATCATGGGAAGGGTCTTAAAATGAAAAGTGTCCTCCAAAGAGGTAACTGTTGACACAGTCAGTGTAAATGGCAAATGTCAGGTACTTGTACAAACCAACAGATGAAAGCATGTGTTCTAGCTGGATAGGTCGGTATTTTGTATGAACCACACAATTACATTTGCAGAGATCCATGAATCCACCCGTTCGAATCCAACCTCAACTAGTGGGGGTGGGGGGGTGTCAGGCGTTTGGTGCCTGTGTACCCATATCGTTTGGCTTCCTCGCTTTCTTACGTTACCATTTATCGGAAAATGAAAAAATACACCACTAAAGGCCCATACTGGCTGTATCGATGCTTTTGCTTTGCCTTCACCTGGGGCATGTCCACAGCAAGGAGGTAAACGGTGCCCAATACGCTGGACAGGGTATGTAGTTTTTAACGAGTAATGTTTGAAAGGTGTTGCCCATTTTCCCTAATGGGGCCTCACCTATTAGTGCTGAGACCAGGCTCTATGGATGAGTCGATGGGATGGCCTAGTAGCCCCTTCAATGGCTGGGGGATAAGCCTTTATCACCCTGAGGATATTCCTGAAGCTAAAAAGCTCCAAGTGTTAATGGTTATGCATGCAAAGGCTCCTACGTCCGTGGGGAGCAATACTCAAAACCGGGAAACTATGCATATCCGTCAAGCTTCCAGGGTTTTTAGAAGCAGGGGATCTCAGAGGAATGTCACCGATAGAGGGCATGAAGTCGCTAATCACATCAGTTTTGTAAATGGGCAGTGGATGTGTGCTGGGCCCTTAGTATAAAGGTCTGTGGACCGTAACCACACTCAGTTACCATGTAATAAGGAGGTTTTGGAATGGACTAGTTGCCCCTTCCAAGGACTAGGACAAAATGACTGCAGAACTCAGATGATACCCCTGAAGCTAGAAAAAGCCATTAAAACCCTGTCTGGTTTAACAAAGAATGGTCAGCCGGGTGAACTACATCCTGTCCTAATCGCATTCGATGATGACATTCGATAGGGAAGATTGATTTGTCATGAAGACTTCCAAATTACCCTGATATTAAGTGCCTAATGAAAAAAGGAGCTCCATCCTGAACAACAGAATCTCAATTCTAATCTCCAAAATTCCTCTAAAAGCCAATATTTATAGGGCTCATTCAATCGAAAGTCAGTACTTTCTCCATGTTTTAGCGAATTCCAACCATTTTACAACTTTCTCATCTACTCCAGCCTGTTGGGATACTAATTTTCCCTTACGTGCCTCCTAATAGCGATGTTTTAGGGCCCCGCGAGAAAAAATCGACCAAGAGAGCAACAACCTCGCGTGCCCGACCCCACCTGTCATCGTTACTTCTTGATGTGGCCATTGTTTTCTGTTTTATGAGTGTTTCCCATCTATCACGTATTTCCATTTCATACCTCAGTGATACGTTTTTAACCGTTGTTTTTAGCTAAATGAGTTTCTCTTAACTTCGAGTTGTCTCGCCTAATTTTAACGCAATTCTCCCTTGGGAAATGTTCCATCACAAAAATATATAACAAACGTCGCCATCTTTTTGTTGGTAATTCTGATTCATAATTTTAACAAAATTAACCTCCGGATTAGTACTAAAAAAATTAATCACCCCACAAAATTTGTGGTTATAATATCTTAATATTCAACAAATTTTATGGGGTGATATTATGTAATTTCAAAATTCGAATCAACAAAATCCATCCGTTTATGAAATTTTATCTCAAAAATCATACACCGATATTTCAATGATCTCGGTATACTTTTCTGTCAATCTCAAAGGGAAAAATGTCAGGGTAAAAATTTTAAAAAATTCAAGAAATCAAAAACTTTTGAGGTAAAAGGGTATTTTTTCAGCAGATTTTGATAGCTATTGTTGGTATAAACTAAATTACAGTACTTCGAAGATTTGTTCTTCTACGTTCAACTATACGCACCCCATAAAAATATATTTATGAAATTTAAATACATCAACGTCTCAAAAACGTTCGAAATGAAAGGGTGGTGTTTCTTTCTTCTTCTATATCTGTGACCAAGGTTTCTTCGAAGTATCAGAATTTTTCTTTCTCTCTTTTTCGTGAAAATTTAATTTTTGAATCATTCACACATACAAAGTTCAGTAGAACTGTATCAGATGGTACGCAAAATTTAGGCAGATATAGAGAATCAATAAGTGTATAGGACCTACATTGTTATTTCAACCATTTCCTTTGTCAAGTCAAAGAGCATATATATTTACATAAGTGAATTTCGAGGAATCGTTTTAGGATGGCAACTCTCAATATGGCACCTTTTTGGACAGCTTTCAATACGGTATTTCTGCCAAATTTATAAAGTAATCGAAATCACCTATTCCAGTTTATTCAATACCCGGTTTGAGCCCTCCATCGCTCTAGTTCCTCCTAAATCTAGCTCCAACCCGTTTCTATAATCCACTTAACTTCATCACTTAACGGATGGCATCTTCATCGACTCGCTAATTGACCTCGTTAAAAATTAGAAGTCCTCGACGCGTCGGATGAGGGGAGTAAAATATGGCGGTGGGAAGAGAGTCGCCGGAAATTGGAACTTATCGATTTATCGAAGCTTGTTGGGCGAGGTTTTAATTGGAAACGTTGGCCAATGCGGTGCTAATTGGTGTTTCCTCAACTATCAAAGAGACCGACATGTATTGTCATTCGCGTAATGAACAAGAAAACCCTCTGCAATATCGGATGTGGCTCATAGCTTCCTCGTATTGGAAACATGAATGTTTAGATCATTGATATGTGTTGGCAAATGCGGTGTTAATTTGTTTCCTCAACCATCAAAGACACCGATATGTATTGTCATTAACGTTATGAACAGAAAATACTCTGCAATATGGAATGTGGCTCATGCTTTCTCGTCTTGGAATCACGAATCTATAGATCATTGATAAGTGTTAGCTAATCGGTGTTTCCTCAACTATCGAAGAGACCGATATGTATTTAGCGTCTGCTATGTCTGTTGTGGTCATAGAAAATAGAATACACTCTATGTTCTGTGGTTGTGGTTCATTGCTTCTTTCTATTGGAATCCTGAGTACAGACCATTGATATGTGATGGGCAATGATGTGCTAATTGGTGGTTCCTCAACTATCAAAGAAACCATTCTTCTGTACAGTTCTTCTATATTGTTAATGAACGAGAATAAGATGATGTTTTACATCATTTTTGGACCAGCTGACAATTTACACAATTGTGGAAAATGACGTAAAACATGGTTTAAAAAATTGCAACTTTTTAATATATACTTTTAATACATGTAAAGTCCTAATGAAGTACAGAGTGCTGAATATAACAAAATTAACTACATATACGTACTGTATTTTAAATGCGTTTATTTTTTTAAAAAGTCTCTGATATCACGTTGCTTTCGTGAATCCGATTTTTTCTTTAAAAAACCTGATACCGGTTAATAGAGCGTGCCGGTTCACGGAATGCCGGTTAAAAGAGCGCGTCTCTAAATTTGTAAAAAATTATCAATCGTTAGTTTTTGGGTGAATGCTCGGCGAAATTTGGTGTTCCCAATCAAATTTACCGCATGACGCAGCGTATGCGTCATCAGGCTGGCGAGAGCGATCCTCATATCTCTAGAGTATATGAGTTGTGTCCACAACACACACCACATTTGTCCCTTCCCATTCTTGTTAGTTATTCGCCTGTATGGCTAGTATATCGATTTTTAATGATTTTTTTTTTCGAGTACTTAATCTGTTCACTCGAGATGAAACACGACGAAAACACGATAAAGATAACACAAAACTCCATGCTCGCACTTGGCATACAGACCTCACTTGCTCCTGTGAAGACATGTGAACAACCGGTTGGAAATGTGTGCGGCGCTATCTATAATTCATCCGACAAACTCGCAACAGTTAGATACAAGTAACACCTGAGTTCAACGACGCTTGACAAAATGGGAACGAATAATGTAAAAGGAGATTCATGACGCAGCATATGCGTCATACGCCTGCTTGGGTCATCACGCTCTGAACGTGATTTGTATGCGTATGCGCAGAATGGTATATTGTTTTGTGAGCAATACAACCTATCGAGGACGTTCCCTGGAAATTTCATCAAATTCGGATCATAACAGTAGAAGTAAAGCTTGTTGCAAGAATTTAGGGGCATATGTTTCGTTTTCGTCAGCCAAGAGTCAAGATACTCGTACTAATGATTTTTCGCCTATTATAAATGTCCACTTGTTGATTATAGGCCATTCTGAACATCAGTTGATTCGGTTTCGTCTGCTTCTGTATTTTTTTGATTTTGGATATTCTCAATCATTATAATTCTTCTTGATGCATTACACATTCTACACGCATATAAATATTATTAGATTTTACCAATTATATTTTCAAGTATTCTACATATTTTGACGACGCATATTTTATTTGTTGCAGGTGAGTTATATACCCAATAAGCCGGCTCCCGCTCATCAGGGTCTGTATGGTTTAATTGTAAATTTAATGTCCTCTCTATCGTAGAAGAACTCTCAAATTTCAGGTTGTTCAGCTGAATATTAGAACGCTGAATGTGCACACAGCTGAATATAATAATTATAAAACTTCTATCTTTCTTTGAACTTGGAATGTGGAATGGACGAGAAAGCATCCGAGGTTCACACAAATTCATTAATACTTGAATATATCTTGGCAACTTCATCAGGATTTCAACGCCTGGAAAATATTTTCTAGTTGGGATTCGATGTTGTTGTGCGTCTTCAAGTAATAAATTTGGAGTTGGAACAACCATGATTCGCCGCGAAATTATGTTCCCTCCAAACTATAATTGATTCTATTTTGTTGATAAGTTGTCGTATGATTTGGGCTACAGAATCACCCAGCTACCATTTCCAGCAATTTGGCCATAAATGGGAGAAATCTAACTTTCTTCAAATTCAATTTTCGAGCCTCAATTTGTGCTCACTGGTGACTCTCGCAATCCGGCTCGATTAAGATAGGATGCTCACAATTCATGGCAATATGCCTGAAAATTGGGCATTTAAGTTTGATGGTGGCTGTAAATCCCTTCGGGACACGATATCGAACTGTCGTTCCAGAATCACTTAGAGGCAATTCTAGCTCTAGCCCTAATCCTACAATTTCGAGCTGAAACCCAGCTTTTACAGACATAAGCGCATTTTCTCATCGATATCATATTCCATCTTCAGCCATCAATTGTCACTGATGAGGTTTTTATAGATAAATCCCCCGAATGAATAACCGTTTGTCTATCAACCGTGAGCAAATTCATCTTCGGAACCACAATTTGTGCTCATTGGTGACTTGCGCAGTCCGGCTCGATTAAAATGCACACACTCCATAGTTCGAACATAAGCTATCTGGCAATTGGGCTGCAAACTGCGTAGTTAATTTTGTTGGTAGACTTAAAATACCTTGGGGACCCGATATAAAACCGAAGTTTCGTAATTACCCAGTTGTTATTCCAGCACTAGCTCTAATTCAGCAATTGATTAAACCCTAGTTTTTCAGGCATTATCGCATTTTCCCGTGGATATCATATTCAATCTTCAGCCATCAATTGCCACTGATAAGGTTTTCGTAAAGAACAACCGTATGTCTTATCAATTCAACATCAAACTCAAATTCATCTTTGATGCCACAATTTGTGCTCACTGGGAACTCACCCAGTCTGGCTTTATTAAGATATGATCTACTCTATCCATAATTCGAAAGTAAACTATCTGTCAACAATCATCAACATTTTGGCAGATATGTTTGATGGCAGGAAGTAAATCCCTTCAGGGTTCGATATTTGCCCGAAGTTTCAGAGTCACCAACATCTACTATCTGGCCACAATCAACGGCTGGCTTCTTCTCGTTGGGAGCTGTTCAAACCCAGTTTTTACATTGGGCGTTGCCCCGTCGATGCATGATATCACAATATGATTAAAAGCTGAAAAATCAGTGACAATTGCTGTTGGAAAAGCTGAAGATGGATATTATTTCCACAAATAAACAACAGTTTAGTGTAGAAATGTAAGTGATGATGTAAAATGCCATTCTAACGTATGGGTTGATTATTATTTGTGTCATTGTGAGGTTTGGGGGATCAATTTTAGGTTCAGAAGTTGAGTCTATTTGCTAATGGTGAATTTATACGGATCAAGAACCTCTTTCCCAGTCGATTTTCTGTCCAAAATTACTTGAAGACGACACTTCACTCGTTTATGTAATAAAACTCCCGGAAAACAACGATTTTGGCACTTGTTTGGCAAGTTTTCGCAACATAGCATTTATGCGTGAGCCGATCGGGCTGGGTGGAAGTTAAGACTAACTATACCCCAAGTAGAGTCTTGGAAAGATTTGGAATCTGCACACCTTGAAGCGTAAACTGGCACAATAATGATTTAAAAAACATTTGCTATCCAATTGCAAAGGCTTATTATTGAAATAAACCAAAAGTGAAGATAAAAACTGTTTTAAACTTCTTTTGGGTCTGACTGCTTCTGCTTCGCGGACGTCATTTGCCAACCTCTAATGGCCAAGTCAGAATTCGGTCCGATGATTTCGTTTAAAGCTACACTCTGTGTGGAGAGGCGTTCGCCGCACAGAACCTTGAAAACAACTTGAATAGGGGACCCTGTGATGGAGACTTCCTCTTTCCCATTTCTTTACAAAAGCGACGCCTGAGCGTAGACCTGAACATTTGTCGTCGGGGTGTTGCAAGCTTGTCACCTCAACCCTTTAAAGGTGCAAGTAGTTCATTCCATCACGTTCTTGTTTTATGGTAGCAGAATGTGCTTACGGACAGTCCACTTGTCCTGGCGCCCTTTCCTCGGAGTGTCCCCATAGACAAAGTGGGCGTTGTTAAAAATTGCTAATCACCCCTGCCCTGCGTAACATGATTCTCCCTCCTCAGAATGAGAAAATTCGAAAACTGTTTGTATGTGGTGTTGGAATTGCCTATTGCTTGAATACTGTACTGTCTAGGAGCTAATTCCAGAACTTTATCTGCCATTAAAGCCATATTATCCAGTGGATTAGCAGAAGGTGTATTGATCGTACATTGACTGATAAGCGCTGGAAGAACTTAGTTTTAAAGAAATCCTCTTACATTTGCGATCTTAGGACTGGTAAGCCGTGGAAGAACGTAGTTTTGAAGAAATCGTTTTATATTTGCGATCGTAGCGCTGTACACAAACATTTTGATTGTTTGGGTCTAACATTTGTGTATGTCTGATTTGGATCTGAAACCTAACCTCGAATATCCCAACTCGGTAATTTGCTTAAACGAACTGACATATTTTATTGTGTCTCACGATCTGCAAGACATTGTGGAAACCAACAAATAATTACATAATGGTAGGAACAATAAAGACAGGATGTTAGCCACGCCTGAAGAGCCTGGGACATTTCCGCGCGGCTTATGTTGGGTTATTGAGGTGGTTTGCCTCATTGAATTTGGGGCCTGTTCAATTTAATATCCAATCAATCGGGTATTGAATCGGAAGTACAGAAGAGTCTAGTTGATAAACTTATGACGAACGTCCTACTTTATAGCGAATGCAAGTGAGCACCCGAGTGATTCGTGACGCCGCCGGTTCTTCCCAGTCGTAAAACTGGTTTCCGGTCTGGGGCTCGGGACCGTCTGATACAATCGGACAGCCGTGACGCCCAACTGAAAGTTACTTGTCGCAACCGTTTCGATCGTATCTGAAGTTTTAGCGAGTCCTCTCCCATAACACGGGCTTCCGAATGAGAATCGAAGCTCAATCGAGCGTTTGTTCTCGTCAACATATTACAATCGTTACACTTGGTGTTGAGGACGTCCCACTGTGGTCCGAACACCCGATGTAGCCGGACAAAAATCACGTTAAGACTTGGGAGGGAGATATAACTATTCTACATAACTATATATTCTGTAACTATTCTATATAACCCATTTCTAAAACTCTCCGAATGATTAAAATCAAGGAAAGAGGGGATGATGGGTAATTCAGAAATGAAAAAGGATGTGATACGATGATCTGAAATAGGTATATCCTTCCTATTCTATTTTCTTATTTGAAGGGGACGCCCTTGAAAACGAGTCTTTTTATTTGAATCACTATTCTTAGTTCCCCATGCCAGTGACTTTACATACAGTTTTGGTTCTTAGTCCATAAATTATCAAACACCACTTAATACCTTTTGGGCAGTTACCGGAGGAGTCTCTAAAAAAACAGAAATGAATACTGCAGAAGGTATCATGAGCATAAGTTATGCTCATGATATGCTGCATAACACAAGGAAAACCAGTCGCCTAGCCATGAACAAGGATCTAATGAACGTGCTTTTGATTTCTTTTGACCCAAAATCAATAGTTATAGAAAAAATTTCAATGATCTGCTTCATATTTTGCTGCTGAAGTACTTTCTTTGGTACTATGCAGCCAGGGACGTAACTAGGCGGAGGCGGGCGGGGCGGTACCCCCGGGCGCCCAAGTCAGAGGGGCGCCAAATAGGCAAAAAAGTTTTTTTTTTCGAAAAATTTCTTTATTAGAAACATAACATAACAACTGAGCATAGCCCATCAAGTTAATTTACATTAATACAATAATTACAGTTTGTAGAGGTAATGGCCCAATGGCAACTACTCTATATGATCACTTCAAGCACTTGTCACATTGTCACGCCACAAGGTCGAGAGGTTTTGTTCTATCCAGACGTCGGATGACGTTGCTGTTGTCTAATAATCGTAGAGCTTCTGGGTTCATATGTTGATGAAGCCTCTGCTCGTGTTTAGCGGCAAATAGTTTGATCACCTCACTGACTGGTTCTATCTTGAGGTCCCGATGGAGGCCCCGCAGGCAAAAAAGTGACAGTTTACCAAGTTCTTTTGGTCAAAGAGCTTATACAGGGTGTCTATAAAAGAACTCCGGGGTTTTAAGACAAAATATTATAATCAAGTAAAAAACGTACATACCTACATGTTTTATACATGATTAGAAAGCTTACATTTTCAAGATTTTTTAACAACTTAGTAAAGTTCAATGTGAGCTCCGTGAGTGGCACGGCACACGTCGAAACGGTATTCTACCTCTTCCCATGTCCTGGCGAGCATGTCTGGGGGAACGGACGCCACGCAATTCACTATTCGTTCCCTGAGAACATTTCGAATTTTCTCCGCATACACAAGATTCTTGATATGCCCCCAGAAGAAAAAGTCCAACGGAGTCATATCAGGGCTCCTTGGTGGCCATGGAATAGGTCCTTCTCTTCCAATCCACCTGTTGCCGAAACGAGCGTCCAGTGGCTCACGCACACGCAAACTGATGTGTGGTGCCCCATCTTGTTGGAAGTAAACTAAACCTTTCTCCGCCTCAATGTCATCCAAGTGAGGATAAACATACTCCTCTAACATGTCACAACAGACATCACCATTGATAGTCCTTTCGGCAAAAATTAACGGACCTGTGACTCTGTCATGCATAAGAGCACACCAAACATTCACTTTGAGCGTGTCACGTTCGTCTCAATAAACTCATGGGGCGGCTCTGAACTCCAAACTCTGCAATTATGCCTGTTTACAGTTCCGTTCACATGAAAAGTAGCTTCATCACTAAACCACACTGTTTAAAAAATCATTATCTTCATCAATTTTATCCAGCATGGAAACAGGAAAGTCGAATCTCTTAACCTTGTCTGCCGGCTTGATATGGTGCCAACTGTTGAGAGAAACATTCCCAATCGGTATGAGTAAAACTCTTTGAGCTGCTTGTTTCAAAAGAATTGATCAAATTTTGCTATCTTTTATAGTTCAAAAAATATTAATTTTTTAAACCCCGGAGTTCTTTTATAGACACATTGTGAATAAATCAAATTAATTATATTTATATTGTGGTTCATTGCTATATTAAGATGGTATGAGTCATGAGATATCGGGCCTATTGGGGGTGGGGGGCAAATTTATTTATTGTCCCCGGTGAAAAACGCCCTGGTTACGTCCCTGAATGCGGTTGATAAAATTTCCGAATCATTTCATTCATTAGCTCTCTAATTTATAAAGTGCTCATGCGTACCTGTTCCTTTTCCTACTTTGCAAGATTGGTCTCATTGTTTAAAAATAAAACGTTAAAAGATCATTTTAAGATATCAAATTCTATTAAAGAAGAATAATTGGAATGACTTCCCACTAAAGATGTGATACAAATCATTGATTAAGGTGCCCAAAGATTATTAACTAAGTTATTTTTTCCACAAGACAATTTTTATAAATAAAAACTCTTCTAAGAAGCTTTTTTGAAACAGATACTCCATCCCCCCGGTCACTGTATGCAAAGAAAACTTATTACAATGCAGAAACCATTCGGAGGAGCGCTGAGGTTTTTTCCCGCTAAATTGGTCCAGGGGTAAGAACCAGGAAAAAAGTAACTGAATACAAATACGTTTCAGGCTGTTTTAAAACATTATGGCTCATTAAAATGTAAATAAATTGGTTTGAAAAACAATCTTGAATTGATTTGGGCAATCTTGCGTTTGATATGGAAAATCTTTGAATTTGACTTGGAAATGCCGTAGATATCCGTAGTGTTTCGAGGAAACTTTTCTTCGGCGGAATAGATAATTTTCCTCCGGCCCTTCGGGCTGTTGGAAAAGTGAAACGGAACAAAAATGTCGGATCTATAGTTGGGAGTGTCTGTTTCAATTGGACATCAAGTGAAAGAGGTCAAGTGGTGGCGCTCCATCCCAAACAGAAAAAAAAACCTCTTTTCTTCTCCACTTGAGCCTCACCTCTTCTGCCTCGTTGTCTGAGCTCTCAATCTTCTCGGTTTATTCCTTCCCCGTAATGTCGGAATAAACGGTTAATTGTTAACGTTCCCTACGGTCCACCGTTTCAAGGAAAGTTAGGGTGGAGTGGTTTGTCAGAATTTAACCCGCCAAGTACTATAAGGGCGCACATGCAAATTACGACTCCTTCTTTTTATATGTTGTCACTTAGAGGTAATGAGAAACATACAAGACGAAAAACCGCTAGAAAAATTATTTATTCAAAAAATATGAGGGTGTCACCTTTAGGTGAGGCCTGAGCTCAATACTACGTACAGTATTAATCCTCCAAAATCTTACACTGTGAACTTTATGACTTGTACGTTGAATCAAACGTTAGTTGTGTGGAGTGAATACCAACCATGAAGAATATTCAGCAGTAGCAACCAGGTGAACAAATTTTCAATGTACAAATTGTATGGTCAGAGCTCTGTTGGCATCCTTGAATGAGTGGTGAGGGCGACTGCAGCTCCGAGTCCAACTTCATTTTGATGAGGAAGGGCTTTTGCACCTTGGTAAGGTTCAATCGACACAAGGAACCCATTTTTGGTGGCTATGGACCAGAGTTTGTAGCCAAAACGGATTGGCTTCCCATTTTTGTGCGTCTTGCTGCCATGCCTACCATGGTAGATCTGTGACATCTAAAATCCTCCTCCAACGTTGTCAACAGAGAACAGCCAACACCAGACACATACTTTCACCTTGTTCACAGTTCAAATAAAACATAAGTATTACGAATAAAACACTTTTGACGTCTTGGGTGAGAGTTGACGGTTGATGTTCCGTGAAATCCTACTGTCACCTACAGTGACATGGCTGATTTGGTTGAGTATAGGGAGCTTTAGTTTGAGTTTTTCTGAACAAAATCTTATTTACAAACACATGTTACATCCTAAAAAACAGACTATAACAAAAAAGTCCCAGAATTTTACCTGATCTTCGGCATTTTTCTCAAAACTCTTGACAAGTTGCAGGGAAACACGAAATTCACGAGATAACAAAACATGTGAGCTTATCAGTTGAACTGTTACGAATATTACCTTCTTCTATGACTCTTAAGTTGTTGTCCAAGCCCTGAAGATGCCGTGGGACCGCAGAAAAATCGAATTGGGCGGCTAATTTATTTTTAATTAATTATCAAAGTAGTGTCATTTAGAGGTGACTATAGTACTTGGCGGGTTAAGTCGCGTCGCAACCAGAAGCGGCGTTATGGTGTCAATTGAAATACTGAACGGGGCACGATTGTAAAGCGTTTCACAAAGGTTCATTAGGGTTGTTTTTGTCATGACAAGAAAACTTTTAATGAAAATTCAAAATAAACAACATGTCCATCCACTCGTACATGTCGAGTGCCAAGAGTCTGTCTTCCTCTTCTCTATGATTCTCTCCTCCTAGTAAAATATCTCTGAATATTGTATTCTGTCGGGGCAAAGCTTTCGTAAGAAGATCTGCTACATTGTCCGTTGTAGGTATACATTCCAATTTCAAATTCTGAAATTTCATCAAATCATGGACGAAATGGAATTCCATATCAGTGTGACTGGTGTGCATATTGACACACCTTTTGCAAAGTTGATAGCTGGTTGATCATCACACTTGTAAACGGGATCTCCGAGCATCGGAGACATATATTTCTTCAATACGTCACTTATCCTTAACATTTCAACATAGCACGAAGCTAATGCCGCAAACTCTACCTCCATTGTCGACAGGGCTGAGTTTGGCTTATTGAATTTCCAAATAATAGATGCCCTTCCTATTCGGATGGCAAATCCTGTTGTCAACCTTCCATCGTCATCCGAACCAGCCCAAGCAGAATCTGATAATCCTATTATCTCTTCAATGTCTTTCCTTATTAACAGGTGGTCTAGATCCACGATACCTTTCAAATATCTAACAACCCTTTTCTCTGCCGCTAAATCCTCAATCCTGACATTGTACACTTTTGCTTTAAGATTCCCCCAGAGGTAATATGTATGTATAATGGTGTAGTCCATCTGAGTAAAGTCAAGACTGCGCGGGTGCCACCGGACGGGTCCGTACTGACTGATCCACCTACGAGAAATTTTAAAGTTAAATGAATGCTTTAAAAAATCGTTCAACGTATTTACCCATCCTTATGTTGAGTGGAAAATTATTTTTCTTTTGATGTGATTATGACGAACAGGGGGTTTCAGTTTCTAACCTGTTTTCAAAGTTGGTGTTCATCCATTCCCTTACTGCTCGAGTTCTGCGGGCCGGACGGGTGTCTCTCCACCAGATGCATTTATTCGAGAGATCATATCTTTCAAACAACAATGGATTGCGGAGATCAAAATAAACAAAACCGACGAGAGCTACGAAGTGTTGTTGATGCAATGCACAAAAGGACACATTTGTGCGTTCAACAAAATGGAGGCCATGTTGAAAATTTACTGTAATTACGTATTAGAAAATGCTTGCAAAAACTTAAAACTGCACCTTAGAAGAGAAAACTGATCGATTTAGTTCGTAAAATTGCCTACTTATTTAAAACCCATTACCAAGCGTCAAAAACCTCGACTTGCTTCGCTGTTTTTAGCATTCAAACGGGGTTTTCTCGGCCAAATAAAATAGTAACAATTGATTCTGAAAAGCTGACCTTTTGGCGCATTTTTTAAGCTACAGGCACCTCATCAAATGCAGATTAGAGTGGAGTACTGGACGTTTGAAAAACCTTCTTTTTTCCAATTTTCTTGAAGTTTGCTTTGTAGAGTGATTTTTCGCCAACCTGATGTGGCCAAAAAAAATTGGTTTGGCGCTTGAAAGATAGTAATTTAACGCACTTCCCAACGCTATCCTTAACTTTTACTTTACATAATATTGTATGTGAGTTATAGCCAATTTGCTGAGACAAGGTCGAAAACACGAAAAAAATCTTGAAAATGAAATAACTCAAAAACTAAGCGAAATAAAAAAAATTGCTAACAGGAACTTTTTGTTGGACATTGGTTGTAGAATACGTGATTGAAGTACCTACTGGGCATCTTATCTGATACACCCCATATAATAAAAATGCTGTAGGGGTGTAAACAATTTGACGCTGAATCTGAATGTGTCGGCAATTCCTGAAAAAACCCGTTTTATAGTCGAGAAATATGGGTTTTCATGATCCAAAAGTGGTTTTCTTTAAAATCCTCAACATTTACGGCGGACGTCATTGTAGATTTTGAATCTATGGAGCTTCAAATAACAAGGTTTGAAAAGGGCTTATCAAAATGGTATGCTATGCGATGATAAAGGCTTATTTCACAAAATTGACTTATCAACGCCAAAAATCGTTTTTACGGAGTCTGAGAGATCTGAGATTTCCTTTCAGCGGGAAAAACTACGAGGCAATGGAGCCGAAACTCCCCTGGTCAGGCCGAAACTGCCAGGTACTCGTAGTTTTTCATTTGATTCCAACGGAAAACGCTTGATCTTCTAAAAAAATTGCTTTTCTAACCGGTGTACGCAATTTTTACCCAAAATAATGAAAGAAAACACTTGTTGGCTGTTGCACTCAGCTTTCTCGTATATGTATAGGTAGATAGAAATTTTTCAAACAATGTTAAAATAAATTAAGCTTGCGATTAGACAGTGAAAAATGTTGCGTTATAGATTTTACTTAGCGCATGCGCGGATTCGTGTATTGATTAGTGAGCTATGAAACTCATAGGGGACCATCTATAGCCCTATTCGAACGTTCCCTGAAATTTCATCATAATCGGATATAAACTCGGCCAGAACACGTTCGACAAACATACAGGGAACAAAAATTGTTTGGTGTCTAAAACGCAAAAAGTGAGTGGATTATATGCGTGCATTATTGAGACAACCTCTAGATTTGGTTTTGATATGATTACGGACACTAAAAGAGTCCGTCTGCCGAAAGTGGACACAAAGGTTCCGATACCGATTCGGTTAGTTAACGATCATGAACTTCAATATGAATAGGTAATGGATTTCTATTCAAGCGATCCAACATATAACGGGGAAGTGATAGAATGGACCAGTTGCCCCTTCAAAAGGCCGGAACGACATACCTGCAACACCCTTACGATTCCCCTTAAGTTTCAGATTCATGTTCAGGCTTCGTAGTTTCGATGAACAAGAAGCGGGAACTATCCATATTCACCACGAACTCTCCGCTAAGATCGTGTTCCGCGAAAATATTTCCGAGTCTATGTCGTCTCCAAGGATTTATTAAAATTTCAAAGCCCACGTCCGTCGCCCCCTCGCTTCCTTTGTTACATGAATTATCGGGTGGGATCGTCCGTAGAAATATCTTCACTCCTATTTACGGATTTATCGATTACAAATCCATTCGGATCTCAACGAAATATGGAAAAATCTACATGCTGCACGAAAACGAAAAAAAAAAAAAAAAAAAATGTACAAAAGTCTTCGAATGCCATCATTTTTAACAATGTTTCTAAATGGTTCCTATACATTTTTTCCGATGAACCGAATGAAACCATTGCTAATTCTCCGTAGCAAACCCTTGAACAACATATAGACTGGAAAAAGCAAATTTCACCATCCTAAACGTACATGGAATAGTCAGGGGTTAAGTTGGTACACCTTCCCCTAAACAAAACTGTAAAAAATACTCGTAAGCACCCCTTATTTTATATAAAACTGAAAGAAGATTTATGTAGACCTTGAAAAAATGCAAACCCAGTCGGACAATATTCGAACACTGTTTATACTATTTATACATTTTCAGATAGAAACCATACTCAAATCAATTACTAGCTTCATTATTATTTACGTCCTATCTAGTGATATGTTATATTTTTTAATGTCGTCACGTTAAACATTGTTCCAATAAACTTTTTTTGGAACCCCCCACGAATTTCAATGACGCAGTCTGCGTCATAGCCCCCCCCCTGTGGGCACCCCTGCTTATAGGGTCTAACCCGCACGTTCCCTGTAAATGTCACCTGTATCGAATGAGAACTGTGGGAATAAGGCGGGTTACAAGGGACAGACACACGAAACAAAGTTGTTCCGTCAACAGAATGGTCTAAAAAAAATACACAATACATATGAGCTAAATTGAATCAAAATTGTGAAAGTTATACCTGTTTCAAGAATTTCACGTTAGCGCATGCGCAGAGCGTACCGCTGATTATATTGAGATGAAATTCGTATGGGACCTCAAGAGGCCTTATCCGCATAATCCCTCAGAATGTGGGCTAAATTCATCCAAAATTGTGGAATTTATGGCTGTAATAAGGAAATGAGGACAGACAGACCGACAGACCCGGAACCAAATTTGTTCAGTAGGCTATGAATCGCAAAATCCGAGTGGAAATTTTGAATTCGGACAAAAAAAAATTTTGGGCTCCCGAGAGTGAACACAAGGCTTCCGCTGCTTCGCAGACTCGGAAGGTAAAACTGGGAGTGAATAGTTTGATTAGGAGTTAAGAAACTTTCCATGTGTAATTGAAAATGATATCCAATAGGTAGGTAACCATTAATCCCTTTTGTCTTTTCATCAAGGGAGGCAGCCTCTCTGTCGACCTTCTTGGAAGCAAAAATGGGCTTGTAGGCCGGGCGGAGCCCAAACTCTAGGAATCGTAACGAGCTCGACCAAAGTCAATCAACAGTAGCTGCCCTGCACAGAAATATTTTCAGTACGTGGCTTCTTGGAGATAAAATTCCTCAGTCTTTTCTCTTGTGAGGTGTTACGTGTTCACTGCAAAATGCTTCCAAAGTATTTTTACTTCGAATTCGGTACCATCTCTATCACCTGTGAAACACGCACACTCCAAAGCATAGTAGAAATTCAAATCATGAATCATTGAATAATTAACCCCAGTGAAAGAATTTGCTGCGTTTTTTCAAGAGCTATTACAATGGAAAAATATTCTATTTTAAATTTTAAATTTCGTAAGACGGAGCATGCATATCAGAATTCTTCAACCCGTGTATCGGCTATAAACCGTTTTAGGAGTTCACTCCAGTATCCACATTTATTACATCACTAGGTTACTGATATCAAAACAAAAACAATAATAAACCAAAATACATCGGGAATGGTTTGAGCTACGGACCTGGGGAGGGGCTCATTCGATTCCTTATGGAAAGTTCTTCAAAAAAGTCCAAATTTAGGCCGCCTTGACTTTTTTTTGAGGTTTTTAGGGATTTTACAAAACTTTGACAACCCTATACATAAAGGGCACTTTAAATTAAGTGAGAGAGCTGGCTAAAGAATTGGGGCGTTGTCGGACCAACATGGATTTTTCCTGAAAATTTCAGATTTTTTGCTCCAGCCGTTATGGAGAAATCGTGCTTACGGCGGACGGACGAAACGTTTGTTTTGCAGATTTGGATTCTGCACCCTTTGAAACCATGAAATTTTCAGGGGGGTTAGAATTTTTTTTTTTCAAGAGCGATTACAATGTTTTATTATTGAATAATAAACCAAAAAGAAAAGTCTGTCTGCCGTTTACCATCCGATTTTGATTACATTTTCTGGGAATGTGAGGTGTATCTACACACCTATGGTACACATGTGTACCCTCTGGTACCCAATGAAACTATTGCTCAAAACTCACATTAATATGCATACGTGCAAACGTAAAATCCGTATAGCATCATTCCCTCAGGTTGTAGTAGTCCGATTTTACTCCAATTTGGAGGGTAGTCGAGATTTAACGGTTTAACACTATCAAACCATTATCAATAGGATCACATTCTTACAGTAAACGCTATGTAATCCACTTGATGTCTTTAGGAATATGACCAGTATAATTGTTCTCCGGTGATCGTTCATACGAGCCAGCACATATAGGAAAAACGTTATTTTTAATATATTTTTCGAGGGAATTAGTGCCTATTTTTGATGAATAGGAGATGGTACTCTATTTTCACGTTTATTTTAAAGTGTGTTTTGTGAAGTTGCGCCAAAAAGGGAACTATTTTCGATATGTTGGCTGTTTCGAAGTGTTATTTGTGTTTGTTCAACTAAGGACAATCGTTAAACCCATGGGTAGTGTAAGCAACAATCACGCTAGTGAATCTATACGTGCATAATACATATTTAAGAACGTGTTAGCACATTGAGGAGATAGTCTAGTTGGAATATGAACGTATAATCAGGGAACTATTTTCGATATATTGGACGTTCGAAGTGTTATGAGTGTGTGTTCGACTAAGGATAATCGGTAAACTCATAGGTAGCATGTTTGAACATTGTGGGAATAGTCTCGATAGAGTTTTAGGGGGCCTAAAACTTCGAAAACACGAACTTTCCGGGCACCGCGGCGAGCGCCTACGTGTCCCTCCGCCTGCCGGCTCGTAGCGGAGAGCGACCAATCTCGACCAGTCTTCTCCTGTCCGTGTTCGGGTGTGGCCGTCTCCGGCAGTTTACTCCGTTCCGTGTTCGCGCAAACAACGTTCCTTCTTCCGTCTATTCGGAACATGAATCTTCATCGATTGATGCAATGGAATGCGGGAACATGCAAATACATCGGTAAGTACAAGTTTTTTCCTACAAAATCTAATAAAAATCATATATATAGGCCGAGATTAGGTAGGTAGGTGCCGCATATTTAGGAAGTCCCATGCAATGATTGATCTATAGAAGGATAATAGATTATGATTGGTCTACGGGACATTGTAGGACCAGCTAAGCACAAGAGGAATAAATAACATGATACAAATCCGTTTCTCAGACCAAATTCGTGGAAAAAACCAAAGGTTTTTCTTTAGTCTGATAGTACTCCTATTTTCTCTCGAACCATCTCTGTTCTTAAAGTTCTATTGTGCACGTATAAATTCGCTAGTGTGATTGTAGCTTACACTACCTATGAGTTCAACGATTATCCGTAGTTGAACACACGCTCATAACACTTCGGAACAGGCAGCATATCAAAAATAGTCCCCTGATTATAGGAATATATTCTAACTAGACTATTCCCTCAATGTGCAAACACGTTCTCAAATATGTATTATGCACGTATAAATTCACTAGCGTGTTTGTTGCTTTCAGTACCCATGGGTTTAACGATTATCCTTAGTTGAACAAACACAAATAACACTCGAAACAGCCAACTTATCGAAAATAGTTCCCTGATTATACGTATATATTCTAACTAGAGTATTCCCTCAATGTGCAAACGTGTTCTTAAGGATTTATACAAGTATAAATTCACTAGCGTGATTGTTGCTTACACTACTCATGAGTCTATAACTCATAACTGTCTAGCAACAGATTAGTTGACTGAAAAGATCACATCAACTGGATGTTAATACCCCGCGGGGAACGCTCCGCACATGATTAGGGACGTTCCGATACCGCTTTCGATACGATATTTATCGATCGGTATCAAATCAATGGTATCGATATCGATACAGTATCGAAAGAAAAGTATCGATATGGGTAGTATCGAATGACAAAGTAAACTTAATTGACTCGGAACCTCGGAAGCAAAAAATTCCATGCAAAACCAGACTTAGTGATCACACAAGAGTATAATAACACAAAAGGAAATAATATAATAATAAAATAATACATATAATATATACAGGAAAATAATACAGGTAATACAAAAATGAAAAAACATAATAGTATAAGTAGGTAATATAAAAAGGGTCTGAATAAGAGATTCATCCTACCTATTTTTGTCCTTTGGTCGAGGAACATACAACAACAGTCAACAATACGATAGCAACATACTAATAACAACAGCAACACTAATAACGATTGATATACCACCAAGTGGTATCATAAGTCTTATCATTGTCGATATCAAACTGATAAACTGACTGGTTCGATTCGACCACATTGGAAACACCACCACCAAAGTTGCATCTTTTAAAGCAAGTTACCCACTAGCCCACTACTTTTCAAAACTGAGAAAGTTTCAATATTGTTGAAAATTAGATGTTAGGAAAATTTAGAATTATGTTCACCAAAAGGAAATGCTCATTCGATGCTTATCGATACTGCAGATTTTCTTTCGAATATCGGATAATTCGATACCGATACGATACCTGTAGTATCGGAACGTCCCTAGACATGATCATTTGTCCGATCCGATCACCGTATCCGTATCTGCGTGTTGTATCAAGCCCTGTATCAAGTTGCTGACGCCTCCAATTTGCTCCGTATCCGTATCTTCTCAATAGTTTTGATCGCCTAACAAATTGCCCTTTGCCTTTGATGATAGGACAAAAGCCGACTCGACATGTGTCGGGCTGTATCTTAACGGCGTATCGAGATCCCGTATCATGATACGAGTATCCGCGCGCCCACATGCCCACGTATCTTGGTAGCTCTACCATCACCTAGCTACCACCATCTTTTCCCTGCTGTTTTCCTACTCACTTTCCGTGCTGCTGTGTACTGTTTCGTAAATCAGATCAATCGATCGACTATTTCCTTTGATGGTGTGATTATTATTAATTATTATAGGGTTAGTTATTGATCATTAGTTATTGTACGGTTAGTGGCAGGGGTTCTCCCCCCCCCCCCCCCTGTGCCCACCCCTGGAGTAGATCATTCTATTCTTCTCTATTTCCCACAACATTGCTTCGGTGTATTTCTTTAGAAATGAATCGAAAAACGAATCTGTCCACCGTAGCATCAATTTATTGATAATATTACTCGTACTTATTGTAAAATCTTGTATGTTTTTTACGGGTTCATCGAATATCGTTGTAATTTTTTTATGTGTAAAAGTTTGATTCAAATAATGTGAAGTGGAATGGACGCCGAAATAATCAACCTTAATTATAAAACCATTCGGTGGATAGATGTTACATCATATCAGTACCACTACTGTTCGGCGGTTCCATTCGTATTTAAACTTAATCACTTAAAAAAACGCTGCAAATTCTTTCACTGGGGTTTATTATTCAATTGGCTTGCGTTCATGATTTGAATTTCTTCTAAGCTTTGGAGTGTGCGTGTTTCACAGGTGATAAAGCGATTATTGAATTTCAGGAGATATGCATAGAGCAAGTAAATCTGTTCTCAACCAAAATACCTATTTGGATTGATCAGTTGATCATATTTGTGTGCCTCCTGAAATTCAATAATCGCTCTATCACCTGTGAACACGCACACTCCAAAGCTCAGTAGAAATTCAAATCAAGAACGCAAGCCAATTGAATAATAAACAGAATGCTTCAACCCCTGTATCGGCTACAAAGCCTTTTAGGAGTTCACTCCAGTATCCACATTACTACACCACTATATCACTAGGTTGATGATATCAAAACAAAAACAATAATAAACCAAAATAACGCAAATGTTGGCACCATAAATCGGGCCATACATCGGGAATGGTTTGACCTACGGACCTGGGAGGGGCTCATTCGATTCCTCGTGGAGTAGTTCTTCAAAAAGAGTCCAAATTTAGGCCGCCTTGACTTTTTTTGAGGTTTATAGGGATTTTACAAAACTATAACAACCCTTAAAGAGCACTTTAAATTAAGTGAGAGAGCTGGCTCAAGAATTGGGGCGTCGTAGGACCAACATGGATTTTTCCTGAAAATTTCAGCTTTTTCGCTTCAGCCGTTTGGGAGAAATCGTGCATACGGCGGACGGACGGAAAATTTTTTATTGCAGATTCGGATTCTACACCCTTTGAAACGTAAGCCATGAAATTTTCTGGGGGGGTTAGAATTTTTTTTTCAAGAGCGATTACAATGGTTTAATATAGAATAATAAACCAAAAAAAAACGGTTGCTATGCCTTAAATAAATGAATAACCATAAAATGAAACTATATAAACCCGTTTCTTGCCTTTACCGTGGTTTTATAGCGTATTTTCCTTTGAAATTTGACCAATTGTAGTGCTCAAAAAGTGTTGCCCAACAATTTGCTCACTTATGTGGGAATGCTTGAATTTTGTGGGGATTTTTTCTCAATCCTTTTTAAATGTTCGTCTTCCTTGACACGAAATTATCTATGATGCAGCATTAAAATCCAGAAATCATTTTAGGATACCTTAAAATGGATTTCTACGAAGAATATGTTTATTTCCGGTTTCAAGTGCCATCTAAAAAGTTTTTTGAAGTTTTGAAATGCACTAAAAACCGACATTTTCTTAAATTTACTCTGAATACGGTTATAGCATCCACGAAAATAGGAGTTGGGTTAGTAGTTTGAAGCCTCGCATCAATTGTTGATGTTCTGGAGCGTAGATGTTTTATATTCTTCTTATCCATTACATCTCGTCTCCGTTCTCACTGTGTATAATACGGACAATTTAATTGAAACGTCCAACTCTTCAATCAAGGATCTTATAATTAAGTTATTTCTAGACTTGTTTCTCAGATTATAATTACGATTAATCCCGTTTGAAACCGCCGCGCCTCGTTTGTTCTATTTAAATTGAATGATTACTAATCTTCTCCCCGCATCATGTAAATCTTGGCAGCCCCCAACCGAGAGAGACACAATGCAAATCTGACCTCAACTCCGGGCCGCGAACCAATTTGGCGCTTTGCCCAACGAGTTCAACATCCCACCGTTTGAAATTCGATTTCACAGGTTTCTTGTAAATTCGTACGATGTATTTCGGGATTCTGATAAGATGAATCTGAAGTAGGAGGAATTCTGGTTTTATATGTGGACCTTGGGAAATGCCCTGTTTAGGCAATTCAAGTCTAAATGGTGTACGAGTAGATCCACCATCATCAAGCCTGCTTGAAATTTTGGTGTAGTTTGATGTAGTTTCGGTAGTAGTGTAGTATTTGGAATGTAGTTTTAATCTACCAAGAAAAGGCAAGTGGGGTATAGCTTACAGCTTCGTCTTATGAATAACATTAATGTATAGAACATTAAAATATTATAATCAATCTTAAAATATATGTAATACGAGCTCGTTTGAACGATTAAGAGACACAATGCCAGTGAGCATATTCCCGCATACATCAACCTTAAAATTTGTAATTCGCTTTTTTCTAATTCTGTAGTGGACACAATTGTTTCTCAAAGGGTGTTATCAATAAAATAACTAGTTATTAATATAAATTATCTATCTATATTCAGTTCGCGCAATTACACTTTTGGTTTGTTATTCAATAATAAACCATTGCAATCGCTCTTGAAAAAAAAATTCTAACCTCCCCTGAAAATTTCATGGGTTACGTTTCAAAGGGTGTAGAATCCGAATCTGCAATAAAAAAAGTTCCGTCCGTCCGCCGTACGTCGTACGCCGTACGCACGATTTCTCCCAAACGGCTGGACCAAAATATCTGAAATTTTCAGGAAAAATCAATAATGGTCCGACAACGCCCCAATTCTCTAGCCAGCACTCTCACTTGATTTGAAGTGCCCTTTAAGGGTTGTCAAGGTTTTGTAAAATCCCTAAAAACCTCAAAAAAAGTCGAAGCAGCCTAAATTTGGTCTTTTTTTGAAGAACTTACCATGAGGAATCGAATGAGCCCTTCCCCAGGTTCGTAGCTCAAACCATTCCCGATATACGGCCCGATTTATGGTGCCAACATTTGCGTTTTTTTGGTCTATTATTGTTTATGTTTTCATCGCAGTAACCTAGTGATGTAGTAGTGTGGATACTGGAGTGAACTCCTAAAAGGTTTTGTTGCCGATACACGGGTTGAAGCATTCTGATACACATGGAACGCTGCAAATTCTTTCACTCTTTTATTATTCAATTGGCTTGCGTTCGTGATTTGAATTTCTACTAAGCTTTGGAGTGTGCGTGTTTCACAGGTGATAGAGTGATTATTGAATTTGGAGGCACACAAATATGATCAACTGAACAATCCAAATAGGTATTTTGGTTGAGAACAGATTTACGTGCTCTATGCATATCTCCTGAAATTCAATAATCGCTCTATCACCTGGGAAACATGCACATCCAAAGGCTTAGTACAAATTCAAATGTTTTGAACATTACCAAGCCAATTGAATAATGAAACCCCAGTGAAAGAATTTGCATTGCATTTCATGCGTATCAGAATGCTTCAACCCGCGTATCGGCAACAAAGCCTTTTAGGAGTTCACTCCAGTATCCACATTACTACATCACTAGGTTACTGCTATCAAAACAAAAACGATAATAAACCAAAATAACGCAAATGTTGGCACCATAAATCGGGCCATACATTGGGAATGGTTTGACCTACGGACCTGGGGAGGGGCTCATTCGATTCCTCATGGAAAGTTTTTCAAAAAAAGTCCAAATTTAGACCGCCTTGACTTTTTTTGAGGTTTTTAGGATTTTACAAAAATTTGACAACCCTTAAAAGGTACTTTAAATTAAGTGAGAGAGCTGGCTCAAGAATTGGGGCGTCGTCGGCCCAACATGGATTTTTCCTGAAAATCTCAGCTTTTTTGCTCCCGCCGTTTGGGAGAAATCGGCCGTACGGCGTACGGTGGACGGACGGAAAAATTTTTATTGCAGATTTGGATTCTACACCCTATGAAACGTAAACCATGAAATTTTCAGGGGTGGTTAGAATTTTTTTTTATCGAGAGCGATTACAATGGTTTATTATTGAATAATAAACCAAAATAGTTGAAAGTTTGAAATAAACAACATGTCCATCCATGTGTGTTACCTTGATCACATGTACTAACAGTTAGTTGTACATGTCGAGTGTCAACATTCGGGAATTGATTAACTTTAATCCTAATGAGGTGAAACATAAATTGAAATGGTAATGACGTCCAATCCTCCCACTCACGGATGGTTATTATGAGATACGACTGCGATCTGTGCAGTTGGAGGTTTTTGCAGAGGTGGGAAGGGTCGATTACGTCTGGACGGGTTCTTGATTTATTTGGTGCCTCAAGCCGAACAAGGTTGGAAACCACTGGCTTTACCACATGGTCGTTGAACCTGACTTTCCAATAGCCGAGCACGTTTCAGCCGGTGAGGTTAAAAGATGACGAATATTAATGCTTCATTTACTATTCACGTAAGTTCGATCGATCGATGAAACCAGGAAAGGAGTAAAACCGGTGGATTTGTACCGCGGTAATCCTTTTGTTGTGAAATAGTATCGGTGTTTCCTTCCGTTACAGTGAAGAAGAGCAAAAAAAACTTTCCTTAGCGGCGAAGGGGTTCGCGGGAGGTGGGGACCCGCTGTCTGGAACTGGGTCAAGAATGACGGGATGACGTCATGTCGACCTTGTCCTTCCCTGAGAGAGACATCTAGCGGATCGCGTAGAAAGTAGAAGACGGAGGGGTTGTCCGTACGGTGCTGCTACCGGTGACCGGATGGAGAACTCACGAACGTCAACAACGGTAATGAGTTTGTCTGCCTCTTCAGTGGCAAAGCTCTTCTATTGTTCGCAGAGATCAACAGAGCTCGCTGGCTGTATCTGTCTTCCTTTCAAGACAGGTCTCACAAGAGATTCATCGAAGTCGTTATTTATTTACATTATATTGTCGCCAGACCTCTTGATTCTTTCACTGGGACATGTTCAGTACATCTCGACACCATTTTAGTTGCCCCTTCTGCCTATTTGTACACAGTCCAGCTCCCAATTATGTCTGCCAGACTTTTTGATACCTTAATTGGGTTGAGTTACCTATATTTCAACACAGTTTTCTTTCATGTAAGAAAATTGAATTTTCTTGAATCAATATCTCATAATGATTTGTCGTGCCATTAAATCGACAGAATCTTGCAGCTATTTTGCCCTGAATTCTAGATGCTGCTAGACTTCTTAATTCCTTCTTTCGGATCAATTTTTGCCATTTTGACACCATTTTATTTCTTGTATCTTATAATTTTTTTTCGGCTCTTACACTCTCTTCTTGACTAAGTCTTGCAGCCATTTCCCCCCAAATTTCGACTGCCAGACCTCCTAATTCCTTCAAAAGGACCTGTTTCCCAGATTTTGTTGTACGTTATGTCTATTTCGACAGTGTCTTCCTGCACCGTTTCGGTTTCTACCCCTTGATTCCTTCATTAGGATCAGTTTCCTAAATTTTGCCACCGAATACATCCATTCAGTCGTGATTCTTGTACTTTTATTCGCCACAAAATGGCTAATTAGACCAACGATTGTGGCTATCAGCACTAGTTATTGCCTGCCAGACTCACGAATCAACATGAGCGTAATGAAGTCAACGCTTTCGTTCAAATGATATAATCAAATCCTAGAGGATTGTTTCTGGAGTCTGTAATTCTGAATATTATTTCTATAACCCGTTCGAAACATGCGTTTTGACTTAAACTGTAGGGATCACGTCACTAACAAACCGAATACCTACTACCTAAAAGTTTCTTTTCAACTATTAAAAAAGATTGTTAACTCTTACACAACATTAAAACATGGAGTGCTAACTTTTTTACCTCTTATCATACCCTTAATTGTCTTCCGTGATGGTAGATTTTCTAGTTGGTCTATTCAAAACAGTTCAAAAATCAATTGATTCGATCGCATATCAACACACAGCATAGTGTAGTACAACCAAGGGTAGGTACCAAATGAAAATTGTACTAAAATTCATCGATTTATTAAATTAAATCACTTCTAATATCTATTATTCAAACTTCTTTTAGATTTATGTTTCGTTGTCTTATTTATTACCTATCTAATATATGGTGATTGTATAGACTTTTTCAAAAATATTTTTTCGACTCCAAGTAAAAAAAAAAAATTTTTTTTTTTTTAAATTAAAAATAATATTCTCTAAAGGCCCGTTCACACGCTCAAGCCATTTGCGCAAACCGGCTTGTGCAAATTTAACTGAGCGTGTGAACGGAGTTTGCGCAAGCCATTTGGTTTGTGCAAACCAAAAAATCTGGCTTGAGTAACGAAGACGAATGAAAATTTAAGTTATTGAAGGAAGACGAAATAGGGTAAAAGGGTCTTTTAATGTGGTGATTTGAAGGTTTATGTCGGTACGTGAGGTTGAAGAATTATCTAATATGAGCCAGAGCGAATAGGTTTCCAAGAAAATTCGCCAGTCTGGATTATCTGCTTCCAAACATGGGAGGAAAAAAAACCATAACCAGTACTCCGAATTTCGTTGTTTGCGACATGTGTCAAGGAACTCTGATGATAGTCAACTTCCAGGAAGTGCTTGGACTGAGGGTTCTAACATGCTCAGTAAAACAAAGAGAGGAAAATGGGATAGAAGACCCCATCCCCAGAATTCCTTCTGTCTTCCCATCATTTGTGACAGCTCTTCAACCTACCTTCTTGGAAGTACATTTTGTCTGACAGGATTTGTCAGAGGGCGGACGGAGTGGACTAAAGTTCACCTTAAACTGCTGCGTGCAGTAAGATTTTAAAAGTAAAAACTATGGTAGCTAATAAAAAGAACAGGACCCAATACTCGGAATTTCCTTTGACTGATAGATGTACCCATCTTCTTGGAAGTTCGTGCAGGCTGAGCGAGGCCCTGCAGTGCCCGAATCCTTCGAATTGTAACAGACTCGATCAAAATCCATCTTAGGGTCAGCTCAGCCGAAACAGTCTGGGATGTCCTCAGTCTCTCTTCGCTCGTGCTTGTGGTAGGTTGTGCGATGTTGGATGTTCCTGGCTCTAGTACGGGATGCTTCCAATGTGATTTTAAACGGCATTCGGTTCGCGTTTTCGCGGTCGGTTGTGTAGGTAAAAGGCAATTGTTTTCGTTGTAAAAAGTGTAGTGAAATGTTGTACAGCATCATTGTGATTCCTTCTGCTCCGCCTCCTCCTGATCGAAAAATCATTGCACGTCACCAATTTTTAAGGTACTTGAATGACCTACCTGAGATAGGACCAACCTATCTGAGCTGGTGCAAAACAACATGACCTAACTGACATTTTGATTTTCTGGTATCTTTGGATGCACAATTTCCATCGCAACCTGTTGGTAATGGGAAGTCAATATGTTTTAGAGTAGGTAGCTGCTGTAAGTATAAATTGAAATAAACAGTCATTAATGAAGATGTAATAGATAAAAATATCAGTTTTTTGTTAACGATAAGGGAATATAAAAATAACAAACGCCAAACAATATTATTTTCAAGTTATTTTTTACGTACGCTCCATGCCTATCCACGTACTTACACACTTATAATAAGTAAGTTATTTTTTGTCTACTCTAGAATTTATCTAGAAACTAGGAATAATTTATACGGCAAATCAACGTTTGCCGGGTCAGCTGGTGATCCATAATACCTAATTTTTAGGAAGGGCATTTTTCTCTCATTGATTTCAGAAACTCTACAAATAAACTCGAATTCTTGTTGTACTTGGGGATCGGACATTTCTACAAACCGTATTTTTCTCATTTATGGAGATATTTAAATCTGATGTGATGTGACGGTTGTTCCTGCTTGACAGTAACCGAAAAATAAGTGACCATTAAATTTAAAACCATACTTGATAACAGACAAAGGATGTTATTTGTCGATGTTGAATCATTATCGCTCCATTGAGCTTCACCATAGAGATATTTATATTGGTCGTTTAAAGCATCGAACGTTCCAGCTGATTTTGCTCCGAACAATTCCACGGTCCGGTGACCCTGTTGATTCTTTTTGTTTGAGTCTGGGCCGTGGATGCAGCTAGTTTTATATTATCTAGCTCAAGGGTGAACGAACCCTTTGGAAAACGGAACGCCGACCTACCGCCGCCCGCGAGACGTTATCTACGTTATTGGGGGCAGATGAGAGCTCGGGGTTGAGTTTTAGCGGGATGAACCGCGCATGATCCGTAGCAGCTGTTCGATCACAGTTCCAGGGAACGGATTAGCTATGGGCTGAGCGGCTTCAGCGAAATAAATTATGACGCTCAATATGGAATGTGAGGGGGTAATGCCATAGGTGAAAACTGCTTTCGCTAATCCCTACAAAGGTTTATTATCGTGTATTAGATATCGCAAATCACTGGTCTATAATAGTTAAACGTAGTCTATGGTACAATTATACAACGTGTCCCGTTTATGGGGTGGGAAGGGTGGACCAAGAACGTTGTTTACCAACAGGAGAATGCACAATGACCACAGGTGGATGTTCACTATTAACAAATGACGGTTAGAAATGAGATTATTGCACTGCATCCAATCCATCCTAAAAAAAAACTTACTGAATCCTAGTGGTTACAAATTAAATATAGAAGTCAGTGTTTTTTCTGTGTTGTAGGTGGAAAAGTTACTTTCAAGATGTTTTCCAATATTTAAGCTAGTTTTAAATCAGATTTGTATTGTAGGTCATCAAAACTGTAGAGTCCATTGGAATAACCAGGGATCAATGCAATTGTCCAATCTTCAAAAACTCGGAAAAACAGAAAAAAGGCGATGGGTGTTTCAAAAACTTCCAAAATGAAAGGATCCCTTTTTGGAAAGGTGTTAATAGAATTAATTTCAATTAATTGAATGATAGCTATCGTGTAGGTCTACAGTCACAAAAAAGGCTATACTCGTGACTACCTGACACTACTCCGTAACATCAATTTTGAGGGCACCGTTTTAAAGAGCATTAAATTTCCTATCTCCTTAAAGTAAAATAAAATTAAAAAAAGTCAACATGAATTAGAAAGTGACAAATCGAAGATCAAATGTTGAAAATTAATTAAAAAACAACTTCTCTCTCTTTTCTTTCGCTCATGCTAAACAGGTTTTGAAATTCCCGCTTCCCATGAAATTCCATCCCCAGAATTTCAGCCTTTCAATGTTATAAGCAAAACGAATTTCTCACATGGAATTTTTTAAACAAAAATCAGGTTTAAATGTAGAAATACGTAGGTTTATGTCTTGAAATCAACGTTTTTTGCCCAAAAAGCCAATTGCCACTGAAGGCTTTGGGGTCGGATTTCCTGTGTTTTTCTCGATGAATCGAATGGTGAGCCTCTCAGGCATTCTCGCTCAACGAATATGGGATTTGCTGGCTCTTTCACGTAGTAAGAAGGGCCGAACCAACTGATGCCGTTATTATCTTACTAAATGAAGTTTTTAGCTTAAAATTTTCGGTCGAAAAAAGCGTTTTTGTTGTGCGAAGATGCCCAAAATGGTCACCATTCCATCCAAAAAGAGAGATAAGTCAAATTCGATGCCGACCCAAGTTTTTTGGTGCAGTGGGGTGGGTGAAAAACTTTGATAAAACTTCATATTTTACTCTGAAGCCTCTTGGAATATAACTTGAAAGGAGCAGGTGAAGAACTTTCGAGGTGCAGTGGTTAGCAGTAACATCTGCTGCTCGTAGCAGCTGTCCTGAAACCTTCCCATTAGATTCCCGATGGTTATAAACAATTTTCTTCATTTTTGCAAATTTAATGTTTGTTTGGGAAAATTTCAGTGCCAAGTCTATTGTAATTATGTTTGGATAATGTACCATATCGATTGTGAAGTGGCAACATGACCTACTTGAAATGGGGCTGCACAACGCGATCTATCTGAGATGCTGCTAAACAACATGACTTAAGTTTTTTTCTTTTCAGGAGAGGCAAAAACTGTTTATTTTCATAAATTAGATCATTTATGACTGTTTATTTCAATCGATACTTTCGAAACCTACTCTGAAATACAGGGTGTTACATTTCGTGACGGTCACTGGCCAGCAGAGGATTCTACGAAAAATTTCTGATCGATAATGCCTCTTAGTAAGTTTTGTTTACACCCTTGAAAATGCGTTTTTTTGTTTTCAATTTTAAAGATTTTTCTCGTTTTTTCGACCTAACCGCATTAAAACGGCCATATCTCCCACCTTTTACGTGCGATTTCAAATCTGATTCCACTATTGGAAAGAGTGTTAAATTCGCTATCGCCCTAATGGGGAAACAACTTTTTTGAGCCGGCGAAACGGGTGAAAATTCAGCTTGAAAAGGACACATTGTCAAAGCGTGGAGTTCTCGACTTTCTTCAAACGCTTATGAGTCCCTGTAAAAAGGCATGTGAATTTTAGCCTGGTGCTGAGAGATGCGCCAAAATCTAGGCTTTCCAGCGATATAACCAGATTTGAAATTCCGTGTTGTTTTCTGGGAGAAAATTGCTTCCCAAGTAAGAAAAACGTGGTTTTTCACTGGATACTCCAGTTTTTCATCATGTATAGTGCAGAAATATTAAAGGTTTGGGCAATAATTTACTGTCTTTATTTTATTTTGGAAAAAAAGTATTTACCTATATCGAAAGTTCGAATCACCCCGTACGCGAAAATCTCATCGAATAGCAGTTCATCCCTTGTCACTGTTCCCGGGAACTGCGAAATCGCGAAAATTCCCGGTTCGATACTTCGATGACGCGCTCGTTCCCGCCACCCCCGGGGAGCCGCCTCCCAGCTCCTGCGCTCTGCTTCTCCCGATTCAGGACTCCCCAGTCTGTTTACATCGGGATGGAGTGCTGTACCTCTAAGGTTTGTTTTTGTTATGCATTCCATCGATCTTTTCCCTCTTCAGGGTTATTTTCTTCACTTATTCCACGAATGAACGCGGCGTTTTTCCCTCCTCCATTCATCCTTTCCTTTTTCATTTCGCCGTATTATCCCATTTTCGTAACGTATGAATGGGCGTGTCTTATGTCCTTGCCCTCGTTTCTCGGATGCTCATCCTCGTTTATAAATAGTCCGCACACGTTCGCTCCCCCCCCCCCCCCACGCATTCAGGACCCAAAGTGGTACTATATAGTACCTTGTTGAAATATCCTCGTTGATCGAAAATATGTTCTCGTTAGTAAATTTTAAGCAAAAATCAAGTTTTTTTTGCAAAAATGAATTTTTTTTTGCATTGCAACGGTTTCAAAACTTGAATAATATTCCAGAATAAATTTCCATAATATTCTTCATGGAAATATCTTTTGAGATATTTCGAAACGATCCTAGATTTTAAGAACGCCCACATACATGTTTTTAGTATCCTGACTGTGTCTATGACTATTTAAATTGCCACTAAATTTAACAGTACAATTATAATAAATGGATGGTACCTAATATTAATTATTATTCTATAAATGTGTCATTTTTCGGACTTTTCCATGAATGAACTTGGTGTTTTTCATGTTTTCTCACAGTTTTTTCATTTTATTTTGTCGTACATCATCATTGGTTCATTGGCAATGGCTTTGAAATACATAGAAACCAAAAAGTAATACAAATTTTCCTGTCGCGGAGCATTAGAGATATGGGAAAAATAATAGACGATAAAGTGACCAGCTCCGTGGTGCCTCCTGGGACACAGGTGTTGATATTATAAAGCACTACTGCCGAGATGCCTAACTCGAATAACTCCTTGACATACCATACGATTAACTATGGCGACCTCCCAGAGGCACCCACGCACATTCAAGTTGAATGCTAATATTTATTGAGAATTATTCTAAATAACTCAACGGCTGTAGAACACGGAAGTTAATGAAGTTATCTATTTCCACGAAATAGAAAAGTTGCAGTGTTGGATTTGATTTGACGTTTAGGTCGTCGTCAGTGATAAACAATAATTAAACATGTAATAGAAAGGACTCCATTTATAGTCTCAGGTGAAAGGGATGGATCCCATAGGTCAAGAGAAAGGGAGAGGGACTGGATTCAACCAATGAAGTGCTATCAATTGGTAGTTGGAGGGAAACGTGAAGGGGAGCCGTGACTGGACTTATTTTATCATTACGAAGAGTATAATTCCAGGTGTTATTCAAATGAAGCCCCCAATGGTGATATAAGAGTATATTGAGTAAAAACATCATTTCTACATTTACCAGATTTCTTACTTTTGATAATGTCCAAATGTTCATTAATTTCCAAAAAGATAAAGGAATTCTCTACAGTTTCTTAGCTTGTAACGTCATAACTCACAAACAACTAAAGAGTTTTCGCGATTTTTCATGGAAATTCTTCAAAAATGAAACATCTGAATCATTATAAAAACCTAGGCCATAAGGTGTATTTTGAGGTGCTAACAACTAATATGAAGTCCGTTTTTCGATAAATCGCTTCTTTCATACCGAAAATCGCGATTTTGCATGAAATCCTTTAAAAATATACTATTTTCAATCATTATAAAACCTACGTCTTAAGGAAACAGGGAGTATTTTCAGGTGCTGAACACGAATCTGACGTCGGTTTGTCGACGAAACGCATCTTTCATGCCTAAAATCGCGTTTCTCATGAAAATCCTTCAAAAATGAGCTATTTTCAATCGTTATAAACCTCAAGCTACAGGGAGTGTAGTGTTTTTGAGGCGCTGAACAAAAATGTGAAGTCCGTCGATAAAACGCTCGGGTTTCTAATTAAAAATTCCAACAGCAACAAATCTACAAAGTAAACTCGATTTTAAAGTGAGTGATGACCACATTGAACCAGAAAACTTTGAATAATGGCTGTAAAATACGGACGTTACGACCCATTGCGTATAATTATTTTTTTGCCTTTTCACTCTGTAAGTAATGACTTTTCAACGTTGCGGGAAACACAACTTTTTCGCCGTTGACCCTCGTGGTACTGCAATCGATTAGGACTTGAGGTCAAAGTCCGTCCAAACTAATTTGAATTTCAATCCCTAACTTTATATTATTCCGCAACACGGAAAAAACGGTTTTCACGAATATTTTTCCATAAATATTATGAGTATTTTTACAATTCGTTTTACTGGTTTAGTAAACTTGGCTTAGTCTTGTGTCACCCTTACGCCCTGGCAGTTGTCAGTGTTTCTCTGGGTTTCTCAAAGTGCGGTTCAATGAAGAATACTCGCGGGTGTGGCGAATTTTGAATGTATGGTTTTGCTGAACTATGTGGTCAATTAATTTAAAAGAGAAGTTTCACAAATGTAGCATTTCCAAGTCCTTTTCACCATTATTAGGGAAATGAGGAAAAATACCCACGAACCCTAACCCAGTGTCCTACGTGAGCGGGAACTAAGCGATACCAGCGGGTCGGGTGGGTTCAGCGTTTTTTGCGGGGCGGGCGATTTTCCGAACAAACTATGATAACAGAGTTGTGCGTTCTGCGTGCACACGCTCTATCGCAAATCGCTTACACGCACACGCCACACGCGGCTTGAAATCAAATCGGTTTGATTTTTTTCTCGCTACTCCCGCTACAAACGCGCAATTGTTTACATCTGTTGTCAGGGTTATTGGACTTGTCCAGGTCTGTTGGAGTCAAAATCGTTTCTCGAGTGCTTGCAAGGTTAGTCAGAACAATGTTGTAGTTAGTTATCAACGAAATAAGAAAACGTCCGTCTTTATGGGCTTAAAAAAAATCCTCACTTCAAGGAGAGTAATGAATTCAAATCAGGTTCTTAATTGATACATTTCATGAGATGTTTGCGTCTGCAAACGTTTATTGGAAATGTAATTGAACAGAGCTGGACTACTTTAGGACAACAAAATCGTCTCTCTGTATTACGAGTAAATTTAGAAAAAACACTCATCGTATTGATCGACACGGTAGGGACGAAAAACGCGCTCACCTCCATTCGTGGCATCGCCCGCACATGGGACACTTGTAGCGATTCCCGCTGTAAACGCTTGCAATCGCGTAAATCGCTATTACCGCCAGTAACGCTGAAATCGCCCGACTCTCGCTCACGTAGGACGATGCCTAAATGCAGTACCAAATGCTTGTCTCTGATTTGGACTGGACTGAAAACAATGCTCCAATACCTATACCTAAAACAATATAAAAAAAATCAATCTTTCTTTGAAAGAAAAACGTTCATCATTCACCTGTAAAAAGTCTGTCTTCGCTTTTTTTCACTTTGAAAAAATGTACAGGTCGGTACTTTTGTGAAATACGAACAGGTACTTGTAATAAATTGACAAAAAAATATGACATCAGTGGGTAGGCTGTCTCACTGACGCTTGAGGGAGTAGGAGCATCATGTCCACAAAATAGTACAATCTGAAACAGTAATTGATGAGGCAATGTCAGAACTGTTGATTTTTTTTTCAATTATATTTTTCGTTGATTTTGTTTTATGTATAAGGTGCATTTAGGGCTTGTGCGTATTTCTCGTCCAATTTGATTCGACTTGGAAAAGATGAATTCTACTTGAAAATGCTATAAAAGAAAGATAAGTACATAATCCAATATTTCGAAATGTATTGCTGTTCACAGATATAGAGAGAAATAATTTCTTGCTCTGGGGGAAATCGTAACCTTGGCTGAGTTAATAATTATTATTTTGGTTCTTTGGTATCGATCTTCAAATTGAGTTGTGTTCGATTTGCTCCTAGCAACAACCTATGGGATCTTTCAGATTGCTTCTTTAGCACTTTAACGCCAAAGCATTTGTCAAATATCGCGTCGTGGGATGATGCGTGAACCTTTTCTGGGAGTGGCTGCCTTTGGATTTTTAAGGCGCCCCATGATCGTTCATTGAAATGTCGGGTCGTCGCTTCACCAACGTATTTCTCTTCACTGTACTTCTTGCATACTAGTTGATATAAACACTTTTTGGACTGGCAATTTGGTGAACTTCCACATTATAAGTGTAAGTCGTGTTGGCAAAGACATTACCCTCAATTACCAAATCACACAGCTTCCATCTTGCACGTTGACATCGGCTTCGGCCTTGGTGCAACTCTGAGGACGGTAACTGGGAATTTCGGTGAGAAAGGATCCCCCCCCATATAATTTCCTTGGCTAATAGTCACTCGAAATTATTCGTCAAAAACATCAAGGGTTTGTGAACTCCTCAACAAGATAGGCTGTAGTTCACCTGCACTTGTTCTGTAAGAAAGCTTTTGTACAGAAGAAGTGAACCGAAAGTTCATTATTATTATAACAAGTTTGAAGGAGAATCAATTGGAATCTATCTGGCATGTTGTGTGTACGGAGTTTTGTTAATGTTTTAGTTTCCGACGATTCCTTGTTTTGGACTCGGTCCTCTAGGAGACTCTTTCCTTCGGACCCGTTACTCTAAATCCCCCCATTGCTGGCTCCTAGTTGAATGCTTGAAACTAAAGGATCAAAATAATACTTATTAACTCAGCTATGGTTACGACTTCCCCCCAAGAACGCAGGATAAACTATTTCACTCTACATACCCATGTGTGGTCAAGAATACTGTTCGAAAAATAAAATTTACTTTCTTTTATTCTCAAGCTTTCTCTTTTAAAACGAATTATTATATTATATTATGTGGTACCAAAGTCTCAGGAAGGTTCCATTTAAAAATGTAAAATACCACCTCGAGTATCCTTCATCGTTGAATTTCAGTTAAGGGATTTCCCCTGCTCTGACCCCCCTCGTTCAGTTCGTACTACGCACGCGCGGTGGACTCTTCAACTTTGCGTTGATGCTACAGTACCTGTCATCGCATCTCACTGACCAGTTATGACGTATCGCTTCGTGATCGTTTATTAATTTCAACGTTCAGACTCCCTACTGTCAATTCATCATTTCATTGATCGAGCTATTTGTGCTCCCAGTTTGCCGTCATGGACGCGGCGTATTTCCCATGCAGCTTTGATTGTTGCGGTCTCGTTTGGTTGTCGCTTTCGAAGTTACATCGCATCCTCCCAATTGATGTACGTTTTATTACTCATTATTATTCGCTGATTTCCATTAATTAATCAATGATCAATTAATAGTTCTCAGCGTTTCCGAAATGATCCAGACTTTTCCCAACTCACCTTAGTCCTTTTCCATTTATATTTAAACCTCGTTCCACTTAGATTCAAACTTTTTCTAATCGGTTTTTTTTTTAAACGACAAATCAATTTTAAAAATAAATACATTTTCTTATGCTACTCCCCACACTAAGAAACACTTTTGACGCGGATAGGAGTTGTGAAACATTACAAATAAGAATTTATTTAGTCACAATATATATCATCATCAAACTTTTCTTATTATTAAACTTAACATTACAGTGGATCCTATAATATGATTAACCAATTATTTAAGTATTATTAACAGAAAAAATCAACTGAGCTTTAATTTTTTGAAACAGTTCTTAATCTTCAATTTGACTTGTGTTAGCTTAAAGAAAGAATTTAAATTGGAATAGGACGGGAAGGTCTAATGCATTTTGGAAATGCTATAAATATGATATCAGTATAATTGTGTATCTAATAAATGCACAGTTTTTCATTGTTACTATTTGGTCAATATCAGTTATATAGTACTGGTGTGTTTAGTAAATGCTGCTATAGTAGTGCGATGAATACAATACAGCAATTGACAATTCACGGTAATTCAGTCTGAAAATAAAATGCTGCAAATTATTACATAAAGGTTTATTGTTTCTGAATTATGTAACTCTTGTACTTTGTCATCTTCCAGAAGTGGTCTGTGGTTCATACCCTTCAAGTGAATTTAATATGCCATAAAAATTATATTTTCGTTAATTAATGTTTCTGCACCGTAAATTGGCTGGAAACAAATTAGCCACAATGGTCCTGCAGCTGATCAATGTGCCGCCTTACATTTCGAGTTTCTCCGGTGTAGGTCGATTAGAAAAGATTCAAGATTTTTTTATTGGCACAGCAAGAAAATAAACATCAGGAAATATACTCATAAATGAAATGTTGAAAGTAAAACAAAAAACATAGCCAATACAATGTACACTTGTACCCACAGAGGGTTAAATTCAATGAATTTGTATCCTTATGTGGAGTCTCAAAAACAATTATGGAAACCTCTTCTCAGAATAAAAACAATAAGTTGTTTATGTCATGTGCCGTATCCCGCAATTTTAACAAGTACCTATATGCTTTTTAAATATCTTAAATTGGACTAAATATCTATCTTATGCCTATAACAAAAAATGTAAAGACACAAAATGTGCACTTCTGTAAATTTCCAGCTTAATTTTTGGAAGTCTAATGTGGGACCTATTTGCGGTTCTCGTGTAATCCGACTGGGATAAATTACTGTACTGATAAAGTTTTTCTTAAATTACTATCTACGCAACACCAGTGCGGAACTTGAAACAGGATTTTACAGTTATCAAATGATAGGGTGCCTTTGTCATAGATATAACTCCGTAAACAACAACACTTCACTGTTCTCTCTATAAGAAACAAAAGCTCATAGCTGATATCAAAATAATGGTGCAATATATCGACAAAGACGTTGAAACCCAAGAATGGAACTATTGAAATTTAACGAGATAAAATAAAACACTAACGTATGTACCTGCTTGTCCGTAAGTTATGAAAAAGGACTTCATACAATACATCGGTGAAAACCAATAAAATTTATAAGACTACCTCGAAAGAGTGAACCGAAATCAGATCCACGATTGGGAGAAATCGAAGATGAAATTTATAGGGGGCCATCTAGGAGCTAACCCCAACAAATTCATCAAATTTTGGTATTGATACATTTTTGGGCGTGACGAAGACTTATTACAGGCAGAAAGACGCAGGATATAAATATAGATTCTGACTTATAAAGTATCTGTACCTCAAGGCTAGTCTTTGGTGGAAAGATTTTTATTATCGTGAAACATTATTATTATAGTACATTTGAGGTTTTCATTAGGTGGTTCTTTCATCATTAAACAAAACATTATGTACTTTTACACTTACAACTAGGAAATTGAATGTCTTAATTCATAGAGAAAAGGATAGACACCAAAGAAAGGATAGAAGGAAGGTAGATACAAGTAGCTAGATCCACCTTTCTATGAAATTCAAGATTTACGAGCTCCATTACACGACAGACAAAAGTTAAGCTCTGAAAAACACAAAAGAAACAGTGAAATCTGAACTGTTTCAAAACTAGAACAGATTTCTTAATCGATTAGAAAAAGAAGCTACAAGATCGTCAGAATGAGCTTAATGAGCAGCGCTTGAAAGATTGTCTGCTACCATCTGTTGTGTAATGAAGTTCGGAAATCCTGAATATGATGTCAGGAGAGCGGGTGGAGGGGCCCTAAGCCCGAGCCATTCAAAAACTGCTCATATCTATAAGAATTCTCGGTCCATCCCTGCAATACATGCATTGCCAATATGTTTTTCCGTATTTTCCATCTGAAAAACAAATCACGTTTGTTCTTGTCCAATGAAAATGGTTGTCATTGTTGATGTAACTAACTGCTGAACAAATCGCCCTGACCTTGGGTTTGGAGTGACAGCTTTTGGATATGGTGGGTCACGTAGCGGAGGGTTGCGATGATGTTTAGGCGAGAAATTCCCATTGAAACGGCTGGAGGTCGATCCGGGGGATCGTGTCCGTGCAAAATCCGGAAATCGGCCAAACACAGAAGGATTCGTTTTTACTGAAAAGGCCGCGTTCTACTTGTGGATCGTGAAAAACAAACTTTCCTTGATTTCTTGAATCAGAAGAAACAATTAGGTTTATTCCAAAAAAGTCAATGGACTGGATGTAGGCTGTAAAAATAGGACAACTTTGAGTTGGAATTGATACTGATTAAGTATGAGATAGGTTAGGATTCTAATGGTGATGTATCTTATGGCAGGGGGTGGGGTGTGTGATGGAATGGATTAGTTTAATATTGCTAAGGATGAGACGTTTAGCCTGCAAATCACATGTGAAGCGTAGATTCTTCAGGTTGAGGGCATAAGGGCCAGAATATCTAAGACATATGGTGTATGTAGCACAAACTTGGTACGTCAGTCTATCCACCTGGACATTCACGTTATACTCCTATGTTTGACCAGTACCGATTTGTCAGTGCCAGGATTACTTTGGAACGACGAGTACGTGCTTAGCAAGCTAAAGATTTTATTGATATTTATATTGCAGTGTAAAAAATCTAATGTGTGAGTTGTGACTGCTAATGTGCTCAACTCTGCAGATCTGGATGTGAGATATATCCATGAGATGGTCTCACGATGCATTAGATACTTGATTCTCCTTACGCACTTAATTAGGATGGTTCTCTAGTAGTATATTGCAGTCTCATGTTAAGTATACTGTGAGTTCTGACCAGTACCTGATACCAATAGAAGGATTACATAAAAACCGTAGACATAGATTATTAAAACCTTATAAGAATCGCGATTGCTGGATGCTTTTCACTCTCCCCATGAGGATGCATCTGCAGGACTTGGGCTGTATCTTCCACACCTCTCATGTACATCTCCAGATCTACCTACATTCAATTTAAGCTCTGAAGTTTGTAGGGGTAGATGATGTTTGTAGATTTTCTGTACAAAACCTCTGAAATATTACTGGCGGTTGCTTGATTCTTCTAATTCTCCTAATTAGTATCTTGTGACAGGGAGGTGATGGAATGGATTAGTTCCTTATTGCTTGGGATGAGACGTTTACCCTGCAACTCACAGGTGAAGTGGAAGCTAGTAGCTGTTGAAGGCATCAGATTCACATTTACTACAATACGTAGGACATATGCTGTAAATTGCACAACTTCTGTACTTATGCATACGCACCTATTCATTCAAGTTATTCGCTGATGTTTGACCAGTACCGATTCGGCAGTCGCAGGATTATTTTGATCTACAATAGCAGTAATTACTGGCGATTGCTGGATGCTTCTAACTCTCCTAATTATGTATACTACTACTAATGTGCAGTATATTGCACAACCCCCTGTCACCAAGTGTGTAGTTCTCCCCTAGTTACCACTAAATTCCCTTTAAAAAGAGTCAACGTTGCGCAGAAGCCTGAGATTCTCGCGAGATTGATGACTAGCAGCCGCGGCTCGCGGAAGGGGGCGCCCCCTCGTCGACTGGGGCCGGCTCAGTTTTGTTTCAACCGCCCTCGGCGATCCTCGTGTTCCGCCACCGGTTTTTCTATTGACGACGGAAACGTCTGATCATTTTTCCGACGATCCGCGTGTTTTGTGTGTGTGTTTTTATCGAGTTTTTGTGCCATTCAAATCGTTGGATCGTGAATATCACTCCGTGTACTCTCCATCACACTCTTGAGGTATTTATTAATTCTACCGCACTTTTACCGAAGGAACAATGTTACAATTTAACAGTAACAATCTAGTTAAACATTTTAAACATCGTATTCTTTATGTTTTTCTCGTTTTCTATCTAACAGAAAACGTTATGAGGTGAGATAAGTAATGTTCAGTGATTAGAATTACTTATTATCCAGGTAATTGTCTTCAAGGGCTATCTTGATAGGACGTTATTTACCTGGTTCTCGCATGCTGAGCTCTGCTAATGTTTGGTATTTCGAGAAAAACCGAAAAATTTGAACTCTACAAATTAATTGGTTTACTTAGGTTTGAACGTAAAATTATAATAAAAATGGAATTTGAAATTTTGTTTTAAACCTACACACGCCATTACTTTGTAGCTGTTTGTCTCAAAGTTGAGTAACTTTGTCTCTGAAAATATTGTTTGACCAAATACTCGTACCTTCCTGAAATCTAGTCATCAATATCAGTGAACCTAGGGTTTTATTCATTGAGGTTTAAATTTTACATAATCACATTGTCATTAAATGTGGATAGATTTCGTAGTATCAAATCTCTCAACTTTGTTTTGAAATTTACCTGATTAGAATTCCAGGTTTAAATCAAAAAGTGTTTAAATCAAAATTAAGAATGTCGTTAAAACCTTAAACATTGTTTTTCAAGCGAACCTGGCAAGATTCTGTTGAATTAGATTTCGCTGCCTCAAATTTGTAGAAGGTTTCGTTACTTCGTTTTGAGAATTTTGCATAGCTAACTCTAATTTCGTCTTACTCTGCTTAACTCAACATATAATCGTACGCCATGATAGATTTTAGTAGTCTCAATTTCAATGGATTGAAGAAAAAGGCTAAATTCCGTATGTACTCCTACCTTCAAATAATCATCCAATTATAATTAAGTTAATAATTGCCTCTTACGTTTTAGTCTCCTGGGTTTTAGTTAGAATATGGGTAGGCAAGTGCCTCTTGTCAATTTTAATTTAAAAATGTAACGTTCAGTTTTTGACAAACAGAACGCAAATGTTCAAACCCATCTCTTGTCAAATTCACGTGTTTGACGTAGAGCGTTGAATACAGTTTCTACAAATCGTGTTCAGTTGGAAGAATCGATAAATTTTGGATATTTGAGGATTCGAGTTGAACTTTTTACTCTAAAATGCACATTAAGTAAATTAAGTAAATGAGCTGAGACTTTATCATGCTGCAAACCTTTTGGAAATTTGTTTTGCATTGGTTTTTGTCTTGCTGTTTAAAGTTTAACTGATTCTGTGCGTACTAAGAGCTCAAGTTTCAGGAAAAGTTTGACCGGAATTTAACTGGGTTAACAACAAAACACGTCTACCAAGTTACATGTGGAACGTGTCCTCGAAACGACAATGTTAATGTATATATCATTAAAATGTTCTTGATAATCTTGATAGATGAGGAATATCAGCTTGTTACAGCTGTTCAAGGGACAAAAAAGCCACGGGACAAGTTTCGACGCCTTCAAACAGGCGAGTAGTCATGTACTGCGGTCTGTAGCGCTAATTATGTAGCAGACACAATCATGGTACAATCGGATTGAAATTTGTAAAGTGTTTAAATGTACTTTTCCCACAAATCTACCAAATGTTAGCGAGAATGGTCCGCTAGAATCTGATAAAATTATGCTTGACAGACTTAACGTTTGTGCCTGCACAGAACGAAGTATTGATTTTATAGTAATGAAACCATTTAGAGCGTAACCGGCATATCCTCTGTAGATGTCGTCAAAATCAGATGGAAAGTGTAGCAATTTGTTCTTGTTAAAAGTATTTCACTGTATCGCAGCAGTTACTAGTGATCCTGTCGTGAAATTCGTGTGGGACTATTAGTTTGTTTCTCCGACTACGCTCCTAATCTGAGGGAGGCCGGACCAATAAAATGAACTTGGGAAGATGATGCTTGGCGGATTTCACGTTTTCGAATGCGCAGAATGTGAACTATTGATTGTGGTGCGGTGAATATCACAGGGAACAATCTACATCCCAACTCCCACTTCACCTGACAATGTCATCGAAACCTATAAAAACTATATCAATTAAGCTTGTTGTTACCAGAGTTCCCGGGCACACGACTAACAGAAAGTCAAGGTAAAACTAAAGTTCTTAAGAATGGTATAAATCGGAAAATGGAACTTGAAATTTCCATTTCAGAGAACAAAATTTGTCATCTTCCAAACCGTGGAACACAAGCTTTTGCTACCTACAGGTAGACTCAAAAGCAATTTGCTCATGTTTTGCGATTATAACTTCGGATTTTGTCAAAAATCAAGATTCTTTTGTGGCAATCATAATTCGTTTGGAATCTATTAGTAGTATACAAAGAGTGCAGAACCAATGACCAATTTCTCCCTCTACTTTATTCTGTTACAAACCAATTCATATTGTACTAGCGAAACAGCATTATTACTAGAGGTTACTATGTTACAACTGAATCATTTGACTGTTTAAGTTAGTCCAAAGCTTCAAAATCGTCGCACAGGGAAAACCCGGTAGACGTCAAGACAAATTTTAAACTCAATGCCATGTTGCGATTTGAATATCAACAACTCTGCTTCTGCACCTGTTGATTCAGGTTACGCCTCATACATATTTAGATGAAGGCCAAATTCCTTTGTTGTATCCTCGTTATTTATGGTGATGGTCATTGGACTGATCGGTGGCTATTTTTCAAAATGAAGTTGGTCAGGGAGTGGATCAAAAAATGAAAATTGATGCATTGTCGGACAAGAAGACGCTAGTCGCCAAATATGGAGTATACTCTATTTCTTGCTTTTTGGGCTAAATGAAATGATGCTGTTATCGACTTTCGTATGGCTGAGTAAACAAGTCAGACAAATAAGTTTACTGCACCATAGCTTCAGCGCTTGAATGACCTGGCTGTCCCGGGCCCAACCACCACAACGGCCCCCTTCGCCAGCGTTTCGAATCCTTGTTAAAATGTGAATCACTAATGAAAATTAGTTGAAGCACATCAAGTACCTAGTATTTCAGTTCATCTGCGTTTTTAACTAATATTATTCTACAAGAACAAATGTTTTTCACCAACACCTTTTTAAACTACATATAAATTATGGAACCTTACAATAAAATTCGAGAGGCCAACCTGAACTTCAAGTAAATCTCGTGTTGTCAAATCCCGAAATAATCGCAAAATACAAATTTTAACAAGGAGGTGATGGATCAGGGTAGTAACCCCTTCAATTCGTTGATGCGATTTGCCCGCCACGCTTGAAGGACTCTGTCAACGCTAAAAAGCTTCAGGTTTATGCCCAGATATGTTTCACGTTTTAAGAAGCGGGAAAAAGGAACTACCCACATCAATTACCAAATTAAAATCACTTTTTTCGGTTTTTATTTCGTCAAATTAGAGGTGCTAGTAAGATAGCTTCAAAATGGGGTGGATTTATTGATAAAACCACGTTTTCTGCCATATAAGTCCACTTTAAAACGTATTTCTTCCACTTTTGACCACATTTTCAGAATCAGCGTTGGATATCCCATGCTTCTACTGCATTTATATCTTAAAAACTAACTTCTGAGGATCCTAGTTGCAGATCAAATGTCAAACATTTCAACAAATTAAGTTTCTGAAAATACCTGAACTTTAGCTCCCGAAAATGTGCAAAAATCTACTTTTCAATTATATGATCAACTTTGCGATTCCTTATGATTTTGTTTGAAGTAAAAAATAACGTTGGGCTCGTTCTAAAACAGCAAATGTGGTATCTTAAGAATAATAGTTTATTAACTAATTATTTACAACATTTCAATGATTTATCAGTGAGTCCTGGACCAGTTCAAAATTGAACCATGTTTGTTCTAAGACCAACAGGGATGGGATGAGAAATGTTCATAGACTCCGCACTGTCCATACGCGTTTTAAATCTGTTCAGGACTGATAACCTCAACATTGTTATCCGAAACCTTCCCATCTCTCAAAAATCTGTCCTACACCATTCCAGGAGGTGGGAAATTAAGAAGACTCACAACAGAAACAACTACAAGACAAACATATTGATAAATGACTGATTGATTGGATAACGATAAAACTGACTTGCCACCACCATTGGAAACTGGGGGGTGGAGCGGGACCTGCTGTATCAGAGTGGGTTCGATTGCTTCTGGTTCCATTCTGGCCCAATACAATATGACAGGACTCAAAAGTAGTGGACTACCAGTAGTGGATTTCTCTTACTCTTTCTTGATGATATAGCAGGCTCTCCTGCCCCCTTTGGCGTGAAGCACACTCTAAGAGTGTGTCCAGGATGGACCACGTGGAGGTACCAGGTTTTGATGGGATGCAGTAGTTTTTAGGGACAAGAGTTAATGACACCTAGTTACTTCTCTTAACTTGTGGTCTTCCCGTTATCGTCATTTTTATTTAGGTCCATATCTTGCTCAAAAAGACTAAGACAGGGCGAGTACTGAGTATCCTCCACCCTATCAGGAATCCTACCTACTTACTAGATTTCCAAAACTATTATTTTGCACTTGTTATCACAGCTCCATTCTCGGCTACTATCTAAGTCACGTTCACTCACTAAATACGATCACAACCTGTTAACACCGGCTTTCGTTCCAGCCAGCGGAGCTGGGGAAAAACTCCGACCTTACTCCTCTCATGAGTAGGATCAGAAGTTCCGATAAAAACTGTTGGAACTTGTTCAACACTGTTCCGTAATAGCTGTCTGAACGGCGAACTAAAAATCTTGAACTCATTCTGTCGATGTGTATACGACCAAAAAGGGGCGTGATCAGTTCAGATCCGTTCTGAACCAACTGTACAAACGAACCTATACATTCGCACTACCGATACGAAGAAGCTACCTACCGCACCAACTTGACAGACGTTTTTTCAGGGGACCGACGCAGTTCTTGAAATCCGGAATTTCATCGGATGTCGGCTTTTTCCATTCCGAATCGAATAATATAATATCGTGTGGATTACTATCGACCTACAAAATGTTTTACGTTCCGTATCGAGCATTTTAATTAACTCTTCAGATAGTTGTCTTGAAAGTAGGTCTGACTAACATTGTGGACGAAAATATTTCTCAAGGAAACCCGGTGATAAAGTGACGCAGACAGTGAGATTCCTCTCGCTTTAATCTGAGTGCGACACTTGTGTTTGCCGAGGTATTCTCATTCTTTTTGGTTCGTCACGTGTTTGTGCAATGTTTGACTTTCTTAAATCCAGCAGTAATAGTTTTAACTTTGTTGTTAATTCCTCAACCACCCGACATTTGTCGTAAAAGTTGAGTGTCGACTTGTTTCTGGATAAATACCCGAGTCTTGGTCTAATTTAAACATACGTAGGTAGGGAAGAGTTCGGACTTGGTTAATGTGTCTTTATATCATTGCTGGAAAAAGTGTCGCCGTTCTTGAAACCGCCATGATTTAATTTATTTTCTTCTTCCTAATTCTCGTTCAAATTTTTGACCGAAATCGAAAGGAAAAACGTCGATTTTATTGAATGTTCTTCAGATATTGATTTGTTAGGGGTGATCATGTATCTGCACTTAGGCAACATGTTGATTTTTGGAAAGTTTTTTTTTTTTTTTTTCACGTTAGCAGGTGAGAAAATCATTAAAATAATTGGATGGTAATCAGATCTGCCTGGTATTGCGTAGTAATCAGAAGTTGGCTGGTGTAGCAACTAGATTCATCTGGATTAGAGGCCATTACATTATCTTTGGTTGGTATCAACATAGCGGATTCACTCGCAAAGCAAGCGACGTCACTCCCTCGTCCAGAACACTGTGAGTTCTCTGCTTCAGATCTGAGCAGATGGACGAAGACTGAACAAATAAACTGCTGGAACGACTTCAAGGTTTCCTTAACCTTACCCGAAACCATGGTTTTCACAAATGCTGCCTACATGTCCAAAGACTTTCTGCAGAATCATTTCGAGGCTGAGGACTGCCCATTGCATAACTAAGAGTTATCTGTTTCCTATTGGTTGATTGGATTCAAGGAGCTGCGACCTCTGCTTAAAAGATGTGGATGTGTCCATCGTATGCTTCTTTTTCAGAAAATCGAACCTCGCCCATTCAACCTAGAGCTCATACTTGTTACTGAGTTGATTGAGGTCAGGGGTTGAATAACTGTTCCTAAGGAACGTTCCCAATTGTGCCTAATCGTTCCCGGTTCGAACTGGCGAAATCCCAACGAGCCGAAAAATACCGTTCCTGAGCGGACTGATTTTTTCCGCTCCCGCAAAGAACGGAAAAATATCGTTCGCCGGATTTCGTTCTCATCCTTTTATTCGCTCAGGAAACCGTCGAAAAAACCTGGAATTTCGCACACAGGCTCCGTCTGGGTGCACACAGGCTCTGTATTGAATTTTCGTAAAATTTAACGATTCAAATCAAGTTTGAATCATTTGTCAAAGACATTCTGTTATATTTATCCACTAGCCAGAGATGGATGACAGCTCGCTCCGCTGCTGGCAGAGTCAGGGGTGGTGGAGAAAGCCCGAAAGTCGATTAAACTGAGAAGGAACGAAAAAAATTACTTTCTTAATTTCTTATTAGTTTCCTAATTCGTTCTTGACGGGAGTCGTTCCTGGCCGGAACAAATATATCGTTCCTCGAAGATTTTGAATCCTGAACTGTGCGATTACTTCTAAAACAGTTTTATATCACTCTGAAAATACCGTTTTCCATCGGCACTTTATTTGAGAGACGATATTTATTTCGATGCCTGATTGAAGTATACGACGTAGTGGTGAAATTCATTTCGGGCAGTAGAATCAAGTTGTGAGTGCAGTGCTCCATTTCCTGTAAGACTTCAATATTCACAGACATGATAATGTATATGGGTCATTTCAAAATTTCGGTCACATTTGGGTATCGACTTTTCTAAAAAGTGTAAGTTGAAACTTGATCAATTTTCTTGTTACTAATCCATCACTGCGGTTCTCTCGGAATATTACCCAAGTGAGCACACATAATCTTGAACCGTACTGCTGATACGCCATTAAAAAAAAAAAAAAAAAATTAACTTTTGTAGGGAGTGAGGTATATATTACTATTTTTTCGCCTATTAAGTCTCCATCCTCCATGGGAATCGCCGCTCAAGTCTTTCAAATTAGGTGAGTGGAACAGCACAAATTAGCTTAATTTTAGCTACAGTAAATACTGTTTCCTTGCCAAAATCTCACTTGCTACAAGCAGATCTCACTCCCTACAATTTAAGGGGCTATTGGCTGGATATTGTAGGGAGTGAGGTTATAGCCTTTCACCGCCTTTACAGCCCAAAAATCAATTGAAACTGGTTGAACCAAAATGTTGTCAACGAACTTCCAACAACTACACTAATTGTCAACAAGTGCAATCAAGTTTCACTTGCCACAGTCAAAAGGGAGTGAGAGTTAAAAAACCTACACTGCTGCCTCCAGGGATGGTTTTCCCGGTAGAACTGACTGGGAAGGTTTAGGCAAAATCCAACCACCAACGTTGGGACCATCTTGAGTAAGGGATGTCAACAAAACAGAAGCAACTTCATAAACACCCTTTCCTATCTGTTGGGGGCTACTTTTCAAAACATTGTAGGGAGTGAGGAAAAACCGTGTGACACTGAAGTTATGGGCTGATAAGGCTACTTGATTTGATCCAATTTTTTTCCTGAGGCGGATATCCATTGCAGATGGTATGTTCTTTCATAGTGGAGTTCAGCTCCAATAAATATTTCGGTGAGCAGTGACGATGGAAGTTGTATACCTCTGGTTAGTGACAGCTGTAGGGAGCGAGAATACGGACTTTGGTATTTTCTCCTGGGTCCCGTAGCTACAACTTTTACACACTTTTCCATGGAACATGTACATCCATGTAGGAGACAATTTTAAAACACTTACAAAACTGTATTTAGTTGAGATTTGACGGCAATACTGATCAGTAACATAAATGTGACCGATATTTTAAAATGACCCATATGCACATATTTATTAATTGAAGAAAAAGTGTAATAGATGCGGCCGTATAGGGTAAGCCGAGAAACCAATAATAAATAAATGAATTTAAAAAACGCTACAAATTCTTTCACTGGGGTTTATTATTCAATCGGCTTGCGTTCATGATTTGAATTTCTACTAAGCTTTGGAGTGTGCGTGTTTCACAGGATAAGGCGATTATTGATTTTCAGGAGATATACATGGAGCACGTGAATCTGTTCTCGACCAAAATACCTATTTGGATTGATCAGTTGATCATATTTGTGTGCCTCCTGAAATTCAATAATCGCCCTATCCTGTGAAACACGCAGACTCCAAAGCTTAGTAGAAATTCAATTCATGAACGCAAGCCGATTGAATAATAAACCCCAGTGAAAGAATTTGCAGCATTTTTTTATTGAACCCCCCCACAATAAAAACATCTATATTTTATCAAGTCCTTTGGCACTCGTATTGCGTTAAAACTTCCCCAAATCCAAATTTGAACTATGTAGCCAAAGGTAGACAGATGTAGAGGGGGCACACAAATATCATCAACTGATCAATCCAAATAGGTGTTTTGGTTGAGAACCGATTTACGTGGTCTATGCATATCTCCTGAAATTCAATAATCGCTCTATCACCTGTAAAACACGCACACTCCGAAGCATAGTAAGATTCAAATCATAAACGCAAGCCAATTGAATAATAAACCCCAGTGAAAGAATACTTATTTACCTAATAGTTTACCTAGTAATAATATTGAATAATATTTACCTATATATTATCAGAATGCTTCAACCCGTGTATCGGCTACTAACTACACTACAAGTATTCACATCGGCTATCACTCCAGTATCCACATTCACTACAACTCGACGCTATCGGCCGGACATCACTAGGTTACAAACAAACAATAATAAACGAAAAAACGCAAATGTTGGCACCATAAATCGGGCCATACATCGGGAATGGTTTGACCTATTGACGTGGGGAAGGGCTCATCCGATTCCTAATGGTATGTTCTTCTAATAGGAAAATATTTAGGCCGATTCGACTAGTTTTGAGGTTTTCAGGGATTTTACAAAACTTTTACAGCCCTTAAAGGGCACTTTAAATTGAGTGAGGGAGCTGGCTCAAGAATTGGGGCGTCGTCGGACCAAGATGGATTTTTCCTGAAAATTTCAGATTTTTTGCTCCAGCCGTTTCGGAGATATCGTGCGTCCGGCGTACGACGGACGGACGGAAAATTGTTTATTGCAGATTCGGATTCTACACCCTTTGAAACGTAAACCATGAAATTTTCAGGGGGGTTAGATTTTTTTTTTTTCCAGAGCGATTACAATGGTTTATTATTGAATAATAAACCAAAAAACAGCCTGGTACCATTTCTTACGTTAAAATTTGGATGATGGAAAATGGTAGAAAGTGTATCCAATTTGTGGCTTTTGAGTCGAAATTTCGACCCACCGTTTCAACCTCCTGGCTGTCACTTTTGTTTCACACTGTTTGCTCCCCCTCGACGTCCGCGATGAAAACTCAAGACTTTGCTGATGTCAGTGGAAAAGCAGATACCGTTTAATACCTCAGCGAAAACTCGTTCATCCTTGAGAAAGTCGATCTCGGAGCTTGGGATAAACGGTTCGCTTCGAGTTGAGAATGGCACAATCAATGCCCCTCTTCCACTAAATACCTGCCTTTGTGCGGCGCAGCGGTCTTCCCTGTTTCGCTTCACTTGTCACACGCCTGGCTAATGCTCCTCGTGTACCGGATTTGATTCTAATGACTGCTAGTGAACTTTTTTCTTTTCTTTTACTTTTCGGAAAAAAAACCCTCAAGTACGCTCCACAAAGGATTTTAATTTGAATAGACTTTCCGACTATTTTAAATAGCGGTATGTGCTTTGCATGCTACATCCCAACGACGTTTTTTATCTAGAGAACTGGGTCAACATGCTCGAAACTGGCCCCAATCTAGTGAGAAGAATTTGGAAACAAATTCAGTTACTCATCGTTTAGCTTATCCTTTTAAACTCAGTTAAGAATTTTTAAAAAATGTTCCTATATACTGCCTGGTTTACCCAGCGCAGGTTAGATTAATAAACTGGGAGAGGGGTTCACATAAAAGTCTAGCTAAAGTTCTATTATTAATTTGATATTTTTTCCTGTAATATTTCAATGAAAAACTTTGGGACTCTTCACTGCAAATGGACAAACCCAAATCCTTTTATCAAACTAACTTTTTGACTAAATTTTCAAGAATTTACAGTTTTTACGCTTTCCCAAGCTTTACTCCAAAACCGAAGTTTGCAACGTTTGGCTCATAAATTCAAAATCGATCCAGGATGTGCCAGCAATCTTCATCAACCGACCCTTAGGGATTTTATTAATGAATAATCAATCTAAAAATCGAAACCTCACAAACTTTTGATGTAAGAAGGTAGTTTTTTCTTTGATTTAGATAGAAATGACTTCTCTGAATCATGACACCAATCGGATTTCTCCAAGGTCATCGGTTCGTTCACCATTTGAAAAATCGGTACTGTCGGCTGTGGTATCCGATCAATGGGAGTTTTGAGTAGATTGCGTGGCTGGCGGCAGCCCTAGTATTTTTATCATGAATGCAATCACAGACGAGTTGTCAAATTCGATAACGTTCCACAGACTACGTTTGATATACGTAGATCATTGGTTTATCAACCTCTATGTAATAATTTGCAGCGTTGTCCTTATAGAACGAAATTTGTCTAGTATATCTGCTGAACAGGGTAGAAAAGGTGTTGTTTAAATTTTTTCACTTAAGCGTCAACTTTATCTCTGCGAGAAGTCGATGAAATTTCTCCCTCACAAAATCAAATTTTCCATTTGCTTCCAGCGTTTCAGAAAGTTTGCTTTATCGTTATTGAGTCCACGACTGCCTGTCTGCGGTAATTCCTTACCAACGGTTAAATTGTCAGAATTGTGCGTTTTAAATATTTATTGTTAAAATCTATTGATAGCCCCTGCTCCTTTTAAATTTAATGCCAATCGTGCTCAAAAACGAATTTCACATCGTTTTCTATCGATCCAATTTCGTTCTAAACCGAAGGGGATTTTTTATTATTTCCACGATTAAAACTCCTCCACAGATGTGAACTTTTCCCCTCATCTGAAAGCGGTTCCCCGTTCTTCCTTCAAAAATAGAAAAATACATAGCGGGAGACGTCTTGTGGAGTAACGACTGATGTAGCAGGCCGTCTACGAGTCAACGGGAATAGTTGAAACTAGGCCGAATGTTTCTAGAAATAAACCTCCTGACTCTCGAAGACTGAACGTTATACGAATTCGAAACTGAGGCAGTTAATCAATATTGATCCGTCATTGTTGTGGTTCATTGATCCGATAGGTTGTCGTAATGAAAATGAGAAACGAACGACTACCCGATTATTGAACAATCTGTATGATTCCCACGAAAATTCTGTCACATTCAATGAATACATCCTCTTATGACCACACTTTTGATACAATAAAAACACAATAGAACAATGAAATTTAATCTGGTATTTATTAAATGATGGCATATTATCTCGATATAAGTAGTTTAATTCGTTCTCCCTTCATTTTATGGCCCAACGTTTAAGGACTGTAAAGCTCCAAGTGCAAACCTTAAATTTCGTCTTGTCTCTGAAACACGGCCAATTCTGCAACTTCTGCTGTTGATGACAGTTGAGGAGGATGTACAGGTGATGGTAGTCTACTGTTTCACTTTTATGTAGACGATGACTCGCTTCTCGCAGTTTTCAAGGAGGCGAAAGAAAGGACCAGTTGCCCCTTTCAAGGGCTAATGCGATTTGCCCGCAACACCCAGACAATACCTTACAAGTCAAAAAAATTTCAGGTTTATGCTCAGGCTTAGACTTTTCTAGAAATGGAAAGGGGAACTATTCATATCCAAGTGTCTAACAAACGTTTTCACCAAATCATCGATGGATTAATTGACTCTTTCAGATATTAGCAGAGTTTCTATGAACCGAATGCAATTCATTGTATAGAAGACCAACTTGAAAATCCATATCTGTCATCTTGATTCGAGTAGAGTTGATTCAAAATTGGGTAAATTGCTTATTCTTGGAGTGTTTCGTTTGGTGCAGTTACATTGGCAACGATTCGTTTGAATGGAACGTAAATCATCAAGTCATAATTTCAGTATATTTTTCTGACATTTGTTAAAAGTTGACGGATATGATCCTTAACTTACAGTTCTACAAGAATTTCATGGTTGCACACCGATTTACGTTGATTTGAACGTGGTGAAGTTTGTTTTTGAAAATCTAGTGTCTAATCAATGCCAGTTTCTTGATTTTTTTTTAATACAGAAGATGCAATACATATTTTATGCACATGTATTGTATATTTGGAAATTGATATACACCCTCTTGGGTTCAACAAGAGTTCTGCGAGTGTTTTCTAAAAAAACTTCGTTTACTTCAGCCCGGTTTTTTGGAAGAAAAACCACCCAATTTTGCTAGGTTTTGGTTTTTTTCGTCTTGGTAACTAAGGTTAGTCCTTGGAAATAATAACAGTGTTTAATAATAAGAGCGTTCCCGCTCTTTCTAATCAAGTCTCTTGCTATTCTAAACTTATCGCCGAACGACCTGGTATCTGTTGTTTGTGGAATCCCTCACAACTCGTTCTCCCGATCGGTGCTATTAAAGTCGTTCCGATACGAAAATGACATCAACGCCTGAAGAGAGATATCACATTTTACGGAATTCTGAAGAATATTTCAAAAGGTCGTCCACGGGCGGTCGTATCCTTGTGATATTAAAACGCAATTAGAATATTCTCGTAAAACAAGATGTCGCGAGATGACGCAACGCGCCTAGATTATTTTATTTAATCGCCTTCCTATCCGCAGGATGCTCATTTTTGTAAAGACCGGACAAAGGTGGACGCACTCTGGAGGTTTGTATTCGCACAGTTTTACCGCATTGTTAAGGCCGGTCCACACTTTACGTTTTGCACAACATTTTAATTCTGCACAGTTTCAAGTCTGAATAGAAACGTTGCAAGTGTCCAGACGGCACAGTCTCGTATTTTCCGCTCAGTTTTGTGTGATATCGCCATGGACGAGGTTCTGCTGTGGTCAATTTTTGCCTGCTGCGGGAACATGAAATTCATGGAACAGATCAGATGAACCACTCGTTCTATATGGTCATGGAAATAGATTTTAAAAAAGCTGGACTTTTCCAGGCGGGAATAGCAGATTATTGCGTGAATTACGCGACGAGCCTAAACTAGTTAGTCACTGTACTCTTTGGATTTAACTCGCCAAATGCACGAAAAACTTTCATAAAGTGAAATGAAATCAGCCAAAAACTCGCGAGAACGTTGCTGAAGGTCTGCCATGGTCGTATGATTAGGGAAAACTGAGGAACAAAACCGATTGGAAAACGGAAGCAAGTGTCTACATGCAACGACACGTCTGTGCTCAGTGACCGCTGCACCTGTGCAGTCCTCCCGACGGATTCAAAACCGCGCAGTTTTCCGGTCCATACGCAATGTTTTGTCTGCAACGTCTTGAACTGCGGAGACAAAACGTTGTTCAAACCGTAGCGTGTGGACCGGCCTTTATAGTTCCAACGGATCTTTTATCCATTCCGAGCAGTTTAGCATCTGGTTCAATCTTGTGCTCTGTGTTAAGTTGGCTATTATCCATGGACGCCTGCTTCTTGCTGGAGCTGATGAGAGAGAGATGCTGAAGTGGAGGGATTGCTGCTGAAATCACCACTTTCTTGAAGACTTGACCAGCAATAAAATAATGCATTTTATTGTGAGAAAGTGCCTGGAAATCTTCAATAGGTCTTTTGCAAGTTACGCATAATATTATCCGCAAGATTAGTACTCAGGAAGAATGCCAGATATTCAACTGTTCTGCTCCACAATAATTTTGATGTGCTGAATGTTCGGCAAGTAGTTTTGTTACAAGCGTGTTCATTCGTCTATAAAACGGGTATCCACCTCTGATCATAGAAGCCTTATCTCTTACTCACGTATTGCAATGTCTTCGATTAATCAACTCCCAAAACTTGATACTGAGCGTGCAAAGAATAATTCTTATCATAAGGTATTCCGCTTCCTCTATGCCTGAAAAATTAACCCTGATAATTTTGGTGACTTGTGGAGCTTTAAGAAGGGAATTTTGATTAAAATTTAAGAATTCATGAAATAAATGTATGTTAATGTTTTTGTAGCTTCTATCTAGGTGTTTGGTGATATTTAGTCGTTTTATTGCTCTGGGAATAGCTCCACCGGCCACCTTAAGTTCCTAAAGTACTCTTATGAGATTATTTCCGTTTCTGTGATTAATTTGTTTTCTTTCTATCAATAAATTTGTATTCTATACTATTCATGGTCCCCAAGGTCTAGCTACAAACTGTCTGATATTTTGATGTTCCGCCCAGTTCAGCAAGGTCCAGTTCCTCGTGCCGTTGTTCCTGAGAGCTGCTGGTCTCCGCCACAAACTCTGATATCTGTAGACTGTGGCCTAGTTGTAATCCCAGTGATATCCCGTATTTTCTTTTGTTGCTATCATCTAATCGTATGACTCATTATGTTTGATACGGGATAAGTTAATGAACATGATAGTTTACCTTCCCCAGCCCTTACCTTCTCCGAACATATTACAGCTGCGACATCCAGGGCTATGTGCCTATTGGGCTTCATGGAGCGGAACACACGTGAATTCTGGCATGTACCAGCAAAAGTTGCCCTGTTCAAGACTCTTGTCCTGCTGGTTATAGAATACGCATCTGTTGTTTGGAGTCCATTCTTCTATATTTGCCACATTGATCAGATTGAAGGAGTCCACCGCAGATTTCTAAGATAAATGGTCTCTAAGCTTCATATTCCACCACCTGGTCGTGGCTGTTGGATGCAGGGCCCTGGTGATCGTAGACGCCTCTCGGATATGCCTTTCTTCTGAAGCCTAATGCATGGAGAGCTCGACTCCCTTTTGCTGGTGAGGAAGGTGAATCTTGCGGTTCCTCGAGCATGTTCCCGTACACGAATCACCTTCACCGCTCCTTATCAGCCACAAATTATCTGTACAACCCTGTGCAGATTACCTAGTGAAGCTAACCTCTTGATTAACCAATCTTCATCTATAGACTTTTTTTTCGATTCTTTCAATTCTATTCGCTCTTGCCTTGTTAGTAGTTTGTAAAAGTAACTTTTACTGCTTAAAAAGCAACTGTTGCTTCTTGTCACAATATTTTCTCCCCGAGCCTGTTTACAGTTTCAATTCCATTTCTTTCCCTATTTATCACCTAAGTTACAGTTCACTTTATTATATTTTACTACGTATTCATATTCTTTGTTCTCGGTGTTTCGGCTTGCCCGTAATATTAAATAAATAAATGATGTTGCCCCTACACAATCATAATGTCTCGGGATTAATGAATGAATAAGGTTTGTTTCAAGAAAACAACTTACAACTTCTTCGAGAAGGAAAGGACGACAAGCGGCATTGTAAACCACTTTAAAAACCCACCAATAAAACCCGGATAACCTACATTTTCCCCCCCGCGAGGGTCTGACAAGAAGAATCGATTGGAAAATCGATTTAACAGTCGACCGCGCGGGATCGCCCATTGTCAAGGGATCGGTAGGCGGAAAAAAAGAAGCACAATACCTTCCCCGTGGTTGGATTTTCAGCAAGAACGTGACGCGTGAACCCTCAAACGCGAAGAAACCTTTCACGAAAAGACTCCCCTCCTCTCCTTCATAGGATCGTCTATCCCTTCTTTGAAAATCTTCTTCGCGAGCTGTTCGCTATAATCACATTTCTACTTTAGCCTGTTCCAACGAAAAAGTGTTACGCAATTCGGAAGAACTCGTGCGTTGTGGTTCCCGCACTTCAAATGATTCCCGATCAACTCAGAAGCGTAGTTTTGTCTACTTGAATTGGTAGGTTATTTTTAGAAAACATTTAGCTTTCATACAATATTATTTCATCTAGTGAATCTAGAAGCTGCTTCTATTAAGCAAAAACCAATAATGATGAACTGACTTCCAAAATTACGAATGAAATACTGAAATTATTGAGACGATTCAGAACAAAAAATATTGTTTACGGGTAATACTCAATACCTGCATCGAATCTCAAAAATTTACGTAACTAAACATTCTGCCAAGTTGGCAGGGCAGTATTGCTTCCTCTCTTATCATAGCCTGGACCCTTTGGTATGCTCGCGTACTTGAATATCAATGCAATTTATGGGAAACAGAATTTTAGGTAAGGACAATTTAAAACTATCAAGTTCTGAATGTACTTATTATTACTACGAGAAGTTGTTCGCACAGGTACATGGGTCATTCTCAAAAAAAGGGAACCACTAGAAAATGAAATTGATGCCAAAAATTCACATCATCCAATCAAAAACAGAGAAAAACTATTAGAAAATAACAAATTGTGCAGGAGTGTGGTGAATGTTTGTATGTTTCAAAATTTTGATTTTTTTAATTTGGGGTGGAGTTATTAAATTTAAAAGACTCTAAAGTGTTCACATTTGTCCCCACCCAAAACCTCAAATTTGCCCAGTCTAAATAGTATGGAGAAAGTGTTTGTAAAAATATCTTGAATATGGGTTCCTATTGGATTTTCAACGCAGTTTATCATGGGGATCTTTGTTTTCCTGTATTTTCACCACATTTTTGTTGAGGCTCTAAAAATGTGTTGTCCTTGACGATTGTGGCTGTCCTGGGCGGGATAGGGAAATTTGAGGATCCTCTGTAAGCCACACTGGATATCTCAAACTGGCAACTGTGGTTGACGGACTGTCGTGTAAGATTGTGTCACCATGTGACGGACCGCAAAAATAATGGTGAGTACATTTTAAAGTTGTCGCCATTGTGACGCTAAATGTCATTACCTGACATTGTCTGAAATAGCTTTAGCGTTTTCCAGAGTTTTCCCCCGCGTGCGAGGATTTCATGGATTTTTCCAATTCGGAATAACCTCAACAAGTGATTTTTGAGGCACTTTGCTGTGGTTTTTTTGTCCACATTGTGATTCTTCACCATTGTGACAATGCTCTGTTTCTCAGTCACAATTAGGATGAAAACTGACACAACTGGGACAAAAAGTTTAAGGGAAGTGGAAAAAAATCGAGATCGTTATCTACCCTTTTATGTATGTAAGCCTGCAACATAGTAAACGTTACGAAAATGGTCGGTTCACCGCTTTTTTTGAAACAGTTGAAACATATTAGGATTTTTCATTCTATTGTATCTTTCTTCTTACTTTTCAAAATAACCCCAAGGGGGGCCCCTTTCTCGTTTCCTCCTCATTGTTTGTCCCTATTGAGAATTTCAATTTAAAATTTAACTCAGCCAGAACAGCTTCTGGGGAAACATTAATTAAGATAGGGAGTACATTAGTTAAGGTTTCAGAGGAAAATACTTTCATCTGCTGAAAAAACACATACTTGAAGGGAGATCAAACCAAAGAAGAACAAAAAGTCACAATGAGGACAAAATTTCAAAAAGTTTGAATTTTGTAACTGACGCTCCATTTTTGAAATTCTCGATGGTGTGCTTCAACAGCCGAGGGTTTAACTTCGCTGAGGACACGACATTCCACTCTCTTCAGCCGTTGCACCTTGAAAAAATACCGTCACAATTGGGACACAATATTTTGGGTTTCTCCATTTAAAAATTTATTTACTTGGTCAGAGTTGAGAAACTCGCGGGAATCAATTTTTTTCCAATAGCTGGCATCCATCTTGAAAATTGCCCACATACCGACTGACAGATATGACGGCAAAGCCAATCAAATGGCTGTTCAAGCCAGATTTAGCATGGAAAATTCTTTACTTCAGGATACCATGATAAACACTTGGTATTTTGTAATGTAGACTATAATTCTCTTGTGGGCTCTTCTACATCATCTTTCAAGTAGTTATCATTTGGATGGTATCCAAACTTCATATTATGAAGTAAGGAGCAGCCAATTTTGCATCGCGTCATCGCTATTTCCAATATTTTGACTAGGAAGTGGAAAATTCCTACCATATCCTAGTCGTAAAGATTTCAGTCAAAGCATAAAGTGAGAGGGAGGCGCGACCGGGCAGGGATCCAAGAGTCTATTTTTGTAGCACTAAGGGCCGAAAAACTTCAAACTGCAAGCGTTTCTTGTAAAATTGTCTCTTTCTTTATTCAGCCGCTCATAATTGTTTTATCTAATCAAATTACAATTATGATTAGGCATTGTAAACTAATCAATGTCCAGGATGTGTGGCTTCATTGTATCTTTATCTCGATTGTTATGACATCTATTTGTACAATTGTGTAGGCACTGGCCATTAAACATCAAGCAAACACCAAGTCAGTTATTTTTTTAAGCAGAGGGCAATATAAAGAGATTTGATGCCAAGAGGCTATCTTTGTTTTGAAGGCCAAAAAATACGTAGAAGACCATCTTAGGAGTGAATCTCCCTCCTGTCGTCTAATTTTGTTTTGCAATCGTTTCCCACATTTCAGAAGACAACAAAAATGACGTAGTTGCAATTGTACCGGCTGGACCATTCTCAAAATATTTGGCCTTTTGACTTTCCTGGCCCACGTAAGATAGGTTTAAAAAAAAAAGTTTTTCAACAAAATTTGTTGTGGAAAATTAGTATAAATACGAGTATTTAAGACAACAAACGTGAGTGCAGGCTCAGTTTTTCCAGCAGTATTTTTTAAAATTTTAAAGGTTCTAATCTAAAGGTAGTTTTGTAAGGAGTGTTACTGTACAACGGATAGGCTGCAGGGAGCAAAAAGCAAATTGTACTCGTCTTCAAGCTCAGCAAACTACCCAAAAAGTCTTTCTGTTCCTAAACTTGATTCAAAATGATATCACACGTCTCGTTAATTCATATGGACATGTTTAAAGTACCAAAAAACTGTTTCAGAGAACTATCCATGGTAACACTGGTGACAGGTGCAAATCAAATAAAAAAACAAGTAGATAACGGATGACTTTTTTTTTTTAAATGCAATTTTTTTTTCATGAAAAATAGTGGACATACCAATTCTATTTATCTATCTATCTTTCTATCTTCTATTTATCTGGACATACCAATATCTATTTTCGAAACCCTGTTGACGAACGCGTGACTTCACACTTTAGGTATTTTAAAGAAAGAAAGAAATTTTTAAAAAATATGGCGAACGTACAACGCTTAAAACAAATATAAATAAGTTTTGGCATATCAATTTATACTTTTCACAAATCCCAACTCTCAACATTCCACCCGTATAATGAATAATATATATTCTCTCTCTCTCTCTCTCTCTCTCTCTCTCTCTCTCTCTCTCTCTCTCTCTCTCTCTCTCTCTCTCTCTCTCTCTCTCTCTCTCTCTCTCTCTCTCTCTCTCTCTCTCTCTCTCTCTCTCTCTCTCTCTCTCTCTCTCTCTCTCTCTCTCTCTCTCTCTCTCTCTCTCTCTCTCTCTCTCTCTCTCTCTCTCTCTCTCTCTCTCTCTCTCTTTACTAAGTAAATCACGATACAATCTAGTTATCACATAAGTTCATACTTCTAAAAAATGTTTATGAAAACGGATGACATTTGCTGTAGTTTCTTTGTGAGGTTGATGTGAGACGATTTTAGCTTATTTGTGTGAGCCTTCATTTTGCGGTCTATTCACTGGTCTCATTAACGCTGCAGTTTTGAAGTTGCGTTTTTAACGGATTCACCGACTGCCAGAAATGCTTTATCGTTTGCAATAGTTCCGGTTTCGTCAATTGATACACTGAACACATAGAAGTGGATGAAGTATACTTCCTTGCACAACTCCTGCCTTATTTGCTCTAGGCTAGAGTATGCCTTCTCATCCTTTACTCTAATATATATCTCTGAAAAGTGTGATTCTATATAATATATATAGAATATTATACTATACATATTAAGAAACGTGAAAGTCAAAATTGCTTAATCGATTGCTTTTTGATTTCAATCTATTCGAATGATCAGGACGCAAATTTATCGCTTCCACATGGAAGAACTTAATTAAAGTTGTTAAAGTCCGATCAAGTTGTGGTAAAGACAAGTCAACTTCTCAACTTAATTTTTCAAACTCTTCTTCAAAATTGATGTTGACTGTTGAACCTTATCGAGAGTTTTTACGGTAGCGGTGAAAGAAACTTCAATATTCCGCGGACTACCGGGAAAAGTTTTCTTTGAAAGATTAATTGTTTGTTTACCACAAGGGTAAAACCCCCAGGGGAGGACCTTAGTCCCTCGCCGCTTCGCAACAAAGGGATTCGGTAAACCCTCCGAAACCGTAATCATCAAGTTGAAAGTTTTGCCAAAGCTTCTTCATCGAGTTACTTAGGGAAACGGTAATGAGTTGACGAGGTCAACAACTTCAGCGTGAAACAATGAAAGTGTAGATAAACCAAGAAAATTAAGGCACTAACAAGTTTAAATCGAATCATTCTAGGGTCTTATCGCTATTTCCGTGTTATCACATGATGTTTAAAAAAACGTACAAAACAGCACATTTGGAGCTATCTTACGAAGTACTGGACACAATTTTGTGAAACTTGGGCCAAAAATCACATTATAAGGGTTTATAGTTTGAATTGAGTTTTCGGTATAATTTTTTATTAATCCTAATAATTGGAATTGGACGGCTGAAATATTGGAAAAATCGTGTTTTCTTCAACTTGTATAAAACAGCTACAAGTATTTACGCAACAGCGAATTTTCTTAGACATTTTTCTTCAAAATTTTTAGAATGAAATAAAATTTAATTTTGTCCGGAAATGAAGCATTTCAAAAGAAAGGATGATTTCGTTGGACATCAATTTTTGAACGCCCCTAATTGGTTAAATTAAACAAATGTCCTTAAATATCACGAAGCGTTTCAAATCAAATTGTGGGAATTATGAAAAAATTTTCAAATTCCGCTAAACACTGTTTATTATTTTTTTGAACGGAGGTGTTTTTGATTTAGAAAAAAGTCGATTCGATTCATCATCCGCTGACCGAAATGTAATATTAAGGTTTGTTGTGAAATTATGAACCGGTAAGGCGATGGATATCGATAAATGATTGATACAATAAAATCCGTAGAGCTTGGATTTATATTCTTTGAGAAATTCACGTGCGAAGTATATGAAGATTCAGTGGGAGTACTGATTGCCCCGGTCCGAATCCGGCTGGCACCAATGATTAGGGCCAAAATCCTATCAAGTGTTGTATAGCTTTTCCAAGTCAGATTCGGAAATTTCCAAACCAATTTCAGAATTTTCCATTTCAATTTCAGAATGTGATCAATATCCGAGTGGGAGCGGTTTCTGAAATTGAAATGGAAAATTCTGAAATTGATTTGGAAATTTCTGAAATTGGTTTGGAAATTTCCGAATTTGACTTGGAAAAGCTATATACCTGTCCTGTCGTTAGACAGTTCACCTCTGATCTCGATATCACGTGAATCCAAAACGCTCCCAACCCAGGGGCGTGAGGCAATGGGAAGCCACGAGCGAAATCGTCAGACCTAGTTTCGATCCTCTCTGGAGGACGGCTGGCGACGTCCGCGACACCTCCGGGTAGTCGGACGAAAATCCAAGGTGAAATTCCTTGCTTACTTTACTTTACTTTTACTTTAAGTATATGAAGAAGTGGCTGAATCGATTCGAGGGACCATTTAGTAGAGCGAAGGGTTTTTTTCCAACCGTTCACTATTAATCACTATTAGTAAAGTTCGCTACTAAGCTATTGTTGGCCTTTGTGAAAGGCGGCGTTCATAATTTCTGCGTTTTTCAAATTAATGCCGTTGAAACGATAAAATGGGACTGAAAACTTATTCAATTCATCGTTTTTCAGGTTTTTTTTTTTTTTTTTTTCAGCAAAATGGTTTATCAGTATAATACGGTTCAAGATTATGTGTGCTCACTGGGGTAATATGTCGAGAGAACCTCAGTGATTGATTAAAAACAAGAAAATTGATCAAGTTTCAATTATTATCATTATTTTTTATTTTTATTTTTTTTTGTAATAGAAAAGCCGATACCCAAAAGTGACCGAAATTTGAAATGACCCAAATATTTAAAGTTGATATTTAAATCAAGTCGTCAATATAGCAGTAAGCCACGAAGTGTAGTGTCTGCTGACTCGGGAAACAAGGCCAAGACTGGACTAGAGCTTTAAGATTGGTTCAACAAGAGAACGCTGCAAGTTCATTGTCTCTGTCGTTCACAAGCTCGAACTTCTCCTCATTGATAGTTTTTAAATCCAATGATCGAGTAGCTTCCTGCACCTCCTTACGGGATTTCGGTAGGGTTGGTGTAAATTCTATACGGTATAAACTCAATGGTGGACACTCAGGTGGATTCACACTCGCGGTAACGGGAACGTCAGATCACGTTCGGTGACGGGCGCGTCAAGATTGCTTCTATGGAAACCGAACAGGGTGATCCCCACTCACGGGCGCGGTACCGTCAAGATCAAATCTTCCTCCAGTCACCTCCCGTCAGGTCGCTCGGCGAGCGATCAAAACCTGACGTGATCTTCCCCTCCCCCCTGACGGAGTCACATCTCTTCTCTCAGCTGGGTTTCTCTGTTCTCTTTCTCACCACTTCTGTTCTGATTTTCGTTTCTGATTTGCTGATTTCGTTCCACCTCGTTCTTCTTTAGTTGTAATTTCTAATGGATGACGAAAAGTTGATTGAGTGCTTTAGGGAGCAGCGATTTCTAAACGATTTTTCTCATCAATTCTATTCAGACGTGTCTAGGAAATCAAGGGAATGGCAGCAAATAGGGCAAACACTCAAATAATTTGAGGAAGGTTGTAATATATTTTTTATCCAGTTACATTGGTAATATATCTGCCTATTTGTTAAGTGGGTAGGTGTTCAATAATATGTATTTAATGTTGCGTGTTACATAAAAACATTACACTAACGTCACATTGGTAGGTCCTTCACGTAGGTCTTTTTTTCTTAATACTTAATACTTTCTTATACAGAACTCTTAATGAAGTTTGCCGGGTCGATTTTATACCAATTTTTCATCCTCTCGGACATCGTGTCACATCAGCAGCGCGGAACAGACTGGCCTGCCCTGACCTGATCTGACCTTGCAGTGTGAATGGGTAGCCCCTTGACATGACTCTGACCTGACTGTGGTCTGACGTTCCCGCTACCGCGAGTGTGAATCCACCTTTATTCTCAAATTAGTTGCAGTCTATTGGTGAAGATTGCAACAGATCGTGAAAACATCCTATGTATGGCGTGGGTTGGTTGTGGACGTGGTATTCCGTGTTGTGACGGCGGAGTGTCGTTCGTGTGGGTATGGGACGGCATGTGGCGGCCGCGAAGGTCACCATGGAAACGGCCTACAAACCCCGTCCTAGAAGTCGTTCGCGGCAAGAAGGGTCGAACCCCCTTCCTTTAACTCAAACTGCGCATGCGCGGGCTGACCCTTTTTTTTACGGCATCCCCGGTTGTTTCCAGACTTCCTCCTTTGTTTGAGTCGTTCCTCGAAAGAACTGTTCCAAGAACCGGTTCCTTCGCTTTTGTTCATTAAACAACAATGAACCATCATCTTCCTCGGGAATACAACAATATAAATATATACCATAGGGAATAGTAGAAAATGAAATTGCCGTGTATTGTATGCATTTATAAAAAATATTCTCACCCAACCATCAATTAAAAAAAAAAGGTTCTTATTATGCAGAAAGATCTGACAATCCCCTGATTAGACAGCTACCTAAGCCTTCTACCCCAAGGACTAACGGCCGGAATGAAATTAATTTTTATATAGATTAGAGAACACTGAGATACTGGGGAGTGAGAAAGTCGACACTGTCGCGAAAAGAGCAGCTCTACAGAACTACGAAAATGGCATCACCATTCTGCGTTCAGACTTCAATCCATTGATAAAAAACATTCAAATAGAATGTCAACAACTGTTTGTCGCCGACACTTTTGGTAAAAAAAGAAACTTTTATAGCCAATCAGGGGCTTATATAAGAGGGGGGGGGGGCGAGGGGGCCCGCCCCCTCCCCCGAAATTTGGAAAATATGAATTAATGTTGTATCTTTCGGTTTAACTGAATATTATTTAGGCCAAAAATATGCTTTCCCTGCTAAAAGAACCACTTTTCTATCAGTTTTTTTAGTGCTAGAATAGTTAAACATGTGATGTTAGACACTTGATTTGAAAAATTTCGGAGCCCGGACCCCCCCCCCCCCCTTAATCTTGGCCCTCCCCGAAAATATCACATATATACGCCACTGTTGCCAGTGCTCTAAGACGCCCATGGTATCACCACCACCAAGGTATAACATTTTTCTGTAGAACTATTACAAGAATGTGGTCGCGTCACGGAGTTTCGACGCCTATCTACGTAGGTTTAATGTACAAGTTACAAGGCAACCCACGTGTAATCGGTGAGGAAACTCCAATGGGTCAATTGAACTCGTCGTGATGGAGTGCCCTTTATTTTACCCTAAGAGAGACGATCTATTCAGAAAATCAGCTACCCTGGTCGAACTTCAATTACAGCCATATATTGTCAATACCTGGAGCGGAAATTTATCAAGCCCTATTTGAGCATGTAAATAACCGTAATATATAGCTTTTCCAAGTCAGATTCGGAAATTTCCAAACCAATTTCAGAATTTCCATTTCAATTTCAGAATTTTCCATTTCTGAAATTAAAATGGAAAAGAATGAAATTGAAATGGAAAATTCTGAAATTGGTTTGGAAATTTCCGAATCTTTCAGAATGTGATCAATATCCGGGTGGGAGCGTGCAAAAAGTGGGATGAAGAGAAGGAAATAAGCTCTACGGATTTTAGCACATAAATGTATTATTAAAATTGAAAGAAATTATCACGGATGGGAGCGTAAAAAGTGGGATGAGAAGGAAATGAGTAGGTAGCACACAAAATGTATAAATAAAATTAAAAAATTATCACGATAGATGAGAAGGAACTGGTTCATCGAAATTGATAACGTGAAATTCTTGAAACAGCCGAAAAGTTATACCTGTTTCAAAAATTTCACGTTAGCGCATGCGCAGAGCGTACTGCTGATTATATTGAGATGAAATTCGTATGGGACCTCAAGAGACCTTATCTGCATAATCCATCAAAATATGAGCTAAATTCATTCAAAATTGTGGAAGTTATGACTGTGACAAGGAAATGCGGACTCACAGACTGACACACACGGAACCAAATTTGTTTAGTAGGCTATGAAACGCAAAACGCGAGTGGGAATTCTGAATTCGGACAACAAAATTTTTTGGCTTCCGAAAGTGAACACAAGGATTCCGCTGCTTCGCAGATTCGGAAGCAAAACATGCGCATTTTATCAATGTTATCATTCATTTTATTTGGAAATTTCTGAAATTGGTTTGGAAATTTCCGAATCTGACTTGGAAAAGCTATACATATAAAATGTTATGATTTATGTAATGACATGGCAGTATAACAGATGTTCATGGCCAAATAATTTTATTCAATAAATTCATTTGCCGAACGAATTTCAATTTATCTCTTTGCTGAAAGGTTGTCTCATTGTAACAGTAGATGACCACTGCACTGTCTTCGAGTCATTGCAAATTTGTTTTCTGAAATAATTATCCGGGTTGATATTAATTATTTGATAGCTCATTTTGATAATAATGGAACGGAGAAACGTTCAAGAATTTGAAAAATTGCTGATTTGTAAAACTAGTCCAATTAACAGCGATCACAACAACAGAAATCAACGGATTCCGTTCCCTTTGCTATTGACAACAAGGAAATGTATATATTTTGGTAGTTCCATCCGTTTATGCACCTTGTTGTTTTATTGGTCGTATTCTTGGTCTTTTTAATCAGAAATGCCAATCGTTCACTAATTTTCGCATAGGTACGTCAATTCAAATGTTTTTACGGAATATCTATTATTGTTCAATATTTCATATTATAGGGTTTCCTTTTAGGGTTTCTGTTTAAAGGGTTTTTTAGGGTTCCTTCACTAAGAATTAATTCGTGACCATCAACCAGAGAATTCACTTTTGATTATAACAACCCTCTTGATTATACGACAGTAATCCATACCCCATAAGTAATACCAATATGTGCTAACGAAAGTCAAATATTGACAGATTGTTACCGAATCACATGTGAACTGATTTCACAAACTCGCACGATTATTATTATAGGGCAGTTACAGCAATCAAGTCGAGAATGTGCGGTAATATTCAGACTGTCGGTACATTTTTTTGATCAACAGTTGGTATCACTGTTTTGAATTCCTGTTTCCTAAACCAAAGTGATAAGGGCCTGTACGAATACATACCCTCATTGTTATCAGCAATTTAAACCCAGTACCCGAGTATGTTTACATCGAGTAACATCCGTTCATTTGTTACTGTTATTTTGGAACAATTCCCCTCGAGCCGGCTCCCTCGCAACTGCCCAGCTGTTCTGAGCTCCTTCTCCCCCCTACGCAGTTAAATTCTCACAACAAAAAACACCGTTGTGCCGTCCGCGCCTCTCCCGGGGGGTTCTGTTATCACTGTAAACATCTTGATAAATCCCAACCTTTCCATATTCGATTTGTCGTTTACGTTCCAGCTAAAAACCACGTGCTTCAGTTCTTTGTTGACAATAGCGACCGTCGTTCCGCTTACGACTTCTTTAGTTTTTTGTTTTGGTTTGTTTTCTGATATTTGTGACCGCTCCGCGAGTGTAGTGCTTCAACTTGCCATCTTTCCGAAAAATCTAAGAGGTACTCCATTTTTCTTTAAATCCCTACACATTTCGGTTTCAGCAACATAAGCAAGATAATTCTTAAATGTCTTCAGAATCATAACGTCACTGTGCCTATTGATTCAAAAAAGCTTTATATCTAAACAAATCAATGTTATTTTAATCGATAACAACTGACAATACCACATAAATAATCAAAAATGCCACTGAATATGCAATTTAATACCAAATAATCAAGTGTGGCACATAGCTTTCTAGTATTTGTGTCACATACTATTGAATGAATTGTTGTGTTCATTATACAGGCTATGAAACACTAATCGCCATTAACCGTTCTATCTGCCTTGATTACGTATGATTGCCATTTACTGAACAATAATACGCATTATTTTAATCAAAATAACTTCTACTACTATGTTTGCCGTTCGTGGAAAAGTCGTGTGGAAAAAATTACTCCAAATAAAATCATCTACCTCATGAATCAGAATAGTACTTGGTTTTACTTAAGTCACCCCATTTTAAGGTTTTACCTTACTTAGCGAGAGAAATACATTTCAACAAAGTCCTCCATTATTCTTTATTTATACTAAATTCTAGTACTTAATACATTTATTGCACATGCAAGATATGATGATTCTTCTATCACGTATAATCTCATATCAAACCACGAAAAAAATTACTCTCCTACATGTAACATTTCTAATTAGCACTTGTAACACGGTCATTGTATCACACTTTACATGCTTCATACATGAAAGAAACTCATAGATACGAGTTAAGGCAATTTTTATAGAAAACTAGCAGGATACACTCTACTTTAAGGATGGGAAATCGATATCCAAGTGTCAATTAATTTAATTTTTTTTCAATTCAAAATCGAAACCTAAATCAATTTCTCTAAAAATAAACTCGATTTTCCATTAAATTGATTTTTATTATTATTTTTTTTCATTGTTTTGAAAAAGTTGAGAGCGAAAAAGGTGTCTTATTTCTAGAAAAAACCACATTTTTTGTATCGGTAACCCATTCACCTGTATAAGTGTTTCCATTTTCCTATTTTGCGATGGAGAACCAAAAGTAAATTTTCCCTTTGAGAAAATCCGCCGATTTACAAAAAATCGTGTTTAAAGAATCGATTCTCATAAAAATCGACAATTTTGTAGGTTGTTTGGGGTGTTATCTTGTGGCTTTGTCAAGTTGTGCTAACTTGCAGGAAGCCGAAAAACTGCTAGTTTTTGTTGTACGTCTTTCTCCGCACCACAAACCTCATCAATCATTCTCAAACTTGAAAATTATATTATTAATAAATGAACTCATACAAACAGTAAAAAAAGGATAAATAGACGGAAAAAGGTAGGCCTACTGCAAATGAACAATCTGACTGTCATCAACAGAGGTTACGTCATTATTTAATGCTGCTTATGTTCGTAGCCCATTGGCATCGTTTTTTTTTCACACCCTGTATGTACAGACATACAAGAAAGCTGTTACTTTCCTTGAATTACTCTTCGTCCCTAATTTTTCATCAACTATACTACAATAAAACAATGAAGTAGGCAAATGATTTATTTATACAATACAGTATAAATTCCAGTTAACAGAATTCGATGTAATATTGGATGGATCGAGCCGAACCGTATAATAAGTTGAAAAGAAAAGCCGGAAAGAAACACAATAAGTATAATTGAATTATATAGGATTAAAGAAAGAACAAAACTCGGGGTAGGCGCCTCGAATTTCACTGTGGAATTTTGACATTAACATTGAACAGATTTCTTGTTAATGCAGTGTGTGTCTCCCTGAGATCACTAAGCACTCTGGTAGTGCCATTGCTTCAGGTTGCTTGTGAAAGTAGAAAACTGTGATTTTGTGTTGGATCTGACCGGTTTTGACTTTCAAAAAACAGTTTTGAAAGTTGACCGAATAATTTTGTCAAGATTCAAAGCTTGGTGTTAGATAATGTAGAGCTACACTTTCCTAGAAACAAATTCCTAAAAACTTGATTAAAAGAACCTTAAATCATCATGTAAAAAGTAAGTCATCTATGAGAAAGACATATACATGTAAACAACAGTGACCTCATGTTTTGCATCTAAAGAAACGTGACATGCAAACAATAGTTTGGTTTTGCGACTGACTCGCCCTTCTCCGCACCTCCTCTATAAAGTGACTTTTAAAGGTCAGAAACGTCAAAAGGGTAATTCCGCAATGGGAAATGGTTGTGACATCTGCCATTACCGAGGGTGCTTCAACCCTTCGGAAGTAAATTGGTTCAACCAATTGACCGCAGTCAAATGAGATATCAAGCCGTGCGGCCGACGTTCCATTAATCGCATGAGTAACCGGTATCGAAAGATGTTCCTCAGCATAATTCACCATCTTCCCCTAATGGAATTAATCAGGATTTCAATATAAATTGCAAAGGTTCGTCTCAAAAGATTAACCCCAAGTTCGCTTAGGAGGGAGATCTTGACCTAGGACACCTCTTTGAGTGCAGCTATCTAGCTAGGCTGGGTGAATACACTTTGTCTTGGTTAATTATGGAACGAACTCGGGGAATCCTTTCTGCAGCTCTTTTGCCACAGAAATTGCCTCCTACGGTTTCATCATTTAAATCCGACCGGACAGTTCTGCCCCCGCTTAACACTCCTTCAACTAACCTTCGGCTGGGCTCCTTCCGCCCTTTGTTATCCCGGCATCACCACTTTTCCGTCCTCCCGAGGGAGTCATTCGCGTACCTGCCACCTCCCCAGCCGTCAAAAACACAAAACACCGTGCCGTGAAACAAAACTAGGTAGCTGCACTCATAGGTGGTGTCCCAGGTCAACATCTACCTCCTACTGGAAGAGGTGGTTACAAATTTGAGACGAACCTTAGCATTTTATATTGAAATACCGATTAGTACCATTAGGGGAAGACGAGAGTTGCAAATGGACTGTAGAATGGATTCAATGTCCCATAATTATCCTAGACACCTTATATAAAAACGATTGATGAGACTGTCTATCCAAACAGATTTTCGCTCTGAAGTAGTTTTAAAACCAGCTACCGCGCTACGTCACGGTTAACGTCGTTGGAGATCAAACGTTGGCAGGTTGCCAGCAAATGTAGACGTCCGTTAGGAATCTGGGTCGAAACCGAGGGAGGAGCGTCGCGAATGATTCATGACCTCTGAATATTTGCCTAAATTCGGAAAATATCATAAAGCTGGCTGGTTTACCCGGTTTAGCCCGCGTTATGGACAGTAGGTAATTTAGGCGAGGGGTGCTGACCGTAAAGCTAATCCGGAGTGCTTCCTGATCCCCCAAACGTTAGTACCCAAAAGTCACAAAGAAGCTCACACAGATGGGGGATGATCCTATTATTGTCTGATTATTGCCATAACTCTCACAGATGTTCCACATCAGATATCAGAATCACAGTTAGATTAAGTAAGAAATTAGCTTCATGGCACAAAACTTTTTTTAATTAGGTTATGCTTTGCAGTAAAACCGGAGTAACATAGAACGTTGTCTGTATTTCCACGAAAGTAAAGAGTTACACAGTTGAATCAATTTCGGCGGTTAAGTCATCATCAGTAACAAACATGAACATGAACATGACTTAAGCGTCGAAATCAATTTAACTGTGTAACTCTTTACTTTCGTGGAAATACAGACAACTCCTCTATCTTACTCCGTTTTTATTGAAATGGGTTTCCACAACTTTGTCGCGAGTGACTTAGTCCGTAAGTTATGCTTTGCCCTGTACACTAATCAATTTTACGGATTACAAGGAGAAATTCCTTGGAATAGAAGATGTTGAGGTCGAAGACAACCTTCTGAGAAATGAAGATCATCCGTAAGGGTACGGGTATTGGTATCACGAAGTATTTCTGCCGAGATGCCCAAAGCGGGCAACTAGTAGCCTATAATTGGATTCATCTATCGGTACCTCCTATGATCTTTAAGCTCGTAAAATTCAGTCATTCTAGCCGATCAGTTACTGTATAGAAATGTCTTACATAACAGAGGAATGATGTCTTCATTTCTAGACACCAATCAGCACCGCAGATGGTCTGTGGTAGCTTATTCCTAGAAAGTGGAGTTGAGTTTTTAAATGTAAATAAAGACCTTTTTGATACTATTTGTAAGTCAAATTGTAACTTTTTGAAGGCATTTTTTTGAAATGTTATTTACTTAGCCTGAAGATGTGACTTTTCAATCATTTTAATCCAGGAATGTCTCTCTTTCCCCGTCACATTCTCTCTTACTCTTTTTCTCTCTCACTCGTACGATCATGATGCAACTTTAATTCTCTTTTCTTCTTCTTCGACATTCCGAATATTCTTTTATCTCTTCTTTGACATCCCTGCACCGCGCACGTAGTTTTCATTCATAGTAAGTGGAGGTGAGTTTTAAAATGAAAATATGGACCTTTTCGATTTTAATTTGAGCGTTAAATGGAATTCTTTAATTTTAATCGAGGAACTCTCTCTCTCTCTCTCTCTCTCTCTCTCTCTCTCTCTCTCTCTCTCTCTCTCTCTCTCTCTCTCTCTCTCTCTCTCTCTCTCTCTCTCTCTCTCTCTCTCTCTCTCTCTCTCTCTCTCTCTGCTCGCTCCTGCCGATCATGCTGCAACTTTAATTCTCTTCTAATTTCTTCCCTTTTTTTTATGTCCCATCGATAACACGTTGGTTTCGAACGTTGCCCGCCCCATTAAAATATTGCTCAACCCCCGTTGGGCTCGGCCGGCACAACCCTCCTCCACTCCCCGCCACCGCCGATCTCGTTACAGATCCGCGATCTCCTTCAGACGGGGTTCCCCCTTTCGGCGGTGGAAGGTGTGTGGGGGGGGTTTGTGATTTCGAAAATCCCGTTCACCAGTCCTTGTCTCGCCAAGCCGATCCTTCGTTTTCACCCCAGTCGGTCGGTCGGTTTCGTCGGAGTCGCGTCTGCCCGTCCCGAACGGATTTCGGTTCGAAATCGCGAAAGGGAAACCGGTTTAATCGTCGAAATTCCCGGAAAAAACCCATCTTTTTCCGCCAAGCTACGTTCAACGCTTCCAAAACAACATTGTGTCGTTTTCCTTGGATCAACTACATCAAAATCCTCAGTTTAAGATTCCAAATTCATACATAACTCATCCATTGACAATACGATAATATTTGATTACCTATAGAGTACCAATTAATCACAAAATAATCAATATAGTTCCTCAATTGCGGCGAAAATCCAACAAAATTGAATGATAACCTTACAATAACCTTTTTTTTTTCAATTTCCCATTCTAGAGTGCGTGTACTTTACTTATTTTTGATATAGAGTTGTACCAAAATCGTACATCGCCCGAAAATTGGGTTCTGCAGTACAAAAAAAGGCCTTATCTTCATTTCAAAGTCAAAAATACTTCACGAATTTCTTATCAAGACTCAAAATTCGGCTCTCATTTATTTACGATATGACGATATTAATTCTGAACTTATAGAGTGCCAATAAATCACTAAATAATCGATAAACATTGGATTTTGGCAAAAATACAACACAATAGAGAAATGAATATTTATTTTTTTACATTTGCTCGGCAAAAGAGCGTTTAATTATTTCTTTTTTATATAAAATTTTATTTAAAAAAAAAAAGCTTGTACTGTTTGTCCCATAAAAAATTGAGTTCTGCGCTGCAAAAACGACATTTTCATCGTTTCCTCAGATCACTTACATCGAAATTCATTCTATTTCACGAAATTCTGACCGAGATTCAAAATTCAACTGCCATATATTGACAATATGATGGCATTTTATAAGTAAAGAATACCGAAAGATCTTTAAATAATCGACAGACAGTGGATTGAGGCAAAAATACAGCTAAAAGTAGAATTTTGAATCTAATCGTCAGTTTTTTCTAAAATTCCTCTGGTTAGACAGCGAATAATTCATTCTCTTTGACATAATTCATATAAAATTCCAAGTTTCTACTATACCAAATCATTTTCATCATTTCCTCCAAACAGATATAGATTTTATTGATATTACGAGATTGAGGAATGTTGAAATACGATTTATTTATATTGAATAATACTTAATGATTCTTGGATTGATCAATTATTTGTTTCAAGGTGTTGCGGGATAGTTTTGTGTTTCTTTATTGTTTTCATCGACAATATGGCAGATCGTCGTTGTGCAATGTGTGGTTTCCCGATTTCGGCCGAAAACGAGTGCAACGTTTCGTGCCTGGGCCCGTGTCAAAGGGTTTTTCACATTTCCTGCGTCGTCGGCTCCACGATTTGGTCTCCGAGCGTCAAACATTGGAAATGCTGCAGTTGTAAAAGCTTAGCGACGTCCGAGCTCGCGTCCGCCGCCCTCAAATCGGCCTTCCTACCGGTGAAAAGTTCCGTAGATTCACCCCAGACAACTCCGGAAAACGCTAGAAAACACCAGAAGGCTCGCGGGCCGACTCACCGAACATGGAGAACCTGAGCAACGCCGTCGAATTTCTCGGCGGTCAAATCGACATTTTCAACAAGATCGTCGTCAAATTCAAAAAGAGGATGGACGATTTCGAAAAACTCAACAGGGAACTCAAAAATGAAAACGACGAACTCAAAATTGAGGTGCAGGCTTTGAGGAAACGGGTTGAGGCTGTTGAAAATGACCAAATTTTTGGTCAGTGTCATTTGAATTCCAGCACAGATGAGATTGATTACAGTTCTGGGAGTTTTGATATACCGGAAATTGCTCCTGGGATTTTCGTATTGCCAGAATCGGCTGTCGATGATTTGGAAATGGTGGAAATGGAAAAACCGGTGGAAGGCGATAACGAGAAATTGAAAGTGAAATTCGAAATTCCGGAATCGACGTCGCCTTTGGGGTTTCGCGATGATCCGGGATCGGAACCGACTCTGGAAACAGCCCCGGAACTGGTTCCGGGTTACATCGTTTTGGGGGAGGAGTCCTTGCAAGAAATACTGGTTCCGGAGAAGACTCTGGAGTCCCGGCCGAGCGAAGCTAAGATGAAAGTCAGGTTCGAGCTTCCGCCGCCGTCGCCGCTCGGGTTCGACTCCGTGGAGCCGTCAACGGGGCCGGACATCGTCGACGAGTCGATGCCGACGATCGTCGTCGTTCCGAACGTCGTCGAGAGGAAACTCCGCTCGGCGCTCAAACCCGCGCGCAAACATTTCGGCAACGTTGTCGTCAGGCTGATGGCCGAAGAATATCTCTCCGGTAAAAGAAAACGAACGACGCAATGACACCATTCTTTCCCTAATCTAGATATAGATTCCCTAAATAGCCTCAGAGATCGTTAATTTGTGTAAATCCATTACAAGTTCCAGTTTTTCATACAATTATTAAAACGTTAATAGTTTCTAACGAACTTCCGGGGTCTTGAATTCCATGTGAAAAGTTTCCGGAATCATTATATTAGCTTAATTTCTTTGCTTTTTCTTTTTTAAAACGCTACGAATTATTTCACAAAGGTTTATTATTTTTCAACCCCCTTTCGTAACTGGCAAGTCGTCAAAACGTGAAAATGAAAAAGAAATTGGGCTCGAAAAATTGATATTTACGCCAGCTTTCAACATTTTTACAGTTAAAAATGAGATAAGGTTAGTTAAAAACGAGAGTGGGTTAGATGAGCTCGGACTGGTCTGGGGACCCATCTGAATCATATTTACTTACTTGTAAATGACATCCCTCTTGCTTATGTCAGTAAAAATCTCGGAAAACCACATTTTGTCCAGTTTTTAGCCCATTGGCATTTGTGCAAGTAAAGCGAGCTAGACCTCAAATGGAGTCCATGTGCTTAAGAGTGGACTTTTTACATCAATGCTAAGGCCTTTTATTGGACGGAAATTGCAGATTTTGAATCTACGCTAATTGAAACTTTGAGGAGTCGTTCTATGTTTTGCAATGCAATTTTACAAAGGGTTTTTATTGAAAAATTAAACCAAAATGTTGTCTCCCAAAATCTCTTTTTCGTATACGTATTCAGATTCAGTTTTCATTAAGTAAATACGTATACGAAAGAGTACTGTGTAATTATTATCGTTGGGCGATGGTGTCATTGCGTCATTTAAAACTTCCCTAGGAGCGGACACGCGTCGCCGTTTAAGCCACGATAAAAACGCCGCTTCGAAATCGGGAAACGGCACCGGCGCCGTTCCCTTGAAACCGGTGTCGTCGGCTCCCTCCGTCGGTGCGCCGCTACCGCCCGGCTCCAAATGGGGTTACGGCGGCCGGAACGTGGTAGCCAAATTGATGGCCCAAGAGTATTTGGCCTCTTCGACCGGTCTCGCCGGCCGGTTCGTCGCCGCCCGACGTCGCAGCGAGGTACAACCCTAATAATTAAATGATTTATGAATCAATGAATAGTGCGTTTATTCCAGAAAAAGGTGTCAAAATAAGTACAGGTTTTACAATATTTGGAATATAAACCTCAGCCTTAGGGCTGACCCTGTGCGGCGAGGGGGAGTTGGTTGAGATTCTTACAAAGATTGCTTGCAGAGATCAATATTATACAGGGTGTCCCGCACTTAGTGTAAAAAAAAAAAAAATTGGGTGAAACTACATGGAAAATGGAGTAAATCGCCGCCAACCGCGATTTTTTTTCTCAACCCGTTGCTGAGATATGCTATTTTTAAGAGTTTTTTCAAAAAATCGCGTTTTTCGCCATTAAAACGCTTTTTTCTTGGCAATTTCCCAACATTTTTGCACATTTGACCACATTTTCGGAATCTGCGTTAAATTTCCTATAAGATGAAGTTACTTTGATTTCCAAAACGCATCTTCCAAACACCGAAATTTTCAATCAAAGATGAACATTTTTCGCAAAGTGAAATTTTTCAAAAACTTGAAACGCTTGGCGTGACCACAAAAATAATTTTTTTCGTTGTCAAATTTGATAAAAACTTTTCCCACTTCTAAGCTTTCCAACGGCGTCTCAACCATTTAATTCTGATTGGAATTGACGGAGAAATTAAAGTTCGAATGCCAGAAAACGTGTAGTTCGTTTTAACGTAAGTTGGTAGGTGACGTACGATATGGGCCACAGAAACTGATTTTTCTCGATTTCAATTAATGTTTTCCGGCATTCAACCACAGGTTCGAATTGGTCGTTAAATTTCCTGTAAGAAGAGGTTCATTTTGTTTCCAAAATGTTTTTTCCAGGTACTGTAAAAAATTAAAAATTGAGAATTGTGATAAATGTGTAAAAAAACTTGTCCGAACGCTTTCCGAACTAGTTTGGAACCAAAAACCTGAACGTCCCCTTCCCGCATGGTTCCGTCACACATCGATACCAAAAAAAGAGGACCATTTGAGTCGGGGAAATTAAACGAGGAGTTTTCGTACCGATCGACGATTCGTAACAACACACGCCGACTCACTCTAAAATGCTCGATAAATTCCACTTCGTTGCATTGAACGACGGTTTCCAGGTAATTCTCCGTTTTCGGGCGCAGCCGTTGATTAACTACGTACTCCACTAATTCTTTGTCAGACGAGCTGAAGTCAGGTTCACTGATGACGGTGTGGTCCTCATCACTCGAACTTGATGACGAACTAGACATTGTTGTAAACCTCAGAATTTATACTTGAAACAAAGTTTGTTTTGACAACCTCAACGGTGTAGGTAGGCCGTATTTGGGCGGGAATAGATGATAACCGTTGATAACGCGATAAATCTACTGCGCACGTCTCGGACTAAAAGTTCTGGCAAAAATCTTTGAACCACTTGAACTAGTTCTAAGTGGTTCTGGACTCCTTGTCCGAACAGCGAACCAAGAGGTTCGAGATTTTTCAGAACTAGTTCTGGCGTGTCAAAACAGCCAAAATGGGGCGTGTTCTGAAACTCTTGTCAAAACAAACCTTTACACTCTTTTAAATGGGAGTTGCCACCTCATCATGGTGCTATACAACTTGTCCTCTGCAGGACTCGTTCCTTCGGTCCTGTTCTCTGCTAATCTCCTCCCCCGTCACTATCGCCGAGCAAATAGTTTGCAGGGACTGTTTAGAGGGAGAAAACTTCCGACAAACGTGTCGCATATGGTGGCGCGTGGAACCTCAACAGACACATGAGACCAGGGCAATCCACTCTGCCGCCAACCAATCTGTAAATGAGCTTGACATCTGCCAATTCTCCGCAAGTTTTGAGAGTTTCCATACCCGTAATCTCTAGCATTTCAGTATTGCTGGACTCTCCCCATGCCTCGCCCACCCTGCAGGAAACATATCTCTAGAAGCGTAACTGAACATTGACTGACATGGCGTCCCTTGCACTGCCCCCATACCCGGCCAATACTTTTTAAAATTAGCATTAACCAGTTGAATTGAACCTTTTCCCAGTACAATTAAAAAATTTTCCAAAACAATTAAACCTCTAGCGGGAAAATGAGGAATTGCAAATATATGAATGACGAAACCGTTTAATCATAAATTAGGTTGAATGAATTGCGTGCTCACTGATATTTCACTGGCTTTTACGTCATTATAATTATTAATTGTTTTATATTACATCCCTTTCTTTTGAGGGGTTTAATCATTTCGGAAAAGGTTTAATTCAACTGGAAAGATGCTATAATATAGGGTTAATATTAACATCGATTAAACGCTCCAGATTATTACACAGGTGTTCATTATTTCTATGTCAGATAACCCTTATAAATGTCAAATATACATTGGTGAGTGATTTACGTAGTTCTAATGTGTACATTAGAAGTAGTCTGCTATACATCATATAAACTCGCCACTTCGCGATTCCAATTCTTTTTAATTGCATTGAAAATTAAAATACTTGGGCTAGCGCCAGCCACTCGGCCTACCTCACACCTCCCTTTAAATGAGCTCTGCAGCATGACTGCCTACCTGATAGATTTTCGAAATATGTAGTGTATTTTTGAGCCAGATTTCGTAAACTTTGGTTCTGGTGGTTTCAAAGAAAAGCTTCAATCGGCGGACGGACTTTTTTTTTAAATTGATTTTTGAAATCTACGTACCTATTTTGAAACATATCCCAACCATTTTTGAGGATTAAACGTGTTTTTTCATGGTCGTTTATGAAGGTTCATTATTGAAAATAAAAATCCCTCCTCCTCCCTCCCAAATCCCCTAATGGAGTTACATAGAAAACCACGTCTTGGAACTGCTAACCCTGAGCATAAATCTGATGCTTCCTTGTTTAAGGGCTTAAACTACGGGTGTTGCAGGCGTATCGCCCCAGCCTGTGGAAGGGGCAACTAGTCCATTCCATCAACTTCCAATTATAGCCAAGTGCTATTGAATCAAAGAGATACTTCCAATTGCCACTAGAGCCTGTGCTTCTTAGTAACTTCTAATCATAATTCTGCTGAAGATTCTGTGTGAACTATCACAGGTCATAAACCTTTTCGAGGGGTTAAATTTGGTTGATTAACGGATCATTAAAAGAGAACTCGTTAATGAAAGATTATATTTACAATAAGAAGTATAACATATTCAATTTTTCTAGGAATATCTCATTCCATAATCCTTCTTTTTTTCTTGCCTTTTCACGGAAAAAATATTTAATTCGTATTTTCCAACCCATTTGAACCAGCCGGTCATTAAATTATGAAATGCCCTGTTGATTATAATCGTATTACATTTCTCGTTGATTTTTAATTGGAAGTTTATTGATTTTTCTTTGTCTGTTGCAGGACCCCAGTTTAGGGGTGGTCCCTGGCGCTGGAGAGATGTCTTCAGATCCTTACCGCAGCAGATACGGTCAGTTGAATTCATGTAGGTTGACAGAGCATTTTGCACCAACTAAGATCAGGTATAAGTAGATGTAGGAGTGCATGAGGTGCAATGCATAGGGACAATTGAGGCGTTTAGAATTGAAACCGGATTTGATCGGTTTTGGTTTATTACTCAATAATAAACCATTGTAATCGCTCTTGAAAAAAAATTTCTAACCCCTCCTGAAAATTTCATGGTTTACGTTTCGAAGGGTGTAGAATCCGAATCTGCAATACAAATTTTTCCGTCCGTCCGCCGTACGCACGATTTCTCCCAAACGGCTGGAGCAAAAGATCTGAAATTTTCACGAAAAATCCATTTTGGTCCGACGACGCCCCAATTCTTGAGCCTGCTCTCTCACTCAGTTTAAAGTGCCCTTTAAGGGCTGTTAAAGTTTTGTGAAATCCCTAAAAACCTCAAAACAAGTCGAAGCGGCCTAAATATGACATATTTACATTGTACTGTTTTTAAAGAGCATACCATGAGGAATCGAATGAGACCCTCCCCACGTCCGTAGGTCAAACCATTCCCGATGTATGGCCCGATTTATGGCGCCAACATTTGCGTTTTTTGGTTTATTATTGTTTGTTTGTAACCTAGTGATGCCGTCGATAGCGTCGAGTTGTAGTGAATGTGAATACTGGAGTGATAGCTGATGTGGATACTTGTAGTTAATAGCCGATACACGGGTTGAAGCATTCTGATATGCATGAGACGCTGATACTATATAGGTAAATATTATTCAATATTATTACTGGGGTTTATTATTCAATATTATTACTGGGAGAAATAAGTATTCTTTCACTGGTTTTTATTATTCAATTGGCTTGCGTTCATGATTTGAATCTTACTAAGCTTCGGAGTGTGCGTGCTTCACAGGTGATAGAGCGATTATTGAATTTCAGGAGATATGCATAGAGCACGTAAATCTGTTCTCAACCAAAATGCCTATTTGGATTGATCAGTTGATCATATCTGTGTTCCTCCTAAAATTCAATAATCGCTCTATCACCTGTGAAACACGCACACTCCAAAGCTTAGTAGAAATTCAAATCATGAACGCTAGCCAATTGAATAATAAACCCCAGTGAAAGAATTTGCAGCGTTTTTTCAAATCGGAGAAAAAATAATAAATTGATTTTTTTTTTGAATATATAAATAACTTTATTACATTTTATTCTAAAAGAGTATTACAGTTGAGCCAACGAGGTAACGGAGTATAGTAAAACATAGTCTTAATTAACAGGGGCATGAGACTAGGTAAAATCCAATGACTGTTCTAACAACAAGAACGTAGATAGTAGACTTCCTTTTGATTTACTGAAGAAGCAAATCCTGTGGGCGTTTCTTCCTAAGACGTCGATATGGCGGTAGTTCTGTGATCAGGCGGATTTTGTTGCTAGGATGGTTGACCATGGATGAGTGGAGGCGTTGATAGGTTTCTTTGATTACATCAGCTACTTCTGAGATTAGTCAGCATGCAGTACAGTATTTCGGACGAACCGAGTGGCATCAGTCACTAGTCGTAATTCTCTATTTTGTAAAGTCTGTACTTTTTTAACGTGGGTCCTAGCAGATGAGCCCCAGAGGATAATGCCAAATGGGTCGGATCAGTATTAAGTATAGTAGTCGTTTATGGTGAAGAGGCAGTGTTGATCGACTGTGGATTAGGAACTTCAGTTGTCGTACAATGTTACGGGATCTACAGACTCGGTCCTGAACGTGATCAGCCAATGTCATTTTCGAGTCTAGGATCAGGCCTAGATATCGAACATGATCGCTGTTGGGGATAACTGAATTATTAAGAATAGTGGTTGGGGTGGGGACATTCCTTCGATACGTGAACGTCACACTGGCAGCGCATCAATTGCCTGACGAACTTGTCAATTATTGATGTCAAAATCCCACCGTAAAATTTGGTCTCTCTCAAATAATTTGCGTAGGTGGATCTGTGTGGTTTTGATTCTAAACGATTGAATTTTCGAACGTGGACTATAAAGAAGGTGCATAGTATTGCCCAAAGGCTTATTACTTATTATTATCTGTTATTATTTATGGATAGTCGCTGGTACATGGATTGTTATTAGGGGTTGATTAGGGATTTGAAAAATCCTAGTTAAGAACAGAAAACGTGCAATATAAGCGAGTCAGGAAGGTAAAACGTGGAATATAAAGGCTAATGGGCCATATAGGTGATATAAAAACGGAAAACTTATACTTAACGGATATACTTATATAAAACCGAGTTAGGGAGAGGAAACGTTCAATTTAAAGGCTAATGGGAAATAAAAGCTAGCTAGAAAGTGAACTCGTGCAATATAAAGGCAATGGGCCAATATAAAGGAGTCAAGAAGAGGAAACGTGTAATATAAAGGCAGATGGTGAATTATATCATGCAAAGGATTATTATCCCTGCGACTACCTTATTTATTTATTTAATACAATACGGGCAAAAACCCAATGCAGAAAATTTACAGGACAGAATAATAGAAAAAAGAAGTGTTACCCAAATAACATTAAGTCAGACAAAATAAATGAATCAAAAGTCAGAAACAGACATTGTTATTTTGGATTTGACATTGATTTGAAGTTAGGAAGAGAAAACGTGTAAAATAAACGAGTCAGGAAAGTAAAACGCGGAATATGAAGGCTAATTGGCAATATAAGCGATATAAAAACGGAAAACTTGCAATATCAGGGAGTTAGGAAGAGGAAACGTGCAAAATGAAGGCGAACGGTGATCATTATTACAAACAATTTTATTATTCCTGCTACTGCTTAAGTCGCTGATACATAAAGTATACATAAGTAGCTGATACATTTCAAAAACGTATCTTATTAACACAAAACGTGCAATACAAGCCAGTCAGGATGGTAAAACGAGGAATGTGAGCGAATTAGATAGAGGAAACGTGCAATATGAAGACAGATGTACAATATAAGCTAGTTAGAAATAGAAAACTTGAAATATTAGCTGGGCCCTGCGACTGTCCAAGTCGCTGATACATCAATAGTTATCAGGGATTTGTCATTTCAAAAACGTATCTTATTAACACAAAACGAGTAATACAAGCTGGTCAGGATGGTAAAACGAGGAATACATTGGCAAAAGTAGAATATAAGCGAGGTAGAGAGAGGAAACGTATAACATTAGCTAGTTAGATAGTGAAAACGTGCACTATAATGGCAAATAATGGTGGTCATTATTTGGTGGTCGTGCATTATAATAACTATGGTGGTCATTATTTCGTCAACGTTTATTATTCCTGAGACTACCTATGTCGCTGATACAAAACAGTTGTTTGGGATTTTAAATTTCAAAAACGAAAGTTAAAAAGAGAGAAACATTTAATAAACGTGAGTAAAACGTGGAATATGATGGCAAATTTGCGATTAAAAGCGAAGTAGAAAGAGAAAACGTACAATATTAGCTATCTAAAAATTGAAAACGTGCAATATAAGCGAGTTAGAAAGAGGAAACGTGCAGTAAAAAGGGAAATGATTCTTAAATTAAATGATACTCAAGTAAAACAGTATGTTAACATAGTTTTTTAACGTTTGTTATTTGAAAAACACGATAGCCACCGTTGTTTGTGACAATAAAAATCTGATTTCTCCATTGACTAGTAATTGAATAGTATTTTTCTATATTTTTGCGTTAAAATTGAGATGAGATGATCAAACCGTCTTTTCCCAACTGCCTTCCGAATTTGAGCCAGATAAGATGATTATAAATTGATAAAATCGCTTTTGATTGTACGTTGACGCGTGTGCAAAGTCATTGATTTGTGAAAAATGTAACTTCAGTTTCAATCGAACCGACATTTTTTTTTAATTCCCGAAAATTGTCGAGGTATGGATTACTACAAGGATTTCTCTTTCGCGTTTGAGAAGTAGCTACTAATGATACGATGCCGTTGAAATTGATATCAAAAGATCAAGCCATCGTTGTCCTCGTTCCAGTGACCGTCCTTCCCCGACTACTCTTCAAGTTTGAGCGAGATCGGGGAGATTAGAAAGCGATAAAATTATACTTGATGGATTCTACATTTGTGAAGAATCAGACTGACAAATTGATTCCTGAGCAGCGAAACTCGTATTCTCTAAAAGCTGTATCAACATCGGATGAAAACTGTCGAAATGAGTTCTGTATCAAGGATTTGCGGACTGGCATACACAGAGATATCACAAGAAAAGATAATCAAATCCGAAAGAATTAGAAGTCATTGGAGGAGACCCCAACTATGTTTGAAAGCCTTTTCAAAAATCGTATTCAATTTAAGCGAACCTGGTAACATAAAAATCCTTTTCTTATTCGACTTGGCGCGAAAAGTCAAATTTTAACCCCTAGGAGGGGGTGATTAAGGGAAGAAGAGGTGTCCGACGGCTCTTGGAAGTTCAAATTCGATCTCAGGAACCCCAAAAACATAGAAATACATACCTCACTCGACTTGGCGAGAGAACTCAAATTGCAACCCCTAGGATTGGGAGGGGGTGATTGAGGGGTTAAGGGTGCCTACAGGCTCTTGGAAGTTCAAATTCGATCTCAGGGATCCCAAAAACGTAGAAATACATACCTCACTCGACTTGGCGAGAGATCTCAAATTGCAACCCCTAGGAGGGTGTGATTGAGGGGTTAAGGGGTGCCTACAGTCTCTTGGAAGTTTAAATTCGATCTTAGGGATCCCAAAGACGTAGAAATACATACCTCACTCGACTTGGCGAGAGAACTCAAATTGCAACCCCTAGGAGGGGGTGATTGAGGGGTTAAGGGGTGCCTACAGGCTCTTGGAAGTTCAAATTCGATCTCAGGGACCCCAAAAACATAGAAATCCATACCCCACTCGACTTGGCGTGAGAACTCAAATTTCAACCCCTAGGAGGGGGTGGCGGGGGGGTGATTGAGGGGGAGGTAGTTTCACCAAGTACTCTCCTTGTCTGAAGTTGAAAAAAAAAAAAAATGTAGAAATTCACTTAAAAAGATGTTGTAGTTCATCCCAATCTCATGACTCAAAAAGAAAGTTGCTGACACCAATTTAAGGGTAGTTTTTTTGGCCATAGCTCAAAATTTTGGGGGTCAGGGGATTTTTTGGACCCTGGTTTCGAATTCAGCATCGAAAAATACATTGTGATACCCTTCTACTTTACGGATCTTGACACTCTGTTTTTGTGGGATCGATGGGCTAGTGAAGGGAAAGTAGATATTTTCGAATGGTAGATATAACAGTTATTTGTAGATCTAAATTATATAATCGGAAAGCCCTTTTCTGCTGACCACAGCAGGCGAGGGTATAAAAGTCGCGGAGCCCCCTCGTTCTTGCTGTGTGTCTGGCCTAAGATCCGCTATTGTTTGTCGCGGTGTGTCCTTGTGAAAATTGTCAAATAAAACCTGTATCTTTTTAAAAACTGTTTTTGATTACTAGAAACCAAAACTTCTATGTATAGATTTTGTGTTATATAACTGGGTCATTCTAAAATTATGGGTGATTTTGAGGACAAACAAAATCCCAAAACTAAACTTCGATTTTCCCAATATTTTTGATCCATTCCGATCCTTGAACGTGACCTTAGACACAACCTAGAGTGGGTGCACACTTTACTGTACTATTTTGAAGATACAGAATTTTGGAAATTTGGGGGGATATCTCTTTTTGTAGGGCGTGACAACAGCCGTAGGTTGTGAGAAAAACTAGTTGTAGGGCATGTCTTCATATTAAGGATGGCCATCGATAGTATCGAAATATCGACATTTTCCTCCGATATATCGATATTTTTATATCGATGATGCAAGGGCCAATAGTATCATATATCAATAGTTAGTGACCAATATTTTTCCCGATATTTCAGTCGAAATTTTTTTAACCGATATATCGGCTTCATCTGATAATATCGCATATTATGTTGACTCATAAAATAATATCGATCGTAAGTTCCATTTTTTCCACATCACACGAGTTTGAAAAATATTATGCCTGCAAAAATGAGTTCGTCTGACTGGAATATCGATATCTATCCATGGATAATATTCATATGATATCAAGTAGCGGTTTTGGCTGCGGGCAAGAGTTCTGGACCAAGACGATAAAAGTAGAAGAAGAAGAGTAGTGGTTTGGAGGTTCCTTAGGAAAATTGGAAGGTTGTTGAGGTTTTTCAGCGAGTGTTGTGTTGTTATTATTAAGATTTTATCTTGTTCACGGTTGATTCTCTTTTGTTTTTTCTCAGTTGTTTGAACCATAGGTTCGAAACATAGGTATTTACGTTCATTTAAGGAATATGCTATATGATTATTATGATTCGTAGAAGTGAGGTAGGTAGGTACCTATATGATTATAGCTGAAATTTGGCTATATGATTATTATGATTTGGCTGGTGGCCTCCTTAGGACGTGAACAATAAGGTGCAGAGGGTTTTGATCAACTGAGTGGCTCCTGAAGCTACCTTCTTTCCTATCAACCTCTAAGAAATTTAGCTGGTAGCCTCCTTAGGACATGAACAATAAGGTGTACATCGTCTTGATCAGCAAAGTGGCTACTGAAGCTAAAAATATGAGTTTAATTTTTGATTTCTTTATATTGGAAAAAATGTAATTCACAGAGGAAGACAAGATTGCTAGAAGATGGAAGGGAAGAAGGAGGGAGGGGAAAGACATGAAATGTCCTAATGCGTTGCAGACTTGTATGCAAGAATTTTTCTCAGTTGTTTGAACCATAGGTTCGAAACATAGGTATTTACATTCATTTAAGGAAGGACATAAATGCTTCAACCCCTCTAAGAGAACTTGGGTAGCTTATCAAACAATATAATTCGTTACTGAACTATTGGGGAAAACAAAAGTAAAAATAATAATACATCAAACTGAACATAGCTTCAATTTAAACATCTTGTAACGCCGGAAGGCCTATACAATTAAATAATTTCATTTCATTCATTCATTTCATTTCAACATATTTCATCTTAAATCAGAAAAGGCGTAAATTTCTAATTTATTGATTAGTATCAATTAACTTTCTTTTTAAATCAAATTTGAACTTCTGCAAACTCAATTGTGGCATCTGGTCTACTAAGTGCATTAAATACATGAATTTTATTCAACTTTTTAACCAATATTTTTCTAAAACTATCGATATCTTAACGCCGATACTATCAAACATCGATATTCGATATTTTATGTTTCGATGCCCATCCGTACTTCATATAGGGTATTTTAACTGCCCATAATTGTCTCGTGACAATCGTGTCTCGTTGCTTGACTGCCTCGTCCAAAAATCAATTTCTGCCGAATTTCCCACTTTTTTCCCGTTTCAGCACCTAAGCCACCAGTTTTCTCACAGAATATTGGTCGCCTCCACTTTTTCTAGACAGTCGTCCAGATTGTCCAAATCTTTGCCGCAATTTCGCGTTTTCCCTCATTAGTTAATCGTTCTTTTCAACCTCTTTCATATAGAGACGGATCTCGTTTCGACCTTCCTTTCCTCTTTTTCTTACATCCGGAATTGACACGACCAACAACAACTTCTGGCACAGTAATTTCGTGTGGAAAAACAGCCAATCAATGAATTATTCAATAATTTATTAACTATACCTCAGTCCGTATTCGGTGGGTATCCCCCACCACATTAATTCGTGCAGTCATCATTAAAAATTTTAATTAAAAATGCCAAGTATTGGAGCAACACCTTGTGACAGTTGTAGGCTGTAAGAAATTTGGTAGTTAATTAAATATAATTAAATACCTAATTAGCTATTTAACTCAAAATCCGTGGATTCATTTAGGGGGCCAATGTGTTCTACACACTCGAAAAAATCCCGAATTTATAGCACAAATAGTCTGGCAGGCAAGGGCTTGTGTCATAAAATCACTCATAATTTCAGAATGACCCAAGTACAGTAGTTGTTTTTGTTGAATTACCTACCCTAATTTTCAATTCGATCATACCTACTATGTAGTTTTGTTTAGAAATGGTGCTGTAGGTATCATTCATCAGTTATTTATAGATCTGTAACACTGCGTAGAAGGGCTTATGTATGCAGAAATAGTAAACCATTGTGTGATTCTTTTCGTATTGAGTTGCGCGTTATTGTGTTGCCCGATTATTTAGTAAAGTTAAATGATAGTGCACCACATGTGTTTTATGTCAGTTTAGATGTGAAACATCTTCAAATGATGGAAGAATGACGGTTGACAAGACAAATATTTACTTGTTACGAGATTGTGGCTGGCGGAAGAGTTCTGTAAATGGGGTCCTCGCTAACGCTACCTCGTGAGCTCCTTGGAAACTAACCGCCACTTCGCTTTATCGACTTCTACCAACCTTTTTGCGTATTTCGTGCAAATTTATCAGCTATTACAACCCGTTTTTGGTGAAAACTATCTTTATAGGATCTTCCTCCCTTGTTGTTTCATATTAATCCAACTTCCAAAATGTCTCGAACGTGGACAAGTTATTTCTTACTAGATTTAGTAAGCTCCGCCTCTTGGATAGTCTTCGTTCCCGACTACACCATCGTACGTTGAAAACCACGGTCGGGCTCATTTCTTCTAAGAATTTTATCTTTGCGCAGAGGCAATATCGTAACCAATGAAGTTCTACTGAGGTGCGATTATTGCTAGTTGAAAACTATAACCAATACCCCGACGTGGGCTTGTGAAATACCAAGCCCATTGTCAATTTTTGACAACCTCTACGGAGGTTAATAATCTTTCAAACATTCCGGTATTACGATTCTTAAAGAATCATTCTTACAGGATCGATTAATTGATCATCGGTCTCTGAACGTCGATGTTTTTGGGATAACTCATTGTAAATGGTTAGTAGGAAAATACGTGATATAAACAATTTATATCTTTCCCGGAGATGCAATTATTGTATCTACAATGAAACACCCAACTAATTTCATATTTTGAAAAAATACAATGCAACACGAATTATAATAAGCTCGTTGTTGTCAATCATCATGACTCCAATAGGTCTCGTTGCAACTGGACATAGGATATGGACCTTCTAGAAATTTGGTCCAGGTTTTAAACTAACCAGCCTTACCACAGTCAATTACCAGTTTTCCCAGTCACCGCGCGGACCTCGATCGCTCTTTCCCGGCACAGGGTTTTTCCTTCTTTCGTTTCCTCGATGATCATTTTTCCGGTTTCGATTCACGTTGCGATTGTTACTAGAGCAAGCTACTAGACGGCATGACAATCTCAATTTTTTTAAATATTGACATTTATCGTTCTTCCCCGCTACCCTTCAAATGATGATTCTTATATGGCTCCAAAGTTTGATGTAAGAACAAACTATAGTTGTTGTTTAGAAAATGAAATGCTCTTCAACTTCAGCTGTTACAACTTCAAAAACGTCTGCCAAGTGGGTGTGGCACATAGCTTCCTCGTATCCATAATATGACTCTACAGATCATTGAAAATTATTATTGACTAAAGAACTTCGTTCAATTAGGCGAAGTAAATATTGAATTAGGGTAAATTTATTGTTATGCAGGAGCATAACTTGAGAAAATAAAGGTAGGCATGTTCAACTATTGAACGAACTATAAAATATACCTAATAAGTCCGAACAATCCCTGAAAATTTCATCGAAATTGATCAAGAACTCCCGGAGTTATGCGGGTAACAAGGATTTCACGTTTGCGCATGCGCAGAGGCTACTATTGATCCGAGGGTCATGAAACTCATAGGGGACCATCTACACATCAAACCGAACAATCCCTGAAAATGTCATCGAAATTGGTCTAGAACTCCAGGAGTTATGCGTGTAAGGATTTCACGTTTGCGCATGCGCAGAGGCTACTATTGATCCGGGGGTCATGAAACCTATAGGGGACCATCTACACCCCAACCCGCACAATCCCTGAAAATTTCATCAAAATCGGACTATAACTTCGTGTAGTTTTGCCCGTAACAAGGATTTGCTGACAGACACACAGACAGACACGGAACCAAAATTGCTCAGAAAGGTCTAAAACGCAAAATGCGAGTGGAATTTTTGATTTTTGAGACAAAAAAATGTTCACATTCCGAAAGTGAAAACAATGCTTCCGCTACCTTAGTAGACTCGGAAGCAAAAATGGACGAGCTGACACGGTTTCAGGATTCAAGGGATGAAGGGTGTCGTTGAAACGGTGCCTTAGCGCTTCTCTCATTGAGGTCAGGGCCTTTCATGAATTCTTCAAAACTTCCCCCCGCCCCGGGGGAAAAGATTCTTAAGGCGGTATGAAAGGGGAGGATCAATTTATTATTCCTCCCGAGATCTCATTCTTAGAGGCTTCCAAGTTATGACGTTCATCATTTCTCAAACCCTTTCACGCTTTAGCCTTTTTTTGCAGGAAGTCATTCTTTGGTTCCCAGTCAGTAAGAAACTTGAGTGTTCGTCGTACAAGTTCAAAAAATTGTTGTCTAATGAAATCAAAATGTTTTCTTGCTGTTGAGCGTTTCAGAGCTGCTCAACTTATTTTAGCAACTTTTCCTTGAACGTTAAGCTGTTGTAATTTATCTAAAAGTAATCCATACGGAAATTCATTTTAAGACATTTTGATTCGATATCAATGTAAATACATTTTTTAAACAAACTTCTCTCAAAAGCAGAAGGGAGCGCAACATTATGTAAAAACTGAATTAATTAAATAAAACTGAGAAGGACTCCCAGATTTACCAGCCCTAGGGATTTGCGAAGTTGAGGAAGACAGAGGAGTGACGAAAGGAATTGTCCCTAAAAAATAACCACCAGTTGAGATGAGAGCCCCGAAGGTCGCGAGTGGTGATACCACGACGCACTCTTGCTGAGATACCCACCGAGGGGCTCCGTGGCACTTTTCCCGCACCACTCTCCGTGCCATGAGACTGTCGTTTCCATGACCTTGATGTTATTTGTCCTTTTAGCTCAGATATTGCTTGCCGCAAGCCATTCCAATTATGCTTATTTATTTTAGTCCTCCAGTTCTGCATGTCTACGCTGTCGCTGACCTTGACCATCCAGGATTATGGCGGATTAACACTTAAAAAAAAAAAAAAAAATTAAATGAATGTGCTCCCCACGCCCTAGTTTACGCTCCAGGGGTTTGGAAAGTTGAAGAAGATGGAGGAGGGAGTAAGGGATGAACAGGGTAGAGCGGGAATGAAGGGAGGGGATGGTGATACCACAAAGCACTCCTGCTGAGATACCCAACGAGAAGCTCCTTAGCAATTTTCCCGCACCACTCTCCGCGCCATGTCCTTGATGTTATTAGGCGGCGCTCTTTTTAGCTTAGATACTTGCCGCAGGTCAAGCACACACATAACATAACGCAACATATTCCCAAATAGATAACGAGTTCATTGGGCATCACTTTTTTAGCACAGTGAATCGGTCAATTTTCGATAGTTAAGCTTTGCAAATCAACCAGAAATGGCATAAAAACGGTTAAAAGTCGTTAGAATTACAATTTTTGAAGGACATTATCAAGAAAAGTTAATCAGGTTCTAACTTTCACAAAAAAATGTTTTGAAATTCAATTAAAATTTGAAAAACTTGTCCAGGTCTGTCCTTGAATTGATAGAATTGAAAGCCTCTCCACAATTTATAGCACTTAGAAAATGTTTTATTTTTCAATATAAAGGTTCGTGTGAAAAATTATAGAACTCTTCATCATATCAACTTTATTATATTAAATCATGAACTTCATCATATTAAATGTTTATTATCGAATTGCATTTTTATTAATTTAGTGTTCGTTTGTTTTTGGACTTGCAGACACGTGGGGGAGTCACACGGCAGCCCTGCGGGAGCACGAGCGTCGACAGAAGACGGTGCGAGGCGACGTTGTTTACCACACTGTTACCGGCGCCGTCTCACAGGGGTCTCAGAGGCAGCATCAGGTAAATATATATACTTTTTCATATACATATAACATGGAACATGCTCTAGTCTCAAGTCTAACGTAAGATACAACCCCCGACATGTGATGATCTGTAAAGTCGAGTTTTAAACAACTGGGAGCTAATGAAAACTGTCTTAAGTTTTTGGGATTTCCAAAACTTGCTCAAACTACCTCATCGAATCATGGTTTTAAGCCAAAAATGAAATACTTAAAGAACTAGACCAGTAAGGTATTACGAGTACACCCAACAGTGATTTCGCAAAATACACTGAAATAAGAAAGGATAGTCACTAAAAGTAGCTGTCAGCTTTTTCAGTCTTGTTTCATCGGCGTACCTGTGGTAAACACACCCTACAACAAAACAAACAAAAAGAACTATAAAGTAGGAAGGTATTTTGCTTAAGCTAGCTGTTAACTTTCTGGTTCTAGTCTCTTCAGGATAAGTAGGAGCTTCATTTCCTCCAGAGATATTGGAAGTTTACATCTAAATAAGAGCTAGTTGTTCCTTTATTCCACGACGGATGCGATATGTCTTGCAACCTTATTCAGCGATGAATTGAATCAGTAACCATTTTCGTTCTTTTCAACCAAAGATGCTAAACTTATAAATTCAGCTCTGTTGGGATTGCAGGCTAACGATACCTTCGAGTGTGTTTGTTCAACTGAGGTATCTCCCCATTCGGTAGGCTTAAAGCATGTTTCATTGATTTTAAATAGAGAGAGTTAATTACAATCAATCTTATCCATCTTAACTGTAGATTTAATTGAATATTGCAACATTGTAGTGCTTGAATTGCATGGAAAACAGGTCTGCAAACTACTGGGAATGGATTCTTGGGCTTTTCCCTAATTGGGCTCATGGGTTTTTTCCCGTTCATCTCTCAGTGGAATAAATCTTTGAAAATAGCGGGGAGAGCTAAAAGGGTTAAAATGACATATCCGTTGATCTACGGCTGGACATCGGACACTAACGATCTTAGGAGGGCTTTGAACGGATTATTTGGCCTGAGGGCCAATTTAACCTTCGAAAAAACCCCATCCAAAATATTACATGAAGGTTCAATTCTTCTTGGTTGACACATCGCAGATAAACCGATCAAACTTGAAGAAAACACATTATTAGTATTCATTGTTCTCGAAATTCATCTTATTATTCATTAATTACTTATTGAGGGAAAAGTAATGTGGCAAGATGGAAATCCCTCTTTAAACAAAAAAAGAAGAGATCGACGATACTTCGATCGAGACTTGAAAAAAATCGATAAATTGATTGATCGACTGAGGGATTCAATACGCTGGGCAGAAATTCAATTAAGATTGGGGGAAAATAGGGAAGATCCTAGTTGGGAAAGGGTGGGGAAGCATTTGAAAGTCGTAGGCCAGAGGAAAATCTTGTAATTAGTTGTGTGATAAGTAGGAACAATGCAGCAGTGCAGACAGCTCATTCTGTCATATCGTCAAGCAGGTTCCAAGGCCTTGCAATCTCTGGAAATCCAAAAAAATGGGTTTCTTGAATGTACCAGTTGATGATGTTGGGGTAATTAGGGGTTCTCCATTAATACAAATGTTGCTTTGAATTCCTTCAATCTTTCTACTGCCTTCTGATGTTTTGCAAAATGTGATGGCACCACTTACTTTATCTTTCGATTTTGTACTAATTATTGTCCTTGACTCTGTGGAAAGCCAAAAAATTTGTATCTTGAATGTACCATTTAATGATTTTGGGGTAATTAGGGGTTCTCCATTAAGAAAAATGTTCCTTTGAATTCCTTCAATCTATCTACTCCTTTCTGTCTTTTGCAAAATCTGATGCCACCTCTTACTGTATCTTTCGCTTTCGTTCTGATGTTGTCCTTGAATGCCTTGAACCTGTGGAAATCCAAAAATTCGGTATCTTGAATGTACCAGTTGATGATGGGGTAATTTGGCAATTGGTATTCTCCATTAATTGAAAAGTTCCTCTGAATTCCTTTTATCCACCTACTCTCTTCTGATCTTCTGCAAAATCTGTTGGCACCTCTTACTTCATCTTTCGCTTTCGTTTAATGATTGTCCTTGAAAACCTTGAATCTGTGGAAATCCTAAAAATCGGTGTCTTGAATGTACCAGTTGATGATGTTGAGGTAATTAGGCGTTCTTTAATTAAAATGTTCCTTTGAACTCCTTCAATCTATCTACTCCCTTCTGATCCTTGGCAACATTTGATGTCACCTCTTACTTGATCTTTCGCTTTCTTCTAAAGCTTGACCCAATTGGCCATCTCCATTCATTACCCCTTCATTCGGTAATGTATCAAAGATGGTGTTGAAACCGAAACTGCCGGTTTCATCAACTATCCCTAACCATGGTTAATGTAGATTGTTTTACGGAACCACAGATTTGCAAAAGTAGTGCGAAGCCCCGTCCCAGTTGTTTCTAGCTGCGTCAGGCACACCTCGGTATTTTAACGCTACCGTTTCATTCGTTGACCTTGCCGACCACATCCCCTTCATCTAACTCCTTCCACCGGTACCCTCCAGTGCTCTCTGTGTTAACTGCTGGGGTAAGCAGATATAATGAAATGCCGTGAAACACAATCCGTTTGCTGAGCCTTCATTTCGAAGCTTGGGACAATACGGCGTTTGTTGTTCTCTGCTTGCAAATACCTTCTTACTCCAAGTCGGCTTACGTTGATATTTTCTCCAACTTTTGGTTCTATTCAGGCAAACCTAGTCTTTGGCAAATCGAAGATTATCAGGAAATAGAAGAAACCAACTTGTACATTTACTATTATACCTAATCCATCGAGCTGCAAACACCCATGGTTGACTCAGTTTGAATAATGTATTCCGTTACGAATTTCACCCGTTCTAGATCTAGCTTTCAACAATTTTGAATCGTACCCACAGAAAGTACTTGCTTAGTTTCTGGTTGTACCTACTATTTCATCATTTTCTCTTTCTATTGAACAGGTGTTGGGGGGTGCTTTTACATCACCGGTACACGAAACATTGACTCACCGTAATATAGCGTCAAACTTCTTCGGATGGAATTTATTTTCATTGAAACAAGAAGGAGTAAAACTAATGCGTGTGTAACACTCATTAGATTACGTTCTAGCAACAAGATAATGACCCTTCTTCGGAAAGGTGCAGGTCACCACTTTCCCTTCCGTACGGACCTGAAAAATACCTTTTGCCCCTCTAGTCTGTAATCTCACGGTTCAACCTCCACGGGAGAGTTTGATTTATAAAACTTTCTTTTGACAAATCGACCTTCTATCTCTCCGTTAAAGAAAAAAAAGACGAGTGCCATCTCAAGGTAATCGATGTCCTATATATTTTTTTTCCGGGGGATACCGTCGGCAGGTGAGCCGATTTATAGGGGTCCTCGCATTCATCACTGACGACAGCTTGAGGGCGGGTTCCACTCCACTCGATCACGACCGAGAAACAATGGAGACACAGTGGATATCAAACCCGATACCAGAAAATCCATTAGTGAATCAGACCAGGCGAATTCCATGACCTCACGGCTTTTCTTTTGATTCTGAAGGTGCCTTTATATGCAAGTTATGATGGCTATGCAAATAAGACAGATTGCTAATGCACATCTGCTTTTGATCGTTAATCACTGAAGAAAAACAGCATCCATGTTGCAGGTCGTCTCAAGTCCTCTCTTTACAGATTTTTAAATCCAATCTTGTTAGGTTCTGCTGTTTTTGACTGAGTTGATTGGTTCTGGCGCGACCTTCTAAACTAGATGTTGATGCAAGAGTAAATTCCACGGACGGGATTTCGGGCCTCATGCAAGTAAGCCTGGAGACTTGTTCAACTTTTCTGCAACTTTTACCTTCAGTTGAAGATACTCAGTAGTCTCTTTGAGGGTTGTGTAATTATTTTCTGCCCCAAACAGTTGAAGTCTACGATTGGTGAGTTCGGGACATGCAAATAATATGTGGGATGGTGTTTCGTCTTTTCATCCTACTCGTGATTAAACTGTGAGATCTGGATAAAATCTTAGGTTCATGACCTAGTGTTTTTTTGGTTGATTCTGTAGGCGTCTTCTGCTACACGCTACCAGTATACGGCAATATTTCATGCTGGTGTATTACATCTACTTTCAATCATTCATCTCTGAACTATAAGAGCATCCACGTTGCAGAGTGTTATTAGTCATCTCTACACAGTTTGCTGAATCCAGGCTTACTGGGTTCTGCTGGTTTAAAAAGCTGATTAGTGTTAGTATTTTGGCATCTCTGAATTAGATATAGATGTATGAGAAAACTCATATGGTTGGGGTTTGGGATTCCAAGGATGGTAGCCTGCTGGCTGTCTCTACTTCCCTGAGACAGTGCTGGCAGCTGCTGGTGAGGCTTGTGAAACCCTTGAGTAATTGGCTCACTTTGAATAGTCCACATTGCGGTTTGAGCTCCAAGGAGTTCAAATCTATGAAGGGTGAGTGCCGGACACGCAAATTATGTGTGGAATACCGTTCCATCTCCTCTTCCCAAAGCCAGTACGTGATAGAACTAAGATATGTTAATGAAACCTTAGGTTCAAAATCTCGTGGTTCTTTGTTTGATTCTGAAGGTGCCTTATGCTACAAGCTATGGTGGCTGTGATGACAATATTGTTGCAAGCTGGTATATTGTACATACTCTTTTAATCATACATTTCTGAACAATGTCCGCACCCATGTTGTGGGCTTCCTAGCTGGTTTTGCTTTCTTATCCTGAGACAGTGCTGACTCAGTAGCTTGGTAAGGGTTGGAAACCCTTATTTAATTATTCACTTCGAAGTGCCCCCGTTGTAGTTTGTACTTCTGGGAGCTCAAATGTGCAATAGGTGACTGCAATGCACCCTGTGTGTCTCTACGTGGTAGCATTCGCTAACTAAACGTCGTTTTGATTTTCATTTACCTTCTAGCAATCTGTCAACCAATCAAAATTAAACTCATTTCAATGATTCTTGCAAGGAAACTATTATCCTCTCCCAACGGAAGTTTTTGTGTAAAGGTCAGAATGCCAGACTAAACACCGTTGACTGGCAGCTAAGTCCATTGAAATTTACCTTTTCCCTCTAGAATTATACCGATCACCCGTCCGTCATTTACGTCAATATCATCACCCACGGCCACTTCCTTGTTTTCCCGAATCCGAATCGATGACCCAGATTATGTCTGTCGATTAGGAAGCTTTTTTTCTCAATCAAGGAAGTGTATGTTGTCTAGTCCCTAGTTCCCATTGAGCTTCGAACAGAGAACGTGAAGGATAAATCGTAAAATCCTACAAGGATGTTGCTGGATGTGTTTTGTTCTTCTCCCCTGGTGAGCCGTATTCAATGCTGAAGTTCACTAATTGTATTTTATTAGTATTAAAAATACAAATTTTGAAAATGCACTTTGGTTTTCGAAATGACAGCTGTGCTGTCAATCGTTCTGAATTATTTTTGGTTTTGGACGAAAAATCTATTCAGATAGGTGGTTTCAGGTCCGTAGAAACTCACCAAAACCAAATGATCGCAATTTCGGGTCCTAAAAATGACCCCACAAAACTCACAATGACACGAACAAACACACATTATTCAACAAATAATAAACCTTAGTGTTGGATTTGGCAGGGTTTTTTAGAATAGCTCTGTAATTTGCTTTGACTGTCCAATAGTCTTTTACTTAACGATTCATACCCTGTTTTATTTGTGGATAAGTGAAAATTCTATCCGGCAAAGATATGAACTAAGTGATTTAACTGAGTTTTGAGTTTTCCTCGCGTTTTGTCTCGAAGTTTGACCTTGTTTAATGCAGTCATCTGTTTCTGGAGCACCCCGTAAATCACCATAACAGATGGACTCCCTGGCGATGCCCGAGCTGGAAGGAGGGTTGGAAGATTGAATAGGATGCCCCTTTTTTTGGGTCAAGGGCGGTGAGTCTGATTACCAATGCAAAACAGTGGTAGGTCCTCGTGCGAGAGGGAAATTCACAAGTTTCGAGGGAAACCAATATATATCGGCGAGTGTTTCATTCGCTTTTCCCGCTGATAGCGGTGGCTTCCAACAAATGCAATACATTGAATTGATAGTACATCGAATCCATCAAATAAGCTACCCATCTTCGGCTAGATTGGATAAATTCGTTGAGCAATACTGAATAACATGGTTGGACTGAAATGAGACGTTTGGTGGTATTGGATTGGTTGTGCAGGCAGCTGACAGATTCTATGTTATAAAGGTGTTCGATCTGGAACAGGACCTTGTCTTAGGGGCTGGATACCGTGGAATTACTCGAGTTGGGCATCACGACAGGAATGATCCGTGGTATCACCATCCTTATAGGAGTTTTTACCTCAAAAGATAGTGATTTTTTGGGAGCACTCCCTTTTATCCTCCTTCTTCAATCTCGTGGACCCCTAGGTCCGAGATTTAGTTATTTTTAGTATCTTCTTTAGGTCTGCACCGTCTTTGTGGGGAGTTCTATTTTTTAAATTGTTTCGCTAGGTTTAAATCTCTGAATTTGACTTTACTTTTACTTTTGAAGGCGTGTCTCCTTGTCAGGGGTTGCCTCTAACAGCCTGACGCCAGGATTTGCGGTCTTGGCACTGCTCATCTTCTAGGTTACGTCTTTGCATAGCGCTGACGATCCCTCCTCTCCATGTCAAGCGTGGGCGACCTCTTCTCCTACGACCCTCAGGCGACCAGTTCAAAACCTTTTTCGGCCAACGGGTATCAGGCATTCGCCTGAGATGGGCGTACCATTCGAGAGCTCTTCTATCCACCCGATCAACAACAGGTTCTGGTTGAGAAATTATCTCTCGAATGGTTCCATTTCGGACTCTGTCCAACCTGGAAATTCTGCAGCTGCGCCTGAGGCCATCCATTTCAACAGCACAAAGTCTCTGCCCATTCCGCTGGGTCAACGACCAACCCTCTGACCCGTACAACTGTATGCTTTCCACGACGGCGTTCAGAATGAACCTCTTGGACCTCCCTGCTCCACAAAACACCATTGAGGGATCGCACTGCAACTCTAGCAAGCTGGATACGTCCCTCTACGTCCGCCTCGCAAGAGCCCGAAGCGTCCATCACGGAGCCCAAGTACCTGAAATGGTCCACGGCCTTAACAGTTCCCAATCCAGGGATTAACATATGCTTTCCGTTCCCACCAACAACCATGTACTCTGACTCTGAATTTGAAAGGTTATTAATCTGAACGTCCTTTTAAAAAGACCCTGCGAACTATCTACAAAGTTCGGTTCATTTTTGTATTAGATAACTGTTATACGGGGATCACTGGACCAGAACACCTAACGATAGTCTAAGTATATTTATCAGACGTAGGGAACTTCTAACAGCAGAAAATTGAATAAAATACCTCCGCATTACTGGAACTTGGTAATTCGATCCATAACAAGAGATGATATCCAAGTAAGATTTTTACATCAGAATCCAAGCATAGACGTGTTCATCATCAGATACCAAGACTTCCCAGAAGATAAAATTCTTATTTTCATTGATCATCTTAACTAGTTGAAGACCGACATGGAAATGAGGCTTACCGATTTGAGTTAGCTATCCATTCCTGGTGGGATTTTGGTTCCATTTTCATTTGAAGGTGTTGGTACGCTTGAAAAGTACTTGCAGACCGAGTTTTTAGATCTGAAATACGACTGTGGAGCGAAGCTTAATTTCAAGCTGAACGATTTAGCTTAGTTGAAGCTACGGGGCGTTTTCCACCAATATTCTTTTCACATTATAGAAATGATAAGGTGCGATAAGTATTACTCCAACTCCAGAAAGGGGCGATAGTTCAAAAAAGGTTGGGAATCACTGTTTTATACCATTCTGAACAACTTTCGTTCCGTTTCTGCCTGTCTGCATGTTGTACATCTCTGTCACACGCTGGATTTCCATAATTTTTTTTCCAATTTTGACTAGTAAGGCTACAGATGGTTTCCCGAAAAAAATCGATGCTTTACTCTGCTTATAGGCAACGAAAAATCCAACAAGCTTATATTTATCAAATTCCAGTAATCATATCTCGATCAAATTCAGAAAATAGTCGGTATAAATCAGTCTAATAATCTCATATAAATTTCAACTCGGTTTCATTAGTAGCTGCTGCGCATGCGCAAACGTCAAATTCACCTCTCATCATTTTTTCAATTTCTATTGCTCTAATTATAAATTTTTAGATTAATCGAGGAAGGTTGGTCTCATATTAATTCAAACACGGTAGTATCATTATGGTGTCCGTCATAGAATCAACGTGGCAGACTCACAATGCATGTTAACTCTCCCATTTGACGGCGTTAGTGTCTGTGGGAACCTGTCCCCTGGCATTTTGAATCGTTGCTACACGCTTATATTCTACATCATAAAAGATTCAGGATCTTTCAATTATTTACAACGTTGAAACAAAGATCTATACATTCATGTTACCGTTACGAGAAAGCTCCCATGTGGTTGATTGAAGTGTGTTTATTCAATCATCAGGGAGAGAGATGTTAACGGCCAGGTGGCCCTCTCTTCCACCATCCCTGGAGCTCTATGTACGAATGATATTCTTACAATCGTGATCATTACTTGAAAACGTGACACACCCAACTTGGCAAACTTTTTTGTTGGTGAAATTATTATAGTTCCGTTACGTCAAGTAGCTCGATTTTTCAGCTTTCCTAATAAATAAAATTCTTATTTAATTCTACTTTCACTGATGTTATTAGCGCTGTAAATCCTTTCAAACGTTGACAACTTCTATTCCGTTACGTTAAATAGTCATTAATTCAACTTGTTCGTTCCACGTTTCCACTCGGCAATAGCCTTTTTGCGGTTTCCTCCTTACAAGCGTACGCCGAACAACTCGCCTCAAAAATTAATGATTCCACCGAATCGGAGCGGCGATCGATATCTTGTTATCGAGGTGATTCCTTTGTGCTTCAGCGTCACATCAGGGTCACTAACCTATGACGAGGGGGGGAAATACGATCAAACCCTTCGCTATCGGTACGTGAACTTAGATTGCGATAACAAATTGATTTTATATTACAATTAACCCGCCGTTGCCCGGGTTGGAGTAATAAAATAGATGATTATCGTATCCGTCATAGAATTATCGTGGCAGATACAAATGCATGTCAACTCACCCATTAGAAGGCGCTAATGTCTGTGACAGAGTTGGAAGGTAATAATTACTTTTTAGATTACTTAGCTGTTTTGATGGAAATTCACCTTGGCTGACACCATGCATAGTCAAAACTCTGAATTCAGGCCTTTGACAAGAAAACTTCATTGAGAGTAATTGCAGTTCCCATTCCAATTCTTGTAATGGTAATTGAAAATGCAATTTCGATTCCATTACAGGAATTGGAATGGATTAATCCCATTATACGACTGTAATTGGATTACAAGCAAATGGGAGATTTTGTGCAGTTTTGGGCAAAATCAGAGTCGTTCGTTTTTATTGACCGATGTCATTATCTTAAAGTGCATCATGAAGAGTCCAATGTTTCATTTTAATGTTCTAACACATCCCCTACAAAAACATTTTTTCTTAAATCGGGGAAGTGGGGTGTCATTAACCTAGCCTTTTTCAACGGTGAGTTGATTTAAAATGGTCCCAGACCGCCAAAATGTACAGAAGTAGGGAAACAGACTTTACATTAACAATGATCAAAATTGTCTGTACTTCTCCCGTCATAAACTTTTCTGCGGGTCCTGCTCTGTTCATTGAACTTAGGGATGAGGGTGATAGGTACCTGTGCTCAGGAGGAACGGCCAAACGTTATAGTTTTGGGTGCAAGTTTTTTTTTTCAGAAAATTTGCTCTCCCAGCTGGCTTACATGTTGCACGACTCGTGCTTTTCTGCGAAATTTCATACAAAATGTACCTATTCATTACGGTCGCTCGAAAATTTCAAGTTGCCAAGTTCTGTCCAGAAACCTCCCAGATCCCGGGTCCTGGATCACTAAGTGACGTTACAAGTTCCGCTAGTTAATCTCTATCAAGTCATCTCAGGTGTAAACCATCTCGAAACCAGCACAAAATCACTGAGAAACTGATGAAACTGTACAAACTACTCCGCAGACCCCCCCCCCCCCCCCCTTAAAATAATGACATCTGTCAATAAAAATGAAAGACTTTGATTTTGCCCTAAACTGCATAAAATCGCGTTCTTCGTGATGTCAAGTGGTTTTCGTTGGGTTATACCGAACGGATGTTTTTGTTGACGATATGAATGTAATTTGTTCAACGTTTTTGACCACTGTTATATTTCTTTTTACTTTATCTCTCTCATTCTCTTTCTGTTGATCTGTGTGGTATAGCACCCCTGTTTAATTGGGCTTATTCCCGTTACATTCTCAATATGGAACGTTATCTCAATCCGTACCTACCCCTCTCTTCCCCCATTTTCCTGCCTATTTCGTAATCTCCATTTGTTGTCTTTCTCACTCTTCTTTGATCTTTGTAATTGAGAATATATGCTTACAAACATTGACATCGAAGAGGCTCCGAGGAAAGAGGTGCTTATTGGAAGAGCACCCTAGGTTCTACCAACTTGGCCCGTATCAATTGAAAATGCGCCCCTGTCAATAATCAATCATTCATTGACGCACCTCCCGATTTTCTCCGCGGGATCTTTCTCTTCGTCTATTTACCATCGGCGACCAAAACGGAAGGTTAGATAAAAATAGAAGTCCTGCCGGACCTGGTAACCACGTAGACCTGTGGGGGCGGTTCTTTCTCGACCTCGAAGTTGAAATGCGCTTTACTCGATCTTTTAGCCGGAGAGGCCGGAAGAAATGTGGTGGGGAGTCGGACGTTAGAGATCGCCTAGCCGTGGGAAAGCAGTCGGACTCGTGCGGGTTCGGAGGGAACAGTTTTTTTTTCACTTAATCTCCTGCTGACTTCAGCAACCTCTTGAGGGCCACGGCTGATAATACACCTGAGTCAACGGCCGTGTGATTTCAGTTTCAGTCGCCTATCGACCGTCGTGAATGTCGCTCCGGGTTCCGTGAAATTTGTATATACCGAATTCGCGAATACAATTCCCTGGAGCGTGCTCACTAATTGTATTCTTCTGTATTAGCACACAGGATAACACAAGTAGGGCTCGCCATCTTAAGATGTAAGTACCATCGGTTGGGGGTGAAAGTGAACTATGCTTTTTTCGGTGTAGTCTAAAATTTCCTTCATTTAATGCAACTAGTTTGGCCTGTTTTGGGTTCTTCAGTCACTTGTACAAAATGCTACAAAGTGTTGCACAGAAGTTTCATTTCCATACTTAAATAACCCGTATACCTCAAAACATGTTCAAATAATGTCCGCTTGAACAATTTCCCATTTGAAAAATTCAAAATATTCCTTTTTTTACTGTACACAAAGGTAACATCCTAAATGCACGTTGTACGTTTGGAGAGTTCTGTTGTCACCACAGGTTGCCTGAAATTTGAACCTGCAGCTGTACGAATCTGACATGCTCTGCTTAGGAATTACTAACATGTTCTTAAAAACATGGAGAATAAACGCTGCAAATTATTACACAAAGGTGTATTATTATTTTTTTTATAATAACTCATCTATGCATGTCAGATGTACTCTGTGGTACATTATATAAATTCGCTGCCTCTCGTGTCCATTTATTGTAATTGCATTGAGGATGGCATAGGAAGATCTCTATTTATGTTGCAGCAAGATTGAAATATACGCAGATGAGTAAAATAACTAAAAAACTTGGATAAGGAAACGAATAAAATAGGTAGCCATTTACAAGACGGATTCAATGTATACTAGACTTCATTTCACGCTCGAAACAATATATATACAAATAGGTATCAGGCTTACCAACATTACAACGATTTATCAATTTGTGCTCCAAAATTTGCAACGAGAGTGCTTCAGCTGATCTCTGTGTCTCCTTACCTTGCAATTGACTTCTAGATCTCCGAATACTAGGTGAACACCGATATTCACTAGTCCCTTTGTACGAAAGAAAAGCTGATATCAAAGTACATAAAATTGTGCAATATACTCTTACTGTAATACAGTAACAGATTAGTTGACTGTAATCGATCACATGACTGTATAGATCACATGGCTGTGTTGTGATCTATTCTGTTGGGAGGGCCACAACACAGCCATGTGATCTCTATAGACGCCACATAGAAATCCAAGAAAAACAACTGAAATTCAATGGGATAAAATAAAACACCTTCCTGCCCATCATTTGTCCACAATTATTTGACATAAGTCTTGAAAAACATCAATTCAGATGAAACTCCGGCATTGTAACAATGCCAGCTTATTCGATCCTCACATGATTCCAGGTGACCATGTCCAAGCGCTTACACGTTGACATTGGTGCCCTCGTTTATTAGTTTATCGACGTTCTACCCCTTAGGGAGACTAAACGGATTTTCGTAAAGCAGTCCGTGTGGACTCATTAAATTCATTGAAGGAGCGTCCAACAATAACGAACACAAAAACAATAGTGTTCTTTCAAAAGTTTTCGATATTCAGATTTTTGACATTTCAACATTTCGAATTTTTGACACAAGTTCATTAACCTTGCTTCTGTACTGTCAAACAAAAAAAGCTCCATACGGCGGACGGACGGATTTTTTTCTTCAATTTTTGGGTTCTACACATTTTGAAACGTGAAACTTTTTGAATTATTGAAGAGCGTAGGAAGAAAAAAATTGTTTAAAATCAATTACGAAAGTTCATTAATAAAATAATAAACCAAAATAGGGAATAACAAACACAACCCACCACTTCAGGACCTGTATCAATATAGGTGGTAAATACAGTAGTGGTATAAAAGCAGATGATTAAAACATCATTTCTGAGGATTAGAAAGAGAAAGTACGTATAAAAAGATAGTCTTTATTAGTTTAAAAGGAATTAGATTAGTCCTTATTAGATTAGATTAAACCTCTAACCTATTTATTGACACAATTCTATTACGTGACGAGTTATAAGAATAGTGGTTGTAACACAATTGAAACGCCTCTTCGCCGAGCTTTTGGTTTATTTAAAATCTTCTTAAGAGCTCGAGGATGTTTTATGGTGTCAGAATACTGGAAACATTGAGGTGGAATCTTTTAGGGCCGTAACCGGGCTTTGAACTGCTTTGTCGCTAGGATGAGAACATTAAAATGAAAACATCCTGAACTAAAAAGCTAGAAAACTTACAATTACTAAGAGCAATTTTTGAAATTGATAACTTGGAATTGTAAACAGTTGATAACTCATAGACTTGTAAACATACTTTATTGACCCAGGTCCTGTTTGTGGACGTCTAGTTGTTCGTGTTTATTATTCTCCATTATATTCTAGTAACTGATGAGTCCAATTCGTGCGAAACCACTTGATTAAAATGAAGGGAATACTGGAAGAAGCCAAATTCTCTAGCACCCACAACCCATGTTACTTATATCTCATAATTACATCACAAGGTGCGTTCCACCATACTCCTACACCATATTTTCCTACTACCCACTTATTCCATTAAAAATACCACCTTTTAACGATACATGAACTCTTGCTGTCATCCTTCCTCTATTATCATTGCTCTCCTCGCCATATTTGTGTGAATCGTGGAAAAACTAAAACGTTTCGGCCACACAAAATGGCATTTTGGGCCAATTTCCTAAGATTACATTTCTCTAAAAACAATTTACAATTTATATCGATTATAAATTGATAAAATTTGAGTTCTTTTTGTGTGAAAAAACAGTTACCAATCAACTGTACTAAAACATTCACATAATACATATTTAAAATGTTAGGATTTTGAACCATTTCTGTGACTTTTAGTGATTAGTAATGGAAATTGAGTTCATTTTTGCTATCGTCTTTGCTGAGTTGTCATGTTTTGGCATAGTAATTCAAATGGCAGAACTGCTGTGAAATGTGTTTCCCATTTTTGCTATATCAGGGTGCATCTTGGAACCTGCATCGCGCCCATTCAGAAGGAACTTGCTCTTGGATGCAATCCCTTCCGCGTGTTCAGGGGAAATTTGTAGTATTGAGCTAGGGGGGCTTCCAATATCAGTAAATCTTGATATTTTCAATTCATTCCCGTGAATCTTTCAAGTTTTTGATTTCACAATGTAAAAACGGTTCTTGCTTAATGGTGGTTGTGATGGAGGGAGGTGACACATGCAGTAGTCATGATTTGTTATCATGAAAATCATTTATTCAATATACCTTGTCATGAAACTTGAGTTATAGAAGAAATAATCACTAATATCTCGTGGTTTTGTGCATTTGCTCATCCTGTGTCTATACCTACAGACTCCTTCACTATGATTTTCGAAGGGCCTGCAAAAAAACATTTCAGCCCAACCCCTTCGCGATATCGGTGTGCGACCTGATCGGAACCCACTTTGCGCTTCCTCCCCCGCGGCCCATTCAGAAGGAACCCGCCCCACAATGGAATCCCTTCCGCGTGTAAAGGGATAATTCGTAGTAACGAAGGGTGGGGAGCCCCCTCAGCCCCGCGTAGTGGACTTTGTTTTCATTCAGTCGCCGGTTGCCGCGCCTCACGTCATGGACCTGGATCACAGCCTCCCGCCCTTCACGGACGATCCCACGAGGGTGAGTGTTTACCGCCTTCTACTGCGCAGTTAACCTGTTTTTGTTGTTGTCTTCCCGCCCAATCAATCTCCACCTGCGTAAGGACGAAGGTTAGAAAAGCTCATTTCGAAAACCAAACACGCTCTAAAGATTTCGGGAATACTGAAAATATTTCTATTGATTCCCTACAAACCCTACTAACTTTTAACACATGATCAATAGAGAAGGAAATAAACACAATAAAGAACTTCAAAATACTGTGGTCAAGTTCTTGACTGCTATTATTTAATGTATCTTTTGAAAATGACGTGAAGAACTTGAAAGTCATTAATAAGTTTATGAAAAAAACAATTTCATCGTCAACGTTTCGCTCTATTTATAGAACTTCTTCAGGCCTAACCATACAGAAATAAGTTATACTTGAGAATTACAGATAGGGATGGGTTGTATATGTTTTATCTCAAGTCACACAAATGCAAACCTCTCTGTCATTCTGTCAGGATCCCTTATGTTTGTATGGTTCTTCTAGCCCTGAAGAAGTTCCATAAATAGAACGAAACGTTTGCGATGAAATTGTTATTTTTCATCAACCTTTGACAGACTCTGAAGATAACATAATTTTCAAAAAAAATTCAAAATAGCTACCTAACGAAGAAAGAACAACACTCTCAGGGCAGAATTTTTCAGAATAATATTTATCAGATGAATACAATCAACCGTCATCAAAATCATGGAACGACAGCTGAAAATTAATTTAGAGAATATCTGCCGTGACACCAATTTAAATTCGAATAATTAATAAACAAGTTCCCTGCAGACAATTTCATTTGTCTTGTACATATCGTAATCTCAAGTGGTTGAACAATGTTTACCTTCAATGGTTACGACAGTTTTCAACAAACATATTCATTCAATGTTCAAAGTATATTTTAAAAAGTTGTCTTCCTAATTCGAATCTTCAAAATGTCTTATTGATTTGCATAAGCGTCTGCGGTAACATTCCACAGATTCCTGTTCTTCTTCAGAGAACGCCTTTGCCTCGTCGTTCTGCATTAGGTCCACAATTTCTTTGTCCTTCTCTTGTAGTTTCTTCCAGTCGTATACGAGACTATTGAAATCAACTCTGGCTTCGTAAATTTTGTTAGCATCTATAGGTCTTTCAAAGTCTTGTGAAACTGAATGCCTGACGAGGAATCTTCTGCAATCTTAGCAGATTCTTGCTTTATTATCCATGTAAATTTGTACTGTGACAAAAAGTATAATCATGTGCAATGAAAAAGTATGGATACCCGCTTAGTTTATGATATTATTTTTTCGACAGACACTCCATAGCAAGGGCGTACCAAGCCTAATAAATACTCCACATTTAATTTAAAAAATATGTGGATATACGTCATAAAACGAAGAATTTAGCTTTTGACAGATACTTTCCACTACATAATAGTTGTTATGCAGTAATTTAGATATCATAGTGCTTTCAAGAAGGTAGGAGTTTAAAATGTTGGTTTATATTGGCTAACATTAGGTCTATTTTCAATGCCAAACCATTCTGCTTGGTAGATTGATAACAAAAGCAGTACATATCCAAATGAAGCGTATAATCCAAAAAACGAATTACAACCAATTAGATGCAATTGAAAGTTCCAACAATGTAGCATAGTCGTATGAGTGAATTTTCAAAAATCCCCCCCGAGCGGCTTTGGGAAGGAATCTTCTGGGAACGGAATCTCTCCCATGTGTGGAATGGAATCTCTCCCGTGTGCTCGAGTTATTACAAAATTAAAACAACAAATTTTTTATGACAAACTACGATCAAAAATTTGTATTTAACAAAACTTGTTCGAAAGCCCCCAAGGCACATTCTGAAGGACCCTCTGGAAATGGAATTCCTTCCTCGTCTACGCTAATGTTATTAGAAAATCAAAATACAACTTTTTACGCTAAAAAATGATGATACTGCTCAATGTCATCCACGTTTCATTGAAGGTAGAATTTGGACTACCTGTCACTCTCGGGACTTCCTAAAAATAATGACATTCTGAAGGGGTCTTCTGAAAATGGAATTCCTTCCGCGTGTACTCTAAATTTGTTGAAAAACCAAAGTCCATTTTCCGCAAAAAAAATGATGATATTGGTCAATGTCATTCATCTCTCATTGAGGGTAGAATTTGGACAACCTTTATATAAGTATATGGGACGTCCTAGAAATACGCCAAATGTTGTTAAAAAAATCAAAATACATTTTCCACTAAAAAATGAAGATCTTGGTCAATGTCATTCACGTTTCATTGAGGAGGTTAGAATTTGAACACCTTTCTTTCATGCGAGACGCCATAAAAATATCAGAATTAAATTCTATTTTTTCTTCAGTGAAGAGGTGGAAACCCACACTTTTTAGAAAGCCAAAAAACTAGATTCTTCCCTATCTCTTCCATGTTAAAAGTGGGACCTCTTCTCCACTTTTCGACCACTTAAAATTCTTTCCCGGACCGCTGGAGTTCTAAAATTGCTAGAAGGCAACTAGATGGGTAGACGGAAAACTCATTTTGACCATAATCGGAGATATGAGGATTCATCGCTTCATCGAGGGGTACAAATTTTGTAAACAACCTCCAATACCATCTTGTTGTCACCCATTGAGGACGGCGATTGGTTGTAGAAGTTCAAGAAACCCAATGGAATCGATAAGGTTAAAAAATGCGTCGAGTCAAACGAATCGATCAAAGGCGCGCGCGTACGACGAAGTTCCCCACGTTTCCATTCACCCTTCCGGACATTCTACGACGCGTAGTAGATTTCTACCCCTTTGTCGTCTCAGCTTTTTTCACCTTATCTCCCATACAAGGAATGTGGCCACCCTTTTTTGAATGAACTCTCGAATTAACCCTCACACTACAAGGTGAATCAGAATCCCATATACCACAAGGTGGGGTGCTCCGACACCCCAGGCATTTAACAGCAGGTTTCAATTGACTAAAGCCTGATTATCGCTTATATTATATTCTTCTTCATTGTGTGACACTCAGTCAATGCTCTACGTGGGTCATTTCAACATTTCGGTCACATTTATGTCACTGATCAGTATTGCCGTCAAATCTCAACTAAATACGGTTTTGTAAGTGTTCTAAAATTTTCTCCTACATGGCTACATGGATGTACAAGTTCCATGGAAAAGTATGTAAAAGTTGTGCCTACAGGACCCAGGAGAAAATACCAAAGTCCGTATTTCTCACTCCCTACAGCTGTCACTAACCAGAGGTATGCAACTTCCATCGTCACTGCTCATCGAAATATTTTTTGGAGCTGTTACTCTATGGAAGAACATACCATCTACAATGGATATCCGCCTCAGGAAAAACAATTGGATCAAATCAAGTAGCCTTAACAGCCCATTATTTCAGTGTCACACGGTTTTTCCTCACTCCCTCCAATGTTTTGAAAAGTAGCCCCCAACAGGCAGGAGAGGGTGCTTATGAAGTTGCTACTGTTTTGTTGACATCCCTTATTCAAGATGGTCCCAACGCTGGTGGTTGGATTTTGCCTAGACCTTCCCAGTCAGTTCTACCGGGAAAACCATCCCTGGAGGCAACAGTGTAGGTTTTCCAACTCTCACTCCCTACTCCAATAACATTCTGACTGTGGCAAGTGAAACTTGATCGCACTTGTTGACTATTAGTGTAGTTGTTGGAAGTTCGTTAACAACATTTTGGTTCAACCAGTTTCAATTGATTTGTGGCCTATAAAGGCGTTGAAAGACTACAACCTCACTCTACTCTCTCACTCCCTACAATATCCATCCAACAGCCCCTTAAATTGTAGGGAGTGAGTTCTGCTTGTAGCAAGTGAGATTTTGGCAAGGAAACCTTACTATTTACTGCAGCTAAAATTAAGCTTATTTGTGCTGTTCCACGATACCCATGGAGGTTGGGGGCTCAAGAGTACAAATAGTAGTATTTACCTCACTTCCTGCAAAAGGTTGTTTTTTTTCCAAAATGGCTAACTATCAGCTGTACTGTTCAAGTAATGTGTGCTCACTTGGGTAATATGCCGATCGAACCGCAGTGATTGATTAGCAGCAAGAAAATTGATCAAGTTTCAACTTTTATTTTTTTTAAAAGTCATGAGCCGAAATCTGCCCAAGAAACCATTTTGTCCCACGCTCCAAAATGTCCTCAAAAGCTGTTGTTTCACGTTGCAAAATGCTTGGAATCTCTAAAATTGAATTTAAAACATTCGATCCGTTCGTTCGCCGAGCGGAGCTTTTCCCCCGAAACTGTGTAACCAAATGTTATGAAAATTTGATCAAAAATCACAATTTGGATATGGTTGGGGAGGAGTTCAAGGAGTTAGGGAGAAACTCAATCCTTAAGGTTGAAATCAATGAGCTGAAATATTAAGAAATCAGAATATCGAAAACCTTCGAAATAACACTTACGTTTCAATGTTCGTTATTGACAGACATCTCTTCGAAAGACTCAAATGAACCCCCGCGGACCGGTTTGTGCTTGACGTGACATCTTGGACCTACGAAAAATGTCCTAGTGCATTGTGATACGAGGATCAGCTGAAATAACTGCAATGGAACCTTGTTTTCAATATTTCCTTTTGAAATCGAGTTTTGACGTTGTACCACAGACTGAGTCTGATAAACATAGATCAGTAAACGTAGAAGGGTTACCTGATAGAAAAAATTGCAGCATTTCTAGAAATATTCTGATATGATATTGACTTTTTTAAATTCTATTGATGGTTTTATGAATCTCAGATCTATTCGTTCGTAACCAGAAGGAAAAAATTGAATTTTCGTAAAATTTTCAGGAAAAACCTATATTTATTTTTGGGTTACGCCCAATTGCAATATTTAAGTCAGTGATATGGTATAATACAAGGAGAGGGGGAAAAACATCGCATCATCATCATCATTTGATGATACATCAACAAAAATAGATACAAATTTTTTGCCTTATTTTTATTATTATTTTATTATTTCCGACTCTAACTACAGGTTATTTGAAATCAACATATAGGTACATTATTCCAAAATCAAAATTTTTGTGCGCATTTTAAATTTTAGATCTTTTTTGAACGAGTTCGTTCTGCCTGTCGTGTGCCCGTTAATCTTTGTGGCAAGGTTCATTATGAAATTTTCAATGACTTTCTTCGGTGGTACCTCTGAGTTTTTTTCTTCACGAATCAACCCATCAGTCATCCCAGACGTTAAATCTACAATGCAGGCTTGTCAAGAAGGAATTTGATAACTTTAAATCAAATTCAACCGTATCGTATCATTATTCGCTTCTGCACACGCTCGAATATGAAATCCTTGTAAAATGCCTAATTTCTTCAGTTTTTATTCGATTTAGATGATAAAACATGAATATTCTTTTATTGCTCCAAACCAACACATTTAATACCGCGAAATGTTCAACATTTCAATGTTTAAATTTGATATTACAATATTTATGGATTATTCAGGACGAAACATTAATGCAAGCTTGGAATGCAGTGAGAAGTATCACACCAAATATTTATTCGTTGCTATTCACGTTCTATTGTAGGGATGATCAATAATAGAGCGGTATTCGTAACTGCCCTCTTTACCGCCGGTTGTTTGGAATGGAATATCCGTGTTTATGTCTACAACCTTTTAGAAAGACAAGAATTAAGGTGGCTTCTGCCTGAACGGAAGAGCTCTCTTCGGTTCCTCTATTTGGCTCGTTAGTGTTTGGATTGAAAACTTGGTTCGTATGCCACTGGCAAGGCCTTTCATCTGCAGAAGTTCGCTCGTTAATTCTCTTCAGTTCGAAATCCGCGGGCTTTTCTTTGATGTTTCTTCCCGTGGTCCACAAAAATATAAATGATTTAAATGTAAATCAGTAAAGTGCAGGTGCTTCCAAATTACAGTACAGATACCCAAGGTCGTATGGTCCGTGGAAAGTAACGTCAGTGCCTAGAAATAATATACTTTACTGACATCACTTACACTCGTACAAAGTGCAATGAGACTCAAGGTTATCAGTTTGTAATAGAGGTTAGGGAAACGAGGGGTAATACCGTGCACTTAACTTTGGAACCATACAGTTAAGGGACAGAACGTCATAAAAATGTTTTTCTTGCACGAATGGCTCTAGAATTTATTCTATTTTCGATATCAGAGCATTTCCCTTACATAAAAGGATTTTTAAAGGAAAAACAACCGTGAATGTTAATAAAGACCTTTGGGCAGCATTTCCCACACTGTGGGGTAATGACGCCCAACCCCGAGAACTGAATCATGGTCCCCTCTCAACCGTCATTCAACCCATTTTTTCCAAAGTTAGAAGGTTAAATGTATTTATAATAATAAAAACCATGAAAACAGTCAATAAACCATAGTTAAAATGAACGACGACTTAGAAATAGGTAAACTACAATCTTGTATGTAGAACTTTTTCGAACCCACATTAATATTTAGCTTTTCATTCTTTATAAAATTATAAAATAGCCTTGCATACATCACATAGTCCGTGATCAGGTCGTCCCATGGAACACATGTAGTGGCTGCTGTGATTGCAGTGCTCGCAATTCCACTTTGGCGAATTATTATCGGCTTCTTGGCAAATTGTACACAAGCTGTCCACGAAAGACGAAGTCAAGAATTCTTCAACATCTTCGTCTGTGTCTCCAACAAGGTCTCCCTCAGAGATATCTCCCCAGTCATCACTGTCACTGCTCTCACTTCTGGTTCTCTTGCGCTTCTCTTTCTTTTTTTGAGGTCTTTCAATTTTTTTGATGATTTCCACCTTTATATTCTTCTTATTCTGAACCCCATCTCTGCTACTAGTAGTGAGTTGATCAAAATCCAGCTGAATTTGGCGCTTTGTTGGTTATTTGTTGTTCTTTTCCATCTTTTTTTGACGTTTCAGAAATGCACGGCATTCCCCTAATACGATGGGCGGCATTACCCCAATGTTTACGTTTTTCGTAATTCATTCACGCTGACTTCATTTACAATCAAAACTTAAATTTGGTTAGTGCTTCAGAAAGATGATGAAATTCTGTGTATATACATGAAAACTAATCTAAAAAAGAGTTGAAAATGGGACCTACATTGCTTATTTCCGATGAACAAGAAATACCATCAAACGATTCGGAAAAAATACTCACTGCACTCACGTCAAAAAGGCTAACTTTGTAGGTAGGGTAACGCTAGAACCTAGTTGGCTGGACATTTCTCTAGGATCGGCGCTCATTCCCACGTGTCTGGTGTCGATTCAAACATCCGAAACAGCCATGGCGATGCACGGTATTACCCTCATTCCCCTATATGCTTAAAAGGAAGTCTGAATAGTTATTCAGTTTTGAATTATTCTTGAAGAGTGGAATGGTCATCGGTTGGGTGTCAGTTCGATGTTGTAGGTACAAGATCTAATGGTATTGCAATGTGCCAGACCGATATTCGATGATCTTCTTGAAGAACTCAAGATGAAGTTGGGTTCGTGTAGGCCGTACCCTGGCCCATAACTCATATTTCAAGGTATGAGAAAGCTTGGTGTTCACAATCAAATGGGAATACCCAGGATAATTCTCGTAGCTTGCTCCTGCAATTTGGAAATAGTGTCCACGGTGGTGTGTTCCTTCCAGATTAGTTTATCGTATCGTGTTCATTTAAACGGAGGCGCCATAATACTCAGTGTGCAGAGTTCTTTGTCAACTATCGGACGAAGCTCCCTTTGGAATACTTAAATGAGCACAGAAATGCCAATCGAATGGAACTGTCAATTGGATCAATAGTTGGTTGGTATGGTATTCAAAAACAATTTCCGTGCAATATGATGATTGGAACAGATAAAATAAATCCAACCACACTTGGCTGAATATTTGTTTCGAGTGCAGGAATATTTGAAAAAAAAGTGGTAATGGTGGGTTACTCACAGATAATGTCCTCTAATCTCCTCTATTTTAGCGTCTTAAAGAGCTTTTCCAAAAAGGTGCAATATAGGGGTGTAGGTGATTGGAAGTCCAAAAAGAGAGGTGTAAACAAAACTTGAATGACGCCTTTTAAAATGGTCGTCGTCCACCTATGACGACAAATAATTTTCTTTCTTCCAACTTTTCTTTTCGACCAAACTTTTTGTTGTTCTTATCGGTAAATATGCAGTCATGAGTTTTAAACGTTTCCTTCGATCAAAAATGGGAAATTCCTCTGTATGAAAGTTGTCAGTTGGTCCTCTAAGTTAATTTTCTGCAACAAGTCGTAACAAAAGTTGTACAGAACACCGTTACACAATTCTATAAAACGACGGATCTATTCAAATTACTTGTAATCTGGAAAAATATAAAAAGATTCATCGTTTTTAGTGAGAAAAAAATGGAGATCATTGGACAAGTAAGATAGAATGGTGGAGATTTATATTAAAATTATGGTGAATTATGGTTTCGAAGCTAAAATACCGCCATTATGTTGGTATTAAGTATCTTCCTGTACTTTACGAAAAAAATTAGTGTTTGTTATAAATATCCACAATCATGTACATAGGAATTGGATAAACTTTGTCGAATTGCATATTGTACGTTTCTGTATTTTGGTTTGTTTGTTGCGAATATAATGAAAACACAAACACATCATTTGGCTCGCAGTTTGACTCAACATTTTGCTCAGCAGTAAAATGTCTTTGGGAAATCAAATTTAATTTGAATCGCTAGAAATTCAACCACCTTTTTAATTAAAAAATATTATGTTATAATCTGTGACTGTACTATGGGGTGAGCTGTTGAAAAATATTAAAAATCAATGTTAACAATACTGATTTGGGTTCTGCCATATTTCCTTGTTCATAGTTTTAAAACTTGTTACTTTTTGAGGTTTTCTTCTATTTTTCTAGGTTCCGTCGATATTCGAAATTTTTCGGCCTCGTTCGAAATCCGATGCTGCTTCCAAAAAGCCACTGGTCGGCTCAGCGAAGGTGAGACCATTCATAGTTTTATGTAGCTATTACCGTTTTAGCTGTAATTGTGGTATCAATTTCGTCCAATGTTTTGAAATAAGTTTTATGGTTTTGAATCATTCCTCGTAAAATTATAGGTACCTACCGATTGGTATTTCACCGGTTTTCAAGTTTGACAGTTTGAAGTTTGATTAATGAATGACTGCCATAAAAAGAAAAAATTTACATCGTTAAATAGGATGCTTACGTCGATTGCACAGTGGTTCTACATTGTATAGTTTAAAAAGAAGCTACTGAAACAGGCATTATCAATTGTGAATAGAATTCTTTGCAAAACATGTACGCAGCAGATTAAAACACCTCCATGCTTTCTTGCCCTCAAAATTCACCAATACAAGACGAATATTTGCAATACAAAACGTTTAATATGAAAAAGTGAAATGTAGAAACAAAGCGTCCATTTGTTTCAAAAATTACCTGATCTTGGTTGAATTTAGAGCGATGCACGTGACTGTACGTAACACGGCGCCATGAGTATAGTTTGTCACGCAGGACTGCTGTGCTATGCGGGCTCAACCCGTTAGTCGTCAGCGTCGATAAGGCGTTATGGTGCCAAGTTCCTCGTATCTGCTTCATAGTATGAAGCTCATACCCTCTGCATCTCACAATATTGTTGTTTTTGAAGCAGTTAATTTCTGTTTTTGAAATTTCATACTACGAAATATGTAATTCTATGCAGTTCAATTGTAAGCAGCCTTGGTTCTATAGCTTTTCCAAGTCGAATTGAGAACTTTCCAAGTCGAATTGAGAATTTTCCAAACCAAATTGAGATTTTTCCGAACCAATTTGAGAATTTTCCAAATCAATTTGAGAATTTTCCATTCTAAGAAACTTTCACTACTATAAAGAAAGAGGGAGTTTTCCAAACCGAATTGACAATTTTTTAAGGCAATCCGAGACTTTTGCTGTAAACAAAATTTGTGAAGAAAATTAAAGAGTAGCACTTTATGAACAAATAAACGTTGAAATCAAAAAGGCAAAATGAACGAAGAATACTTCATAAAAATTACGCTCTTGTTATGTACAGAAAAAATCTGTGTTTGGCTGGTCTATTGACGTCAACAAAAACAGAAATGCGGAGTGGCCTCGATTTTTTCTGTTCTTAACAAGAGTGTAATTTTTATGAAGTATTCTTCGTTCATTTTGTCTTTCTGATTTCAGTGTTAATTTGTTCCTGAAGTGCTATTCTTTCATTTTGCTTCACTAATTTTTGCTTTCACTAAAACTGTCAATTCGGTTTGGAAAACGTCCTCTTCCTGTTTAGTAGTGAATGTTTCTTAGATTGGAAAATTCTCAAAATGATTTGGAAAATTCTCAAATTGATTTGCAAAATTCTCAAATTGGTTTGGAAAATTCTCAAATTGATTTGGAAATATCTCAATTGTTTTGGAAAATCTCAAGTTTGGAAAATTCTCAATTCGTTTGGAAAATTCTATTCGTCTTGGAAAAGCTATATATTCGTGAGCCAGTAAAACCGGTTGAAGTTTCTCGTAAATTCATTATTAGTACGAAAGGCGGATTGAAGGCATAAATATACGCTACTGTTGATCTGACGAAATGTTAATGATCTGTAAATGTTTGAAAATTTTAAAATCCTGAAAAAATGTTCCACTTGTCCACCCCTTATTGCTATGATGACGTCATGTAGTTGATTTTGAAGATAATTGATTGCCGTAGTTTCTCAATTAACCTAAAACTATATCCTTCGAAATAGAATCCGAGATAATATGCTAAATATCAGTTGAAACCGTAGTAATTTTGAATCTGTACATTGATTGATTGATTTCTAAGTTCGAATGTTGGTTGTTTCGGTGAGTAATGACGGAGTTTCGTCGAATTCTTGTTATCATTTGTGCTGGAGCACAAGTGGCACGGGGATATTTTTGATGATCTTGATGAACTTGAATCATCATCAGATGACTCAGAGGGTTCAAACTCACTTTCAGAATTATGATCACTTACCTCGACTGCATCTATAGCATTTTCACGTCAAATTGGAGGTTTTCCGTTTCAAATTGGAGGTTTCACATTTCAAATTGCAGGTTGACGGAAAATGTTCGTTTCACATTAGTTTTAAACGCCGCAACGCTAGCCCGCGTAGAAGGCGGAAACACACCGTGATTCTGAGAATACCTACTCCGTGCAACACAACATGAAGACATTCGATCCGTCCCTTCCAAATGCCATTCTTTTGAAGGTGCCTATTGATTCGCCTTATCTAAAGTCTCTAATTGCCGCCGTTAGTTACGAATTGCTTTATTTTTGTGACATGAGTTCGTACGACGAAGAAATACGACCGCGTTTCGTTCGTCGATCGAATCATGCGGTAAGAAGTAAAGAGTGCGACGAAGATGCTGAAAACTAGGGGATTCCTTCCTCTACCCGACGAATTCGAGGACAATTTGGTAGGTACACTATAGTCTATAGTGTAGAAACATTTCGCTTTGTTCTATAATATAGAACAAAGAAAAATGTTGCTTAGAATGTACGAAGAAGGACATGCTACTAAACATGCGGCTTCTATAATCGGCATCAACATTTTTTTCATTCTTTTCCGTTCATTCTTACTTGTTGAATGTTACTTTTCACTCGCTAATTTGTTGTTATTGCTTTCCTAGAATTAAATCATGTATTTCTGTCATCCATCAAATTGAAATGTAAAACCTCCCATTTGAAATGGAAAACCTTGACGTAAAAATGCTAAGTTTCATCTTGATCGCTTGATGGAATCATATCCTCATCAAGGATCGAAGATTCTGCACACTGTCATGAACCAGACATGGAAAAAAAACGCATTGTCGCGGCTTGGTCGCGTTAAGTCAAAATGCGTGTTTCTCTTGTACCAACATTCTTAATGGAGTATTAAATCATTCTGGCAATGACTAGTCGTTGTCCGTGAGGAATGCCAGAGGGGCGGAAGTTGCGAGAAACCTGAAAGAAGTTTTTTTATATTTTTATTGCCATGGTTTTTTTTTTTTTTTTTTTTTTTTTACATAAACTTCAGAAACTGACATTTTACTATTAGTTCTCGTTTTATTGAATTTGCCTATATTCACATGTTACACGATTTACATGATAGCTTAATTTCAGTTTTTAAAAAATCTTGGAGCAAAATGATCGTCAGAATGTGAACTGTTTGGCATTTGCCCCTGCGTTATTTTTTAATAGAACACTTGTGCACTTACCCCGCAACGATGGGGCAAAACAACTTTGAAAAATTTTTATTTAATAGAAATTAAGTAGTCAATAAACCACGTTTTTTGAATACGCACATTGATAGAGGATACTTACATGATCACAAAACTAAAAACAGAATTTAGTTAGCCCTATAGATACGGTTTCTATGGTTTCACCAAGTTCGACTTAGTAAATTATATTGTGCACTTACCCCATGTCACCTTACAGCCATAAAAGCAATTATTTACAAGATTCATTCAGGTGTTATCAACATAACTCTAAGAAGGCAAACAATAATTGATAAATATTCACATTTTCTTTTCTTAAAATGCATTGATGCTCAAAAGGTGTCTCCAAAACGTCGTACAACTGTTTCAACAACCGATATCATTCACACTCCATCACAATGCGTTCTACACTCCCCCCGCCACCCCAATGAATACCTACATGCCTCCTCTACCTAAATAATATGGACTCAATATTGGTTCCAATTCTGCATAGCGCTCGTAGAAATGTTTTGCTTGAAACAACTTCCTTAAACCATGTATACTATAGGTATTTAGTAATATTAAAAGAAAAGAATGGCCATATAGGTATATGGGTAGCACCAAAGGCCTTTTCTTAAAAAAATCTCTACCCGATTGGAAAAAAGTAGTCCGTGAGAAAAGGAAGGCTCGGGTCACCATGACCTGACGCGACTGCTGAAGGGTAATTAATTTAACCCTCTCTGACACTAGTCAAAACATCCGCATCTACGAGTACTAAATCATTATTTATCTCTCATTGGAGACAACTTCGAGATAGTACCTTAGTTCCGTTATTTCTTCAGTTGGAAACAGACTGATCTTTGGGGTTGTTACTTACTCAAAAGAACATCTAATGATTTGAATAGTTTTACCCGATCATTTTACCGATGAAACTGGACAAACGTTTCGAGAGCGTAGCAAATCAAATAATTTCGGAAGTTTATTCTTGTTAATAAAAATGCGGGCTTCAATACTGAAAATCGAGGGGGATAAATCCGTTGAGTTAGGGGGCGCCATTTTTTGAAGCTCAAAGGAGATAGTGGCGGTCCGAGTGGCAGTTTGGTGAAACTCGTTAGCGTCCCCCTTAGGTTCCAGTGAGGGCCCCTTCCCGAGTTGGCGAAAGGTCGAAGTTTCATACGGATCTTTGAATTACTAGGAAATATCATACTTACCTGGTGTGGGGATTAACCTTGATCTGCAAGGAGGTTACCCCAGGGCGAGGCTCGTCCATTGCACTTCGGATGGGTTGACCCCTGCGAATATCCCTAAAGTGGATATCTCGGGCACATAATTTTTGGTAGTTGGGACTGCGTTCGCGCTGTCCCTGTTTTAATTCTTCAAAATTTGTGGTGGAATATCTTGATAGGGTTTTTCCGATATCGGAGGTCTTCCGATAACAATATTAACCTTCATCGTTGATACATTTATACATATATCGTTATTAGTAATATCGAATGATATAACGCAATCTTTATAATATAGCAACATAATATCGATATCAGCAATATCGAATGATTTTACGCAATTTTTATGATTGCTCACAATTTTATGACAAAATTCTTTGTATTCACGTGATTATATTACTACAATCTTAAACTGATTTAATAATGAATTATAATTAGAAAATTGGGTAAATTGATATAAATTGGAAGCAATTTTCATTCCTTACTGTAAAATTTGGTTGAAAACATTTTTTTTAGTTTAGCTAATATAAGTTACCCAAAACAATCACACAGTGAATTTCCAGTACGAAAACAGAAATAATCATTTGAGCAGTATGATTCTGGTACATTTTTTAAAACTTTATATTGCAAATATGCTGTTGGAATAGGCATAACTGAAACACAAACCTTTTCACCCAAAGATAATATTTAGCAAAACTTACATGTATACATGGGCAGAATGAAATTTTAGGCGTGAAAACGGTTGTGTTCATATAAAAAATGTATAATAAAAATCGTTCAGAATGGAACGGAAGTACGCGGTTGCAAGTTGCACTCCATACAAATAGCTGCCAACAACAAGTACCATCCTGTTTATTGCATTAAACAATCATTTCTGGATTTTTTACGATTTGATTATTTTTTATATGAACACGACCGTTTTTACGCCTGCCCTTCAAGTGATCAAGGGGACGCTCGTACATACGAAGATGAAGGGGACGGGGACGCACGTACTTGGTGGCTTCCCGGGGACGGGGACGCTCATGCCTATTACTTTCACCCTGGGGACGCTCGTACATGCGCCCGGCATTGTCATACATCAAAATCGAATGTAAAGAGATGTTGACCGTTTGAACCCAAACACGAGACATCTATAGGAAACCTATTAGGGGGCAAAAGCAGAAATGTGTTCTGTCTAGTTTGCTGGTCTGTATGCACGCTTCTTAAAAACTGAAAAATATCCTACATCAGTCCTTTTAGTATGAATCAGTTGGACTAATACAGTTGATCAGAATGTGTCAACACTTGTGTCTCTGCGTAATGATTAAAAATACTTTTCTCTATCACAATCGGGTAGAAACGGTCACTCTTTAAAATCGGATCTGGTCGGGTACAAACGGACACTCTCACTTCTGACCATTTTAAGACCTCGGGGACAAGTGGGCAAACTCCCGTGAATAGATAGAAATATTGTTTCCGATGGCAGTAAGCAGTGTA